>CM069455.1:40848470-41121323 GCA_035610835.1 Ophiura sarsii | reverse complement strand
ATACACGTTCACGCCGAGATGGAATTTTAAACAAATGTTGCGGTCTGAGTTGATTTTGCGTCGGGGGCTTTTTAAAGTTATTTTTGTTTTGAAACATTGCATCATTTTTGTCATGACTAGATAGAGGAGGAGCATGGAATTACAGAGGGGAATAAATACTTTTGGATGAAAATAGGACATGATACAAAATGTATGACTCGAGGTCTGGGTATGAATGAATGTTGATCAATAATCCCTCCTGGTAAGTCATTGTATTCTGGCGAAGTCCGGGCGAAATTGCTACCCCGGCGGCGGGGCGTAGAAAACTTTGAAGCTTGATCGAAATCGTAATTCCGCCGGGTTTTATACGGATATCTGAAATAAACCAAGAAAGAAGGAAAACACATTTTGAGTGCAAGGTTTACTCTCATAATCATTTAATAATGCAAGCATTCTCTCATAATCATTTAACAATTTAGAAATAGTATAAATACACATGAGTTTTAAACTCACTTACCAATATGCATTATTATTGCTACTTCGTTCACCTTCCTCGTGTTGCGCTGGTGGCCAAACGTTCATAGCGGGGTACGGTGTAGGCCTACGACCAGAGATCCGACCGCCCGGTGGCTACTGATGTAAACACGGGCGCGGCACTGCCGCAGCTCAGGTCACGTCACATTTCGGCGAACATTCAAGTCGATGATGCCCGGCAGGTGGCGGCGGTGGGGATGATTGGGCGTCCGGTCATCTATCGGGGTGATCACTTCCCCCTTTTTATAATAAATATTTGTCCCCGCTTATATATATTATGAAACTGGCATTTATTCAACATCGATCGAGTCAACAAATTTGTCATGTTTGTAGCAATTAACGATAACAGTTCATATGAGTATCAAGAAAAAGGAACAAATAGCTTGCAATTTGTAAATATTAGGCTGACTTGGACAAGTTTCTCTACTCGCGGCAAAGTTTTTGATAAACCGTCAGACATAAATATAATTTATTGCGGACCCAAGACAATTTTTTATTTCGAGTTTTTATTTCAACACTCCCAATCCTTGTCGTATAACGGGTTCGCCACGGGTTTCTTGTAAAAAAACACCCAAAAAACATATTGCAATGAGTGAACGTGTCCCAACTGAAGGAAAACTTATAAACTAAATACTGTATTGATTTTAGTCGGCAGACTGATTATTGACCATTACAACACACTTCATCCACCATTCACGCATGTATCGATTGTATGACAAGCTTCAAGTGGATAATTGTTTGTAAATAATGAAAGACATGCAGCAGTCAACGCAGTTGTGGCTCTCTAAACACGTCGCGCTGACATCCCGCTGTCTCCAAAAAAGTCGGACATAATATCAGCGCGATGTCAACGGACTTTCAGCGCAATGTCAGCGGACTATCAGCTCAAAGTCATTGCAATGTCAACGACATCGCACTGTTCACTCTATTTCGATCTGTACTGTATATAATAGTTAAGATCCTTAAGATAAAAAGGTGCGCCGGAATTGAAACATTTATATACAACAAGTCATAATTTTGAACTCAATGCGAGTTTTAGGGAGCACATACCTAAATAGGTATCGCGACACGCTATCGACGCGATCAATCAAAGTTGAGTACGACAATAGTTCCTATTTGGCGGGAAAGAGAGTTATTTTTTGACGGTTTATGATATAATTTTTCACTAATATGTTGTGTTTGAAATGTGTAGTTGATGTTCTGACATTTAAACTAGGTGATTTGAGGTCAATTTTAATTTCACGGACCGATTTACACATGCGGTGATATCCAGACCGGAGACCGAATTTAGGTAGGCATATCACTACGTTGTTATGCGGCGGCTTATAGCAAAAAAGTGCACGGTGATGTTACCTTCATATTCAGATATGTTGTAGATTACCCTTGTGAGCAAAACATATCAAAATTTCATTGAACCAAACGCACTAATATAGAAACTAGAGCCATTTAAGTAAGCCTTTCCTAACAGTAAAGTCTATGGAGAGCGTCTTGGTGCTGTGCTCCCTTTAACAGGTGTACGTAGCAACTTGTGGAGAAGTAGTCTACTATATATACCTTTTTCCTTTTCTTTGTCACGCTATGAACATGTACCGATAGAGGGCTCACTCCCCATGGACCGCTCCCCATCCTCTGATCTCACCCCCGGGAAAAAAGGTCTACTTGCATTGGATTGACCTCGTTGACCTCCGTATACTTTTACACTAGTGCTCGTCCAAAAATTGGATGCATACGTAATGAGCAATTTGTTCGCGTGGGGTTCAAAATTGACCAATGGCAGACACGATAAATACGAAGTATATGAATATTTATATACATCTTCGCAGAGAGAAGAATCTTGCTCACTTTGATAAATTCAAAATGTCGATTTTCTGGCACTGTATAGCCGCCGTTTCGGTCTAAAATCACACTTTAGAGTTATCTTTGACATTGGTCCTCGACTCCTCGCCCAAAATATGTTCCTCAGAGATATAGCTACATTTCCGCATGTGACTATTTCCATGCTATTTCCTATCTTTCAATATTGTGTAATAAAAAACCTTTTTACGTTTAAACAGAGACAAATAATTTGATCATTTTTACGATAACTAGAAACTCTTACACAGCCACAGAAATACCACCTTCACGCGTTTCTAGATGTACAAACAGCAAATTCAATATTAGCGCGTTATGAAGGGGTGTGATACTATCGTGACGCATAAAAAGCATTGTCCCTAGTATAATCCCTAGTGTGCTTAAAGCACAGTTCTTTGGTAAATCCAATGCCAGTATAGACCTTGTATTTGGTCGGTTCTCGGATGGGAAGTATCAGGGGGTGTTGTTCGATTGTGTGACTGTGAAATTATACAAGGTATACTACAGTCGACTAGTGGAGAAGAGGAGATGCATGATCACGTCTCTTTTAGCATTCATTAACAAACACCTTTCTTTGTGTTATGTTAACCCAAACCTTACCAGAGGCCACAAAGGCCACATCAAATAGCCTTTGTGCTGCGTGCTTCACGATTCTATCTCGTGGCTCGATCCGGCGAGCTGTCAAATGTTCTCGAGCTTCTCGAGTTAGTCGTCCGCCTCGAGTTAGTCGACCACGCGGGTGCCCCGGATTCAATCCCCGGCGAACAGTGATGTTTCCTTCAAAATTTGACACATTTTTCTCCCCTGATCATAATTGTCAAAAACCCGACTAGGAAGTTAGGGTTAATGGGTGATTAAAATAACGGGGGGGGGGGGGGGGGGGGGGGGGGGGGTGGGGGGTGTAAAACCACGGGAAATGATTTAGGATAGGCCTAGGGTTATAATGGATAGCGTTTTGCGGGGGTAAATGAAACAACCTGATTTCTTTACTTTAAGTTGGCATGTCAAACAATCTAAGGGACCGAGGGTTAATGAAGTAGCCACGGGAAATGGTTTAGGGAGGGTTGTGATTATAAATCAAACTGGTTGGGTGTGTGCATGGGGCCGGGGGGGGGGGGGTGGGGCTGTAAAACCACGGGAAATGTTTTAGGATAGGATTAAGAATTAATCAAGTAGCCGCGGGAAATGGTTAGGAGGGTTATGATTATAGATCCACCTGGTTGGTGTAGTTGCAGTGGGGGGGGGGGGGGGGATTGTAGAGGGTTTATGTGGTTTTAAAAGTACCCAAGGTTAACTTGATGCGGTTTGAGAGGTATGGGTTGATAAAGTAGCCATGGTAAATGGTTTAGGAGGACATGGTTATAAATCAACCTGATTGGGGGGTGGGGTGGGTTGTATGGGGTTTATAATGCCCTTTAAAAGGGATATGGTTATAAATCAACCTGGTTTGGGGTGTTGTAGGGGGTTTATGTGGTTTCAGAGGTAGGTAATGTGGCATAACCATCTAGCGGGGACCCGAGCGTAGCGAGGGTACGCCGCTAGTATTCATAAGGCCAAACAAAAATAAAAGTTTGTCTCAAAGCTTGCGAAGGCTTCAAAATCGGGCGACGCGCGCTGTTTTTTGTCTTCCATTTTTTTTTTTTTTTTACATTTTTTTTATTTGTGTGGCAATTTTTACTCTTACTATTTGCAACCATTGACACTTTCTGATATTTGTTTTTTCTATTTGAAATGAATATTGTGATGTAGTTGTGTATAAGAACAATTGTGCAGCGTTTTTTGAAGACCTGAGTCATGTAAAAGTTTTGAGAAAAGGAAAATCTGCCGATATTTGTAATAAAAACTCGAAATAAAAATTTGTAGGGAAAAAAAAAATTGATTTGACAATTTTCTGCATTTCAGACGCGGTATTTTGGCATTTCAAAACCAATGCGCGCGCAAGCTTTGAGACGAACCTTTTATTTTGTTTGGCCTAAATCTTGAAACACCCCGAACACAAGTCTAGTCTAGTACACGAAAAGTATGCGCAGTTGCATGCAAGTTGGAACGATCGTTCTGTTTTTCTTTATACCATGTATAAGTTTTTAGCTGGACTGGCCAGTTTATAAAAATATATAGCCTGAATGGGTGCACACTAGGCCTACTAATTAGAGCTCCATAGGGATATGTACAAAAATACTGATATAAAACTCCAAATTTTGAAATGGGACCTTGTTGTAGAGGGAAGGGTCAATCCTTTTTTATGAAATTTATCAAGCACTGTAACTTTTAAACTAATATTGTAATGTACATAAAAGTATATTAATGAAATGAGTCGGAGAATCCATTTTTGGTATCAAATTTCACAAAAAATAGTGATTTTTATAATTTTGCCCAAAAATCACTTTTTTGGTGCCAATTTTTTTCAGACAACCTAACAAAATCAGTTTTATGGTTAAAAATTCCAAAATTGCACCAAAATCATCTAAAGTGAATTATCTAGGATTGTGGTTTTTTTGGGGCTTAAACATTTTTAGTTTTGAAAATATTGACCAAAAAGTGCCAAAAATGTGCCAAAAAACCAAAAACGATCCTGGGTAATTGACTTGAGATGATTTTGGTGAAATTTTGGAATTGTTTACCAAAAACAGATTTTGTTAGGTTGTCTGAAAATTGTTGGCGCCAAAAAAGTGTTTTGTGACATTTGATACCAAAAATGGATTTCATTTAAATAATGTATACTTTTTATGTACATCACATTTATAGTTTAAAAGTTACATTGCTTGATAAATTTGGCATCAAAAAGGGTTGACACTTCCCTTGAAGATGATCACTCTTTCTCATCAAAAAGTGCAGAAAATAGGTAAGCTAGCTTGCTTAATATGCCAAAAGACAGGCATGAGGAGACTACATCTCTGACGAGCTTGAAATTTCCCCATAATCGCCAATGTTTTTTAGGAAAAAAAACAAATTTGAAAGATCTCTCAAAATTTACCTAGATATTCACATTTATAGTCAGTGTGAGTCTTTTAAATTGAGGATTTTGTCATGCATACTTTCTGATTTTAGTTTAGCAAACACCTTTAAGGGTAGTGGATACCCCATTTAGTGTAGTGCCCCCTTAATTATCACAACATGTACCGATGGGTATTTTTTGGTAAGTGAATCCCCCCCCTCCAATTTGTCTAAAAATGGGTCGTATTTCTTTGTTGCCTAATCGCACCCCTAAAACACATTTCATATAATTTCAATTCCACTTTGCCAGTTCAGTTTTCAGAACACTGTAAACACTATAATTTCGCGGATACTGTATTTCACGGATTTCAAATTACTGCTATTTTAGCGGGCATTTAATTTGAGAATGGGGACATTTTACTGGCATTACTTTCAATGCAAAATTGGCAGTTGTTTGGGCGGGGGTATTTAATTTATCGAATCACATCCCTCGTGAAATTAAATCCTTGGCAAAATTAAACTGTTTTACAGTACCTTGTGTAACTTTGTGTTATTAAATATATAAGCATTTGAATGGTTTTCAGATGTTGCTTTTTATAGATAGTTTTTGATTGAAATTAAATGTATTTTTGTATGGACAGGAAATGGTACATGAAGAAAAATGAGAGTTTGGGCTTCCCAAGGGTATTTTGAGCTATATTTAGTGAATTCGCTCATTTATTTTTATTTTTAACAATTGGTCATATTTTGTATGGCTTAACCACATCCATAACACATTTCATACAATTTCAATCCCACTTCTCCACAGTTTTATTGAATTATATAAAGCATTTTATTGGTTTTCAGATGCTGCTTTTTATAGATTTTTTATAGATAGTTTTTGATTGAAATTAAATGTATTTTTGAATGGACAGGAAATGATACATGAAGAAAAATGAGAGTTTAGGCTTCCCAAGAGGATGTTTTGAGCTATATTTAGTATATTTCACCAGATTAATCCCTGTTTTCTTTACATTTTGTTCCCGCGCTATAAATATCCAAGGGTAATGCTACAGGGTCAGAATTTGAGGAGAATCCAAGAATCCATTCTCGCAAAAGATTCCCACTGGTAAAGTTGCAAGAATCCAAGGTGATTCTGGTAGAAAATCTGTCTAAAGGCCCTGTCACACCATAACGTATCGCCTCAACGTATGCCAACGTATGCGAAATATCGAAAAATACGTTGGTGTACGTTGGTGTACGCTGATATAAGTTAGGGGTACGTTGGGGATACGTCGTTTACGTTAAGAGCACGCTGTGATACGCTGTGACAATTTGGAACACGTCGAGCCCGCGAAAAAATATACTCGTAAGTTGGTATACGTTGATGAACGTAGGCTGACGGGGAAACGTACAGCCAACGTAGTGTTAACGAGTTGATAACGTATATGTGCCGTATGTCTAACGTATGCCTGACGTATTTCCAACGAGTTTCGACGTATTCAACTTATGCCGGGCGATCGTGTAAGGCCCTGTCACGTATCCATAGCGTATCCATAGCGTATTGAACGTATACATAGCATATGACTAACGTATTGATAGCGTATCACTAACTTATAACATACTTATGACAGACAGCGTATGACAGCGTATGCGAGCGTATGACTAACGTATACATAAACTATCCATGTTTCCTACTTATTTCGTTATAATAATAATAATAATAAACCATGCTTATTAAGCGCACTCCGTCGCAAGACCCCAGTGCGCTGAACAAAAAAACAAAAAAAACAAAACAAAAAAAAAAGCTCGCAAACTTTTGAACCCAGTTTTTTGGGACACGCTGTATTATGTACCAAGACAAACCAGACACGTTGAAGATATTATTCAAATAAGCTTAGATTTGAGACCCATGTTTACTATCCATAATAAGTTTAAACATGGAATAATTTAACTTGTGTACACTATAAACTGATTTTGGGTATCCATTTCTCAACACACACACCTAAACGATTCCCCACTTGTCCCAATAATTGTGAAACATTAAGAAGGGGGGGGGGGGGGGGGGGGGGGGGGAGAGTGTTAATAGAGTAAAAGATTTTTGGCACTCCAAATGAAATAACTCTAAATTTCTGCATACTATTTTCTAGCAATATGCTGCTATCTTCAGTAGATAGTAAATTTGATAAAATACTACCGGACGGTACCAAACACCTAAATTCATGTAAAATGCTTACTTAAATATGAACAAAAGGACTCTGATGATTTATTGATATTGCACAAACACTACAAACAACATTTAGAAAAATTCCACACCTGTAGAGTGCACAACACCAAATAATATTTTGCATTCTGGCAATACCTGGCAGTGTTTAAAATAAGTCTAAATTTAACGTCATAGAATAGGTTAAAAGTGCTGTAAATGTTCATAAATGTTTCATAATTTGGCATTTGTAGGTTATTTCCTCCACATTAGGACCAAAATCTATAGCTTTTTTTTTACTGGCATTATTGTACCAATTTAGAGCTAAAATTCCTGATCTTAGAATCTAGGCAGCCTGTCGTACCTAAGATAGATATCATTGGCCCGTAGCGAAAAAGAAATGCAGGTCAACCCCCACAAAAGTGTTTGTTTTAAAGCAGAAGACATCTTGATCTTCAATAAAAAACAATGATTTGAATGTACCAGTTTGTCTCAAAAGGTGAAAAATATTAACATGAACTTGACCTCTTAACCACACAAAGCAATAGGGAACTTATTTGGTGGTGTGGGACCTGTAAGATTCCTATTTGTTTGCACATTTTCTCGCTCAGAAAGCGCAAGCCCTACACCCATCCCGGTATCTTATACTTCACCGGCACTCTCGGATTCTTGACATTAATACTTTATAAAGCGTATTACAGATTTCTTGAGCGTCTTTATAAGTAAACATGATGCTTTGTGTGTATGACCCCAGGTGTTTCAGTGGTATAAGGTAGATATGTTACCAGGCAGTTTGGATTCATATTACTTGTAATAATGACACTTGCATAATACTATAGTTTAATCAGTTCCAAATTTGCAAAAAAAATGTGTTTTTTATCTCTCCGCATGCTATTTTGGCATACCCATGCTTCATGTATACGATTCACAGTGCGCCATGTTATTGTTAGTTCATGCAAGTTTTTGCCTGCCCATGCTCTTGATTATTAATGCACTGCTGTAAGCAGGTTCGCCAATTTTGAACTGTCTGAACTATAGCAGAAATTTGTTTTACCAAATATTTTCTAGTGCTGGGATGATAAGGGACCGTTCATTATTTATGCTGGAGGGGGGGTTGGGTAAACTATAGGGGGGGGTCATGTAACTTTCATATGTTGAAATAGGGGGGGTTATGTAACTTTTTATTCTTAAACAGGGGGGGTTGTGTAACTTTGTTTAAACTATAAAGATTGGGGTGATTTTAGAGGCTGTTTTGGGATGTAAATGCCATTTTTTTCTGCGCTTCGCGCATATTTTCTTAAAACAAAATCGACTTCAAAAACTTTTACCATGATACGACTTCTGGACAGCAAATCTTTTGACGATATGGTGGAAAAACATCTATATAATCATCAATGGTCGAGAAATTAGAGCCACAGGGTGTATAATGTTACAAAATCTAATTAAATGATTTAAAAAAATGTGATTTATTGCATGCTTTTCACCTCGTCTCATCAGCCTTGCACCAATGCTCATAAAAGTAGAACGTTTCACTGGATTACATGCAATACGTTTCTGCTCAGAATGTTTTAACTTGTTCAGGTTATAAAGACTCACAAAACAACCCAAAATGTATAAATATGAAGAAAAAAATCCGGCTCGCTACGCTCGCCATTAATAATTTCACACAATAAAAGAAGGGCACAAACAGAATTTGCCAACATATCCATGAACAAAATTCAAAAGGTAAAGACAACCCCCTTAAATATGTGACCAGTTGATTTTTTCAGGGGGGGGGGGGGGGGGGGGGGGGTTGTGTCAAAAGCTACTGGCTAGCAGGGGGGGTCATGTAATTTTCAGTTTCAGCTGTAGGGGGGGTTAGGTAATTTTAACATACAAGTCTCGAAATTGTCCCAACCCCCCCTCCACCATAAATAATGAACGGTCCCTAATCTCTATTGAATGTCTTTAAGAACTGATACTGCAAGTATGTGTGTTTCAATAGCACCTGTATTATGACTGGCATGTTTGAAGAGCGCGGTGATTAGGATGGGCATTGGTAGTCTCTTGCGACAACAGCATGATGGCATAAAGAAAAAAAGGCCATAAAAGAAGATATGTCTCGCATAACCGCGCGCATAAATATGTGGAGTCACTTTTGCCTTATGGCTGCGAATGGCCAAAAAAAGTAGGCCAAAAACACAATAGAAAAAGAATTTCCGCATTAAGCATAGCTATGTATTTCTAAAAGCAGCAGCATATATTAGCTTAGCTATTTTTCCAAAATTTATGTTAGACAGACCTTTTTTGTGTTGTATAATGTCATATTTATGAAATATGCCTTTTTAGGTAATTTTGTTGTTGTTGTTGTTGTTGATGAAAAATGGCTGGTGTGATGTCAGACTAAATGTTATGTTAAACAAATGGTTAGTTTGTCCATTTCTTTCTGACCTACCCTAAGTTTTGAAAACTGACAAAAAAATGCACGTTTACTGTACAAATGAACCGACCCTAATTTTGGAAATGACAAGATTTGTTTTCCCTTTGTAGGGGATCATCTATGGACAAACAAACATGTGTTGGTCTTAATCGCTATGATCGCTGTGCTCTAACGCAATTCAAATATTTTTAAACTTGCTTGCCCTGAAAAGCAAAACATAACTAAGGCTTTATTAAAAAAATCATTTGTCTCAAAGCTCCCGCGCGCGTTAGTTAATTGATGCGCATTAGAAGAATTTTAATTGATTAGCGTTAGAAGAATTTTATTTAATTTTGTTGTTGAAAAAAAAAAAATCACGAAATGTCACCGATTTTTCAGATTTTCATTGATCACATCATTTTAAATACAAATTTAAGAAATTTATGAAATTGTGCCTAATAATATTGTTAACAGACTGTTTAGTAATCACCATTTAATAATAATTTGGACAAGTTCATAAACCTTTTTTTTATTACGAGGTGATAATCTGTCATATTCCACTTGACTACATGTAGGTTGTAGTACAGGGTGTCCCAGAATGATTTATACCGGGAAAGATGCATTTATACCGGGAAAGATGATTTATTTAGCTATGAATACCATTGTCATCGATTAAAGTGCTCATGAATGAATCTAACATCCACATATATTAAGATTTCTTAGGCATTTTGAATTTTAAAAATCTGACGTTTCTGACAGAAATTATAGACGCTTTTGTAAAAAATGGTAGATTCCATATTTGATCAAAATTAGCTGGTTTGAAAGTCGCATAATGTTCAGCACAAATCTCAATTGAATGATTTAGGTGATTAGTTGTATCTTTTTTGATTTCCACTACCAAAATGAATATATATCAACTGTTTCTGGGATGTTTTATGAAGCAATGTTTGAATGTTGTGAGGGAATTGTTCTCCCTGAGGTACATTATAATTTATATCATGCTTTCTTAAACAGAAGTTTGAAGTTTGGTGTGAGTTTTATCAATTAAAAAACGCTGAAAATGAAAAACAGATTTGCTCCGATTTTCTATAATGTCATGTCATATTGGAACGGATGAATACATTTTGATGACATTAAAGGTAGATGACCCGATCACATTTCCGATTTTCAACTTGAAGTTTTCTATTCTACATGAAAGGTCATCCTTAAAAAAGTCGTGTTCCAAAGTTTGAGTTGCATAGCTCTAATGGTTCTAATTTTAGACGCACAAGATGCTGTGAACTGTACCAATTGAGTAGTACACAAACTATATCGGTGGTTACCACCATTCGCGGTAATTCGACGTTATTTCATCGATTTCTCCGTAATTATACCGATTTAGGCCGTCAAACTTCAGTATGATGATGAGAAAAATACGAGCTTTCATATGATATGAAAATCTCCGTATGTTTGAAATAATTCTGTGTTACGAAAATGTGATCGGGTCATCTACCTTTAATGGAGTAAGTAGGAAACTTGTTTCCCCATTACGTTGCAGGCATGAGACTTGGACTGCAAAGTTGTTTTTATATTTGTTTTACTTTTTCAAACAAGGTATAAATCATTCTGGGACAACCTTGTATATTGTGCTAGTTGGGGTAGGGTTGTACTCGCATATGGATGTACCTACATGTACCACTCTAAGTCTAATGGGTCGCTTTTTTGAAGAAAAATCCCTAAACATGGAGTACAATTTGTGCTGGAAAACCCATGGGTCCCAAATCGCAAAAACAAACCTTAGCATACAAATGTATATAGGTCCAAAATCGTTAAAAAACACCAATAAAATCAGCCATTTTTAAGGTAAATTAGAACACCTCCAAAATTAAAACATCCCCAAAGATTTGGTCAGGATTTCAAAGCACACACCTATTAAAAAATATTAATAAAGAATTTTTTTCTTCAATCTATTTCAAAAAATTATTTATTGGTAATGATATACACTCGGCAAAAGAAGTTCTTGGACACTTAAATTAAATTAATATTTAATAGAATATATATAATTATATATATGATTATATATATATAATTGTATATCAAAATAAGCAGAAAGTAATCCTCTAACAGCTTAACATGGAATTTAGACATGATCACTCATGCATGGCAGATCCCATTCACTTGACAATGGCAAGAAGATTGCAAAAAATTGGATAATCCCTCCATTCAAATGACTGTAAATGCTCATTTCTTGCAATTTCCTTTTACGCACCTTACCATTGCTTAATGAATGTGCTCAGCCATGCATGAATGCGTACATCTTAATTTCATACAGACATGATAGAGAATTATTGTCTGCTTATTTTGACATGCAATTGTTTAATTTATGTGAAATATTTGAACTTCAATGAGTGTCCAAGAACTTCTTTTGCCGAGTGTATATGACATATTTTCATACTTTATTACAAACAATTAGTAAATATGTAATCAAATATTAACACATTTTGCACTCTACTTCTGATGCTCCCATTTTTATTAACTTCATCATAAATCTTTCTCATTTTATTGAGTACTATATTGTTGATTATTATTTATATCAGGCTTTTTAACGGTACAATAAAACTGTGTATTGAATATTGTTCAACCAAAGAACCCGGATGCGACCAATATTCTAAAACATTATGCCGTCCAATAATGTTGGTGCGGCGCAGAAGATGTGCGTGCGAGTATATATTTTTGAGATTGGCGTTTCAATTTCTCTAAGATTAAGGTCAGTTCAGGCTGGCTTATTTATTTTTTATCAAACCAGTCTGTTAAATATATAAATAATAGTAATAATATTGAATGTCTTATTTTGGGGTGATACAAGAATATATTGCACTGGCTATAAAAATATTGCCCTCATCTTAGACTGTGCACTAATTTGTTATAGCTCGTGCAATATATTCTTGTATCCATCCAATATTAGGCCACACAAAAAATGGTTATGTTGCCCTCATCCAGCCACGTCAAAATTCAGAAAAATTTTCGCCGGATTGTTTATAAATTTCTTTTCAACATTTTAAAAAATATTTCTACACTATTTTTACATATCTTCCGGTTTATAAATGTGTGAAAAGCAAACAAACCCAGAAACCAAACAACAAACTCGGGTTTGTACTCCACGCACAGCGTTTTAGTTGGCGTGTATTTTTTCAAGGATGTGTATACCTCAAGGAAATATTCACCATGGTAGAAAATACAGCCAGTATGTGTTTTCCTTAGTATCTTCACACATGTTGACTGAAATAATAGGTATAAAATGGTTGATTTGGTATAATAAAACAAAATAAAAAATCCGGCTGGCCGACCTTCCCGATTTTAGGCTATGTGAGGGCAACTCAAACTCTTTTAAAGGGGCATTAAGAGATATGGTGGAGGCAGCGCCCTCAAATACAAAAATATATGATAAAAACTGGGATTTGGTTATTTTTACAATTGTATAACATGTATGAACTTACACCTATTAAGGATTAAGAAAAATCAGCCCTCTTTGTACAACAAAACGTTGATTCAAAAAATGCTGATCGGGCCCGATCAGCATTTTACGTCCGACAGTATCCCTTGCAGTACGTGTGATACATAACGCGAACCATATTGGCATAGAGGGCGTTTTTCAATGAATAGCGAGCGATGGTATTGTTTTAATCAAGTTTTGCTGTGTTTTTGTTAGTAGAAACAACAATAATGGCAATTTTTAATGTTCATCTTGAATTCTGAAGTAATTTTTTAAACATTTAAAATTGTCAACACCACTTAATGTCCCTTTAAGTATCCCATTTCCCCACAAATGATGCTTCACTAGGCATCATAATTCTGTTACCCTACACACCAACATCGGTAGTATGCGTCGTTCTTAAAAAATTACGCACTATGAATACCCCTGTTATACTCATACTCTTACATTGCTACATGTAATGTTCCTTTCATTTTGTGCAGGTATTTTCCCATACCGATGCAGTCAATGCTATAAACTATGAGTCAATGTAGAGGAGAAGGGAAGGGAGGGGGAGGGGGGTTCTCTCAATATTTTGCATTGTTAATGATATATGTAATATTTTTATACTTACTTTGTACGTACAAACATCTCAAAAAGAAAAGAATCAAAGGAAGTGAGGTATATCTTTAGAAATGGTTCCAATAAGAGGGTGAGAAAAAAAGCAATTGCAAATGTTGAGCCGCTAACCCCTCCCAACGGCAATATGATACCATTAACAGCTCTGTAACAAGACTTTAACGCAGGCGTCTGCAGACGACAGTTCCAAAATTTCACAAAATGTTTCAAGAATGTAAAAATTATTGAATTTCATCACCATATTTGATGAATCGCCATGAGAAATGCATTACACTAGGTAGAAATATGCCTAGTATTGGTTTAGTAATTCTTGAGATAGACTTTGAAAATAAAGTTGGGAAAGGTTTCTGAAAGAAGATCTGTTCTGTATATAATGTAACACCGTGTGGAAAGTGTTAAGCTCAACCAATATGTAATACAATAGGTGATACTTTAGACGGGAAGTATTATATTTTTTCGATTATTTCATAAATTTAATATACAACACTATCCCCCATAACCAGTCGAGTCATTCTCATATTTTGTAGCAGAGATTTGTAACTGGATCGCAATTCAACAAAATAGGACTTCATTGATATGGTATCTTAGGAAAGGTCATCGATGATCCGCTGTTGGAAATCGAAGTGCAATCAATTGAAAATGCTGGGTATTAGAACAAATTGTGTATTGTGATGAAAATTAGTTAATTTTTTTTATTACTATTTTAGTTTAGTATTCAATTGAGAGAGATGATCTCTTATTATAATTGTGTCAATAATATAAGCAGGGATGGATTAATGATAGATGGATATCTTGACAGGTGCAGGGAAAACAACAGGAGAAAGAAGCAAAAAAGCCCAGGGGGTGGGGGCACTCAACTTCTTTTTTGGTAGGGGTTACACACCCCTACCAAAAAAGAAGTTAAGTGTCAGGGTCTCAAAAAGGGGGGCCAGGGTCTCAAAAAGGGGGGCTTCGGAACTGAACTGAGAGAATTTTATGAAGACATTTAGGGTCTTAAGAACTGATTTTCTCGAAAAAGTAGGCCTTTTAAGAACAGACCAGTTCTTAAAAGAACTGGTCTGTTTTACAAATTTGATTAGTAAGAATGCACATTTTCAAAAAATGTGGGTTTTAGAACGCACATTTTTCAAAAAATTGGGGCTTTGGAATGAAATTTGTCAATAAATTGGAGGGGTCTTCAGAGCTGATGCAGACTCAAAAGGGGGGATTTTAAAAGCTAGCAGAAGAGGATGAAAAAGGGATATTTTCAGGGGGCGGCACATACTCATACCCCTTTTCCAATGTCAGTGCCCCCCCCCCCTGGGCAAAAAGGAAGGCAAAAGCAAGACAGAAGTCATTTATATCTGTAAGGCAACAGGGACATATCTGTCTGTGCGCAAAAGTAATCCAACCATACATCCGCGATTATGGCCCCACAATTAGTCACACGCACACGTCACCAATATGATGCACAGTGCGTTACTTGCATTAATGCGTGCCCACATGCTTTTGTATTCATTCGCTGCTGTAAGGCTGCTTTGCCAATTTGAAACTGATCAAATAGCAAGTCCACATCTCAGGTTGGCTCATTTGAACAACTTTTTTGAAGAAAAAAAACCCCTTCCTGAGTGGTGATGAAATTTCTTTCCATTTTTTTCAAATTTAAATTGAGTATGAATACTGAAATTTGTTTCACAATCATTTTAAATTTTAAAAATTCTACATTTAGAAAAAGTAGAAAAATAAGAAAAAGATAATTTGTTAAACAAATTTAAAAATTGAGCTATATTATTTAAAAAATAATAATTTATATTTGTTTACAATTTCTTTACTTGGTCTTGGATTTGAATTTATTGTCCAATTCTTCTTTCTGAACTAAAATTACGCACTTTGACAGGAGGTCCCAAGCCAAAAAGTACTAATAATAGTAATAATAATATATAGTAATACTATGTGTTGTGTGTCTGAGAGCAACCACTTGGTACTACACAACAGGAATCGCAATTTATCACTCGCATCGTTACAGCTAGTGACGGATGACACACATTTGTGTAACGGAGGGAAAAACCAACAACCCCAAACAACATAATATTTATGAATTGAGATGGCGTGACGGTGTTATTATTATTATGAGGCGATTAATTAAGATGTTTGCAATAATATGTGTACATAGTGTCCCAAAAATATTATCATGCATGGCATACCTGTTTGTGTTTGACCCTCAATTTCTTGATGCCTATAACCCTAACTACCAAGTATTGGTTTTGGGAATAATTATTATCAGGGGGAAATGTGCAAATGAGGGGGGGGGGGGGGGAGGATCGGCTCCACCATCAGGGTAGAGAATGGAATATAGAGAGGAAGCCACTTATAAACAGCGTGGAGGAGTTGTTTTAGTGCCTTTAGGAATGGTAAGAGTTGCATGTAAAGGCCCTGTCACAATGCTGTGTATAGAGCTAACATGTGCCCAACGTTTTGGAAATTTGGGTGTATACGTTCGTGTAAGTTGTCATTCGTTTCGGAAATATTTGTTGTATTCGTTAGCGGTTTGCTAGGATCGCAGAGGTACACTACACTGGGGTCTATGACCAATTTTGAGCATGCTCAAAATTTTAAGCGGATGACAACGTTGTGATCAATACGCTATGTAAATGTTGAGCATTTGCTGCATGAATGTATCGCACGTTGGGTGTAGGTTGCTTATTCATCAGCTGTGTCCGGTCATATATGGCACTTAAGAAGAAACCTATACACCCAACGTGTGAAACGTTCACATGGCGAATGCTCAGCGTATATATAGCGTATTGATCACAACGCATGTCACACGCTCAAAATGTTAAACATGTTTAACATGTTGAGCATGTGACATGCGACCGGGGTATTAGGCTACTGAATACGAGGTAGGAAACTAATGCACTTTGCCATCCACATAGTCAACAAGTTTATTTTACAGAAGAAACAAAATTCGATCAACACACTGATGACTGCCGGAGGACGGTTCCGCACAGAAATCTATATACCATCGCCGCCTTACCAACCGCGAAAGCAGCGAACCACGCTTTCTAGTTAATATTGTTATTATTAAAAGGCATTTATGAAACATTCAAATATCAATAATAAGAGCACGCCAAAATAAAAAAAGATAATCAGGATAAAAGGATATGCAACTTAGATAATGAATACAATAATCAATATATATGCAGAAATAAAGAAAACCATCCAACTCACAATGAGTGCAGTATTAGTTATTGATGGTTTATTAGATTATCACTTTCATCATTGTATATAAGCTATAGAAGCTATTAATGCTGTTATACATCATTCGAAAATAGAAATAAACATAAAAGAAAGGCATGGAAAGGAAATAGAAAGGCTTTTCTGTCAGTCTCTGAAACTAATTGAATTAAAGCCATAGAAAGATGTATTTTGATGATAGATCACACACTTCATTAATATGAGACTGCAGAACGTGACTGCTCCGTGATCAGAACAAATTACTGCGCACTTGCGTAGTCATTTTGAACAAGAAATCACACCTTGTAGTGCGTTGTGTTCAATGTGTATCCTTCCGCCAATATTTTTAAATAAAACGTTAGATGTATACTCTTTTCATTCAAAATATATCGAGTACAATTCAGTGAACAAATAGAGACTAAATTCAATCATCTTTGAGTGCCAAATAATGTCAATATGAATCATTCTTTCCGTTATTTAGGGACTAGCTGGGTGATGGCGATGGCCGGAAGCTTTGACGTTGACTTTAATAGTTGTGTGCACCCTTGAGAGATACGTATGGGAGTGCGCCCTCAATTATCCTGGAAATCATTTTTTTTTGCATCAAAGTAATACTCAGACATAAACTACCATCTGAAACAGTTTACCAACATTCGCCGTTTATCATACAAAATGTCATGATTTTCTATCCTATCGAGACTGTACTGATTTAGGAAGTTATGCTATCGTTTTACACGCGGCCTTTCGCGGCAAATCTCAACCCGGAAGTGTCGTTATTTGCTTATTTGGCATGAAGGCATGTGGGAATTGTATGACATTTTGGATTTGGGCTACGTTGATGATTATCTTTACGTTATTTGCTCCTTTAGTATATCGATACATCTCTCAATGCCCCTTTAAAAGCAATACTATGTGAATTTTTACCAATTTCTACACTTGTTTTTCTCTCTCTTATAATGAAGTTTGATATATCCTGGACTCATAATGTTGAATTCAATTCAATTTTTTTTCTTAAAAATTTCCTCTCACATAAATTACATTTACAATTGCACAAGTTTGTATACAACAAGAAATCAGATTGTACATTATGAACACATACAAGTAAAAAAGAAATGCATGATAAAGAGTACCAAGGATAGCCCAAAAGGCGCATTTATAAGAGGCTTACTTCCATGAAATATCTGCATTCAATTTTGGAAACGTGTCAAAAACATACTTTTTTCCATTTTTCGTCATAAAGTATTCCTACTATGATAGCCCCAAACACTATAAACAGACTCCACTTAGTGTCAAACCATGGAATTCTGTTTGCGGAGACCCAACAAAATTGATGTCCAGATGTCCAAAAACTTATCAAATTTTGATGTAATTAGGAAAGGTATTTGCTTGTAGAGAACAATATCACAACGATAGAGAGAGTGTTCCATGACAAATATTGTACAATATGTGATGCGATCTGTAAAACCCACCACATGGTGGCACATTTCATATTTGAGATATTTATATCATAAGAAAGCTAAAACTGTGCTAATTACAGAACTGTTTCGATCATTTTTCTACGATCGCTACAAAAAAAAGTAATGAGTGAAGAATGATTGTGATGTCATAAAAAGCTACAAAACAAGAAATCATGAAAACAGGCCAAAAAAGAAACATAATTTCATGAAAGATGATCGACACAAAGTATTGGAATTTAATTTTCTTTAACAAAAATCTTTAAAAACAAATTAAAAATTTTAAAAAAAAGACCCATAATCACTATTTCACATTTTGCGACATCCGACGGGTTTTCACGGATCGCATCACATATATGCCTTTAATTGAAAAGGTTTATTCAAAGCCAGCATAAGAAGTAGGTCAGGAAAAATACTCCTGTAGTCTAACAACTCGCTTGAGAGCCAACCAACCTTTTAAATCAGGCTTTCTCAACTAGATTTACTGATGCTCCACATTTTAGTAACCAACTTATTGAAGCTCCTGGGTTTTGGGGGTTTTATCTGACTTAAATCGCCTCTCGTTGGTCATATTTCTTTAGAATTTACAATTCAAGTTATTTTTCAGAGGAAAACACGGTTCGGTGTGGTGGAGGGGCAAGTTTTTTTCTCGTGGACGGTCTGTGGTTGATTTTAGTAGGCCATGAAATCTGGCTATATCATGACATGATTTTGTTTTTTATTATTATTTATTTATTTTATTTGTATTTGTATTTTTTTTTTAACCACTCTTGCGCCACTTAGGATGCCTTGATGCGCCACAAGCGGTGCGCGCGCCGCCAGTTGAGAAAGCCTGTTTTAAATGGATCATTTAACAGATTTCATTTTAAGCCATCAACTCCTTAGTTGGAAAGAATTAGTTGGACAGCATTGGTAGGAAAGTGCTACCAACTTTTGAATTATTAGGGCGAATGGTAGTTGCATGTATTATAGCCCACATAATAATTCTGTATGAAAAACAACCATGCAAAATATTGGCTTTTACATATTTGGTCCTGACGAAGCCAGAACTAAACCTTGATATTATGGCTATATCTGATGTTGTCTTTAAAACCTATTCTATACCTCTCTGTTTGTAATGGATGTTAATTCCGGTTTTTATTAGTCCCATCTAATCAAAAGCGATTTTGTCTTCACGAGGTTCCCTTGTTTCGAATTGCTTTTGCTTTTGGGTGAACATTTTCGGAGGGGGATGGCCAATAATGTAAATTGCCCTGCCTCGGTCCTTTTGCAGCACGTAAATCTTAAATTGGTTTCTAGCTGTGGCCTTGGTCTACCTATCATATTTTTTGATTGGTCATATTAATATTAACTAGCGGCGTACCCTCGCTGCGCTCGGGTCCCCGCTAGATGGTTACGCCACATTACCTACCTTTGAAACCACATAAACCCCCTACAACCCCCCCCCCCCCATTTTTTTTATTTCGTAAAAAGGTTGATTTTATAACCATATCCCTCCTAAAGGTCATATAAACCCCCTACAACCCCCAATCAAGTTGATTTATAACTATCTTTAACCCACTGCCACCGGCCAAACCACATTACTTCATTAGAAAAAAACCTCGCCCGGCCTTCTGCCCCCGGCCAACCACCCCCGCATTTCTTCATTAACCCCCTGTCTCCCAAAACCTCATTACTTCATGGCCTCCCTTCGCCCACGCGTGCTTATCTAAACCTTCAAGGCCTAGATTAACTAACTCCTGTAGCGTTCTTCATTAACCTCCTGCCTCCCAAACCTCATTACTTCATGCCCTCCCCTCGCCATCCCCCTGCCGTCCCTCGCCCGCAGTCCCGCCCCTTCCGCCGTTCCTGCTCGCCCCGTGCTTATAAACCTTCAAGGCCTAAATTAACCAAGTCCCGTAGCGCAGCGTATTTCTCCAATATTTTCCCGCCCGTGTGTGTAGGGGTGCGTGTGTGTAGTGCGCGTGAGCGTTTATTTTGCATGGCGCACTACGACGCGTTATGTGTTACGCGCCAAGTGCATGGTTGCAGTACGCACAAAAATAAACAAATGGCCCGTAGAAACAGTTTGAAAAGTCCCTGGATTTTACTCTTTTGCTCATATCTCGGTCAATTCTTTACGGTTTTCAGCCATTTATAGCTTATAACACTCACATTATAATCATCTTTTATCAGTGCAACGTTCACGGTTTTTAGACGTAAAATGAGAGAGCCTTTATGGATACATACACACATACAACATACGGTGAATTATAGTAAGATGCCAAGGGCTCGTCCAATCGGGTGGCTCGTCTGTTCGAGCTTGGCATGGTTTCGCGCTGTTTCTGGCTGTTTGATATTTCAATATCTGGTTGGAGTAGTTATGGTTGCTTGACTCCAGCTCATCCCACATATATCACTAAAAGTTATTGTGCAAATTTAAAATTGACTGTGTGTTGTAGTTTCTTGCCTACAGTACTTAGTTTAAACCTTCTGAGGACAACTGTGTTTATACTACTCATTTCTTTTAAAATATCTAACATATATATCGGGCTGTTCCAGTTGAAATGTACAACCCTATGGAATTGACACCTTAATCTTTTACAGTAGGTAGTGTAGATTTCAAATGAAGTCACCATGCAGATAACACCATTTGAAATTCACTCTCCCTGTGTTGAAGATTAAGGTCATGTTTCCATAGGGGGTGTATGCAGTGGCGTCACCATCATTTTGGGGGAGGGGGGCAAGATTTTTTAGGGGCGGGGCATGAAGAATAGTAGATGCGGGGAAATTTAAGCACGCACATTTTTTTGGCCATTTGACGTTAAAATTGTCAAATGTGGTCTCCTCTCTAATGAAAATGCGCGGTTGCGCTCACAATGTAGCTGGTTAATGCTGAAATTGTCAAATTTGGTCTAGTTTAACCAACCTAATTTGGTAATAAAATGGTAACATTTTGTTTAAGTTTTAACTTTTTGTTTGGGGGGGGGGGGGGGGCGGCAGAAAAATATTTATGGGTGAGGGGGTGAGGATATGCCCCCCCGTAGAGCCGCCACTGGATGGTGTATGGATTTTAAATGGAATAGCTCATTACATGTAGCAGACTATGACTACTGGCAACAAGTCTAGACTATCTGCAACAATGATAAAGTACCCGCACATTTCCTGATAGGTGATAACATGATGGCACAGTTTCTTGTCAATAGCCCTGAAGTGGATTTGCTCCTACCTCAGCACTAGATAGCAATCTATCAACACAAATGGCACTTTGTCTGCACCTGCATGTCTTCGTTTTGGATTGCTCCAAGGATCAGCGCTGGGGCCTTTGCTTTTTACCACCTGTTCTGACCCTATCGCCAACATTGCGTGCAATATTTCAGATTAAAGAAGAGAAATTTCACAACTTTATAATTTGATATGTTTATGTAGGAGTTATACATTCAGATCTAGTTAGCACATTTATTACCTGGTCATACTTATTTTGATGACTGTATGTTCCTTACTTAGGTTATGTATAAAGATGACATACATCTAGCATATACAGGGTGTCCCAAAAGTCTATACACGTTTTTGAAGAGTCATATCTCATAAAAAATAAATCATATGGTATAAATTTAACCATATTTTGATAGACGAGATCTGGAAAATTATTTTGATACCAAACACAACCCTATTGGTGAACCCACAACATTATAAAACTGGTTGAAAGTTGTTGGCCGTGTGTCAGACCCCTCATACCAAGTACCACACAGTCATTGTTGCTAAAATCAGGTGCGCATAAATTAACGGTATGAAAGCAACGTTGCGCATTAGTCACAGTTCACTGCTTACCTTGCAACATTTATGTTATTACCAAACTCGGTCACTCACAACATAAATAGGCCTAGTAGACAACATTGCACAGCAAAAGTCTTCTTTCAAGATGGTTTACAGCATAGATTTATAAGCGAATACAAATTGTATGGTTCTACGCTGAAACAAATTCAGTTCAACTTACTCAACAAAACTTCAGTAAACATTTCAAAGTGAAACGCGCACCAGGAAGAATATCCATTCTGATGTTGGTGGATACATTTTTGAACACAGGAACTGTGCATGATTTGTCTCGATGTGGTAGGAAAAAACACTGGTAGATCAACAAGTCACATTGATGTCATAAGAAATGCAGTACAGCCAAAAGTCCAAAGAGATCTATTCGCCGACTTTTCCGCAGAAAACAAGATTAAAAGATCAACTGTTCACAGAATCTTACGTAAGGACTTGAAGTTTCCATACAAGATTCAGATCAAACAAAACATTAAAGCAGCGGACAGAAAAGCAAGAGTGGCATTTTGCAACTGGATAAGCAACCAAATTTTATTTTTTCAATTGACAGATCACTTTCCGTGTAACCAACTCTACCCGTATTTTTTAAGCTCAATAGGTATGGATTTATGAACTTTATAAAATTACATTTTTGCAGTAATGCATATTTTACTTCTAGGGTGGCATTACAAACAGGTGTTACTCCAATGTTTGGTATCAACATTATTTCCCACATCTCCTCTTTCTAAATATGTATTCATATTTTCAATACGACTTATATTTTGTGAAATACAAAGCTTCAAAGTCGTGCATAGACTTTTGGGACACCCTGTAGAAAAGGATCCTTACATTAGGTTGTGACTGATGAGTTGATAAGCCCCTCATCCATAATCATGAATCTTCTCCCCATTTCTAAAATTTGTAATCCATAATCATGAATCTCCTCTCCATTTCTAACATTTGTAATCCATAAACATGAATCTCCTCTCCATTTCTAACATTTGTAATCCATAATCATGAATCTCCTCTCCATTTCTAACATTTATAATCCATAATCATGAATCTCCTCTCCATTTCTGACATTTGTAACCTTGGTGATGAATGAAGATGGCCATTCATCTAGAGCATAACGAACAGGATCTTGCATTCAGTTGTGATAAATAAGTCGATATTCGCCTTCATTTTTAATCATGTTTCTCTTCTCTATTTCTCACACAGGTAATGAATGAAGATGGTCACACGTCCAGCATAAGAGATAAGATCCTCACCATCACTGTGAAGCCCGGCTGGAGGGAGGGCACCCGCATCACATTCCCCAAGGAGGGCGACCAAGGACCAAACAACATCCCTGCAGATATCGTGTTCATCGTCCGCGACAAGATGCATCCTAGATTCAAGAGAGAAGACAACAATCTGATCTTCTTAGCCAGCGTGCTTCTTGGGAAGGCGCTGACGGGATGCAGTGCCAATGTGCCTACGTTAGATGGGAGGTTGCTGAATATACCCATCAATGACATCATCAGGTAGGAGGGAATTGTTTGTTTGTCTCAACATTACCCCCCCCCCCCCTCCTTTGGTTGTATTGCTTAGGCAAAAAAATAAAAAAAATTGCTTGTCCATAGATGGGTCAAAAAAAGTTGGGTCGGTAGGTCGTAAAATCTTCTTTTTTCTTCTTCTTCTTTTTTAACATTGGTTGTTCTGGCCCTATCCTAGGCACACAAAAACAAGCATGCACCATTTTGAGCCTTATCAATGGCAGGCTAATGGCAATGGTTAATTTTAGCATGGTTTAGCTCACATTTGATTTGAAATAACCAACATATTTATACCCCATGACCCACAGCATAGCGTTAGAAACTTTTATCTTTAGATCCTAATTACTACAGTATTAAGTTTTATTCTGTTCAAAAGTATAACTTTTATCATGTTACCATTTCTGAAATATTTGGTCCTTAAGAGTGAATTTTTTCTAGATTGACAAACTTTTGGACACACATTTTTTAGATTTTGCCCAAAGTTTGGGAGTTGAAAGACATTTAGTAGTTATGTAAAAATATGGTATTAAAAAATTCAGCAACCCTCTGTTGCCATGGTAACGAGCCTATCTTATTTTAGGTCATTTTAGGGGAAAATTCTCCTAATTATACTGATTTCAGCATCAAAACAAGTTAAAGTTTGGCAGAACACTACACCAAGGTGGTACATTTTTTGCCCAAACTGACTTCATGAATGAGTTGCCTTATCTCTGGTCTAACAAATAACCGATTTAAATAAGTCAGTGTTGCCATATTGATACCCTGTTGCCATGTTCAAATATCACATTTTGAGGAAGTTGAAAAAGTCAGATATTACTAACCGACTTCGGGTTGCTACAGTTCCCCTCGAGGTGATTTGTTTTTCTTTGTACTTTGTTTTTATAACAAGGACCTAATACCCTTTTAGTTAATTCCAGAAAAAAAATGGGGAAACCCGGCACTTACGAATCACGTGACCTGAAGTCACATGATCCAATTTACGGGAAATTGAATAGCCGGGTATATATGGGGGTTACCGTGCACCCCCAGGACTCCCCCAAACAACTTTGTTTTTACTTCCTTCATTGTCCTAAAACATATTCAGTATGTTACCAACATGATTTTGGTATGCTATTGGGTTATTCAAGATGGCGTCAAAAATGGCCGCCAAAAGGTCAAATTTCCTAAAATGACATTATATCAATCATAATCGGGATCAAAATGTATGGTGAAAGTATAGTTTTAATAGTGGGCCGTATGTATTAGACCACTAGGAACTCATATCGAGTACTTTTGCTTTGTTAACATACCTAAATCCAAGATGGCCGCCAAAATGGCTGCCAAAATGCTAAAAGTCCATACATTTGGAATATATCAGCCCAATATGTATGATCAGAGTATAGTTTTAACAATGGGATGTATGTGTTAGACCCCTAGAAGCTCACAAACGGCATTTTGGCTTTGTTTACAAATCTTAAATCCAAAATGGCCGCCAGAATGATGGCCAAAATTGGTCAAAAGTCCATAAAATGACATAATACTATCAAAATGAATGAGGAAAATATAGTTTTTAACAATGGGATGTATTTATTATATCACTAGTAACTCATATTCAGTATTTTTGCTTTGTTAACATACTTGAAATCCAAAATGGCTGCCAAAATGAGTCCCAAAATGGCTGCTGAAATTGTGAAATTCCATATATTATAAGGATAGTAACAACCAGATTGTATGATGAAAATATAGTTTTAACAATGGGATGTATGTATTGTATTAGACCACAAGTAACTCATATCCAGTATTTTTGCTTTGTTAACATACTTAAATCCAAAATGGCTGCCAAAATGGGTCCCAAAATGGCTGCAAAAATTGTCAAATTCCATAAGATTAAGGTTACTATCAACCAGAAAGTACGATGAAAATATAGTTTTAACAACTGGATGTATGTATAATTAGACCACTAGTAACTACTATTCAGTATTTTTGCTTGTAATAACATACTTTAAATCCAAAATGGCCGCCAGAATGATGGCAAAATTGGTCAAAATTCCCTAAATTGACATAATATTAACCAAGATGTATGATGAAAATATGGTTTTTAACAATGAGATGTATGTATTATTTCACTAGTAACTCATATCCAGTATTTATGCTTTGTTAACATACTTAAAATACAAAATGGCTGCCAAAATGGGTCCCAAAATGACTGCAACAATTGTCAAATTCCATAAAATAGGATGATATTAATCAGAATGTACGATGAAAATATAGTTTTAACAATAGGATGATGTATTAGACCACTAGTTACTACTATCCAGTATGTTTGCTTTGTAGTACTTCAAATCCAAAATTGCCGCCAAAATGGTCGTTGTAAATATAAAAATAGTCTATAAGTGTGTATTTTGTATCACATTCACCAAATGATATGTTCTATAATGACACTAACAATAAATTAATACTGCTTCTCAGGTATTTTAACCTTTGACCGACATCTTATATGTTTTAAAATACTCAAACTAGATACAGCCCCTAAGCTTTATCTTATATTATAGTGAATGTTGTCCCATTATATTTGGGGTATTGGTATTACATACATGTAGTATGGTCATTTACAATACAACACAATTTGTTAAGGTCATTTAACATCAACTTAACTATCTGGCAGCCATTTTGGAAACTGAAACAGAATAAAAATTGTCACAGGGGTGGGTCTTATATCTAATTGCAATAGCTTAGCAGTTTAGAACATACTATAAGAACAATGGGATGTACGAGTATGTGTTAGACCCTAGAATTTTTGCTTTGTTTACAAATCTAAAATCCAAAATGGCCGTCAGAATGGTGGCCAAAATTGGTAAGATGACATAATATTAATAAAATGAATGATGAAAATATAGTTTTTAACAGTGGGATTTATTTATTATATGACAATTAACTCATATCCAGTTTTTTTGCTTTGTTAACATACTTAAAATCCAAAAGTCTTGATGCAAAATAGACACTCATTTTTGAAACCATTTTGGATTTTAAGTATGTTAATTGTTATCAAAGCATAAATACTGGATATGAGTTATTTGTGGTCTAATACATACATATACATTCCATTGTTAAAACTGTATTGTCGTCATACATTCTGGTCGTTATTATCCTTATCTTATGGAAATTGACAATTTTAGCAGCCATTCTGGGATTCATATTGGCAGCCATTTTGGATTTTAAGTATGTTAACAAAGCAAAAAACTTTATATGAGTTAATAGTGATATAATAAATACATCCCATTGTTAAAACTATTCATCATTCATTTGATTAATATTATGTCATTTTACCAATTTTGGCCATCATTCTGGCGGCCATTTTGGATTTAAGATTTGTAAACAAAGCAAAAATGCAGCATATGAGCTTCTAGGGGTCTAACACATACATCTCATTGTTAAAACTATACTCTGATCATACATGCTGGGCTGATATATGCCAAATGTATGTAATTTTAGCATTTTTGGCAGCCATTTTGGCGGCCATCTTGGATTTAGGTATGTTAACAAAGCAAATGTAATCGATATGAGTGTCTAGTGGTCTAATACATACGTCCCACTATTAAAACTATACTTTCATCATATATTCTGATCCCGATTTTGATTGATATAATGTCATTTTAGGAAATTTGACCTTTTGGCGGCCATTTTCGACGCCATCTTGAATAACCCCTTAGCATACCCAAATCATTTTGGTAACATACTGAATATGTTTTAGGACAACATAAGGAAGTAAAAAAAGTTGTTTGGGGGAGTCCTGGGGTGCACGATAACCCCCCATATATACCCGGCTGTGCAATTTCCCGTAAATTGGATCATGTGACTTCAGGTCACGTGATACGCAAGTGCCGGGTTTCCCCATTTTTTTTCTTGAATTAACTTAAAGGGTATTAGGTCTTTGTTATAAAAACAAAGTACAAAGAAAAACAAATCACCTCGAGGGGAACTGTAGCAACCCAAAGTCGGTTAGTAATATCTGACTTTTTCAACTTCCTCAAAATGTGATATTTGAACATGGCAACAGGGTATCAATATGGCAACACTGACTTATTTAAACCGGTTGGTTGTTAGACCAGAGATAGGGCAACTCATTCATGAAGTCAGTTTGGGCAAAAAACGTACCCCCTTAGTGTAGGATTCTGCCAAACTTTTACTTTTTTTGTTGCTGAAATCAGTATAATTAGGAAAATTTCCCCCTAAAATGACCTAAAACAAGATAGGCTCGTTACCATGGCAACATAGGGTTGCTGATTTTTTTAATACCATTTTTTTACATAACTACTAAATGTCTTTCACCTCCCAAACTTTAGGCAAAATCTAAAAAATGTGTGTCCAAAAGTTTGTCAATCTAGAAAAAATTCACTCTTAACATGGAGGTGACATGAACAGGGTATTGGCTCACATGAGGAGTAACGTAGGGTTCAATATAGGTCATTCAATATAGGGGGGGGTTTTTAACAAAAATTCAACAACAAAAAGTTTTTTTTCTGACCAGTCGGGACTGCCTCACACGGTCGGTCGGACGAGGACAAGCAAACAACTTTTTTTTTTGGCCTTATTTTAGTTGGATGATACATGCCTTAAAATCAATCAATCTGAACACGTTTCGTTTCCATCTGTCTTAAAAGCGCTACAAGGAAATTACACCACCAGATGCTCTTTTACGTCTTAAAGAGATGCTGAAAACTGTTGATTGATAAGGCAACACAACAAAAGAAGTTGACATGCCCTTTAAGTGCCAACATATATATCTGGGTCGGTCGGTCAATTTAAAAATACAAAAAATGGATATCCAAACAGATACTACACAAGTACACAGATTTTAACTTGTAATGTTTAACAAATAAGTGAGTAATTGACAATTGTATACGTTTAAGATGCAGTTAAACATAAACGGAACACATTTTGCTATAATAATTATAAGTTATAACCAATATATGATATTAAAAATGATTTAGAAATTTAAAAAAATGTTTAATAACATATAAAAAGAAATGTAAAAGATAAAAAATTGAAAAAAACCACTGACACAAGATTTTCAGATTTTAGGGTCAGTCTCAAAGGGTTAGGGTTAGGTCAACCATTTTTTTTAGGTCTAATTGTTTTCAGTTTTTTCAAATATTTACATTTAACAGGCATAACCAACAACCTATTCACACTATTAATGTTCATTTCAGACCTGGTTTTGAGAAGTTAGTTCCAGGCGAAGGCATGCCGATCTCCAAGAACCCATCCATGAAGGGAGACCTCGTCATCCGATTTGAAATCATCTTCCCCGAGATGCTAACGGCCGACAAGAAGATGTTGATCAAGGAAGCTCTGCTATTATAACTGCTATGGTTTTGGCGGCAATCCTCAAATAGGTCTCTAATACGGAATAATACACAAGGCAGCTATCATTTTTAATATTTACCAAATAAATGTAAAATAATTGCTGCCTTTTGTTTATTCTGTACGATTTGAAATACACTGTGTACCGATGTCTTGGCTAGAAATGAGGTATCTCACCTACAAGTGGAAAATTGTGCTTGTCGCGCTAAAATCAGCACACCAATATAAACACGGTATTATATTCGTTTTGTATGCAGGTCTATGGCAGGTTGTCGAAATAGCAAAAATAAAAACAAGCATAATTTTTTTTAAATGTGCAAAGCTCGAAAAAATTACATCCAATTTGACAGTATCTGGTCTATATGAAGTGCCAGAGACAGGCTCTCTGAAATTTATATTTTAACACTATCATAGTAGAAATAAATTACATTTTTTCTGTTTTCCGTTTTAACTTCTATTTGTATGTGGCAATTTTACTCTTGTAAGCAGGAATATGAAGCTGATAATGTACTTCACAATGTGAAATTAGAATTTGGAGAAACATGATTTTCAAAAAGTTATTCGCTGAAGTGTGAATTTTGAAACAAACGTGATTTTTTTTAGTTGGCCTAACCATTATTCTTTGTAATTTAGTATCTGTCCAAAACCACAATTATATGGCACATCCCCAACAGCAATCATTCTGTTACCGTCCAAAAAAATGATATACTGGTTGGTATCTAGCCAAGACCCAGCTCATCATCAATTCAAGCTGAAACGGAAATGAAAGTTACTTAGTTCAGGAGGTAGAAGAGAGAGTAATGATTAATCTTTTTCTCTTGGTGGCCGGGAAATTACGGAAATGGAAAAAAAGGGTTGAAATCGAACTTCCACCCTCTGGTTAACTAGTCGCGCTAATTTTTATGAAAGCATTAGAAAAATCGTATAGAATGGGATGGATAGTTATCCTGTTCGATATCTGAGAGTGGGAGAAATTTGTAAATATGTATCCTACGCCTTGATGGATATGCATTTAGATGCTTTGATATTAAAAAACCCAGGAATTCGCACTAGTAAATGAGAGGTTGCTGGGTTAATTCCCAATCAACAAAAGTAATTTTCAATTTGTCAACCACCATAATGAAAAGAATAACCATTGCCGGCCACAAGCTTAACACTTTCCACGCAGCTATAAGTTTTACCATACGAAACAGATTTTTTAGAAACATTTCCCAAATTTCAGGGTCTATCTCAAGGATTATTGGACCGATACTTGGCATGTTGGTACTTATTTCAATGCATTTCTCCTGGTGATTTCAAATATGGTAATGTTATTCAACAATTTTGACACATTTTGTGCAATTTTGGAATGTCGTCGGCAGCTGCCTGCCGCGTGGAAAGTGTTAAAATAATTGATGATACAAAGGGTACTGTAAAAGGGGAAATTTTCACACGTGTAATTTTTCACGTTTTGCACATTTTGAACAATTTTGCTTGTTTTCATTTTCGCAATTTTGAGCTTCCTTATAGACCTACATACGAAATGAATATATTCGCGCATTTTTATTTTCGCGCTCGCGAAAATAAATGTACCATGAACATTTCCACTTTTACAGTATTTCAAAGTTGATATATTTTGTAATTACTGCAAACTGTAGGATGATGAAAATTGTTATTATGGTTGTGCTGATGGGACTTGAACACTTATTGAATTAGATTAAAGGGAGCACACCGTAATTGTAGTCAATACATAGCTTTGCAATCGTGATTACAACACAACCCTGCTTTTGTGATCAATTGGGTCACATTTATTTGCGTGAATTCGTGATAATTTGAATAGAATTGTATCGATTTTTTGGTTTTTGTGTGATTTCACCATCATCAGATCAATCACATATTGGGCTATTCGAGTTGAAATCCATACCCCCCAATGGGGTTACCTATATGGGTGACTCCATTTGAAATTCATACTCCGTGTGTGGAAGATTAAGGTCATGTCTTCCATAGGGGGTGTATGGATTTCAAATTGAATTGGCCAATATAGTTGCATGCGCCCTTCATATTTTGAGTCAATATCTTGTTCCTATAGGCACAAAAGTGTGAGTTAACACTTTCCGCGCGGCTTCTATTTGTACCATACACAAAACAAATGCTCAGAAACCGTTACCAACTTTCAAAGTCTATCTCAAGGATTATTGAACCAATACTAGGCATGTTTGTACTTATTTCAAGGCATTTTTCATGGTGATTCTAAATATGGTCATGAAATTCAATAAATTTGACATTTTTGAAACATTTTGTGAAATTTTGGAACTGTCGTCTGCAGATGACTGCAGCGTGTAAAGCTTTAAATCTTCTCCAACAAAATGTAATAGAAGATGTCTAATAACAAACCAGATGAATTTTTCCAAAGATTATTGATGGGAAATTACACTCTGTAATGGGCTTTTCCAGTTGAAATCCATACACCCCCTATGGAAAATATAACTTTTATCTTCCACACAGGGAGTGCAAAAGTTGAACAGGGTTACCTGCATGGGTGACTCCATTTGATATATAATGTTTTCCATAGGGGGGTGTATAATGAATTTCAACCTGGAATAGCCCAATTATTTAAATGGCCATCCCTACCTTTTAAGATGTATATAAATGTAAATATTAAGGCATATACATTGTAAGAAGTGTACATGCACAATGTACAGTGATTGTAAATAAACTGTGAAATATAATTACACATCATCTTTTTTGTTTTTATTTGTTCTAAGAGAAATGTGGCATAAGAGTCTGATTATTTTATATGGAAATTAGGCGAAAAAACCAGAAACCCTTACTGGCAAACGGATTTCTCACGATGGGTCGGTCGGTCCGGTGGTGGTTTTTTTTTCATAACTTCTTTCCCCTTGAAAATGACCATAAAAATCAAACAAGCCAAACTAATTATTTGGGTCAGAATTCATTTGCATGTGAAACCTTTTTTTTCACCGATTTCTAAATGGTTCAGTCGGGCCCATAGAACTTATAACCTCATGCATATTCATGACAGGTTGTTCCAATCAGATGGCACTTATAGCATTTTAGCACATTATTTAAAAAAACACCCATAATGACCGCTCCGCTATGCAAACCTTATTTGGAATCTGTACACGCAAATGGTTAACATGGAAAAAGTGTACTTAAAGGGGCACTAAGAGATGTGTTGGAGGATGCGCCCTCAATTATGATAAAAACTGGGATTAGTATATTTTTATAATTGTATTACATGTATGAACTTACACCTATAAGGATTAAGAAAAATCAGCCCTCTATGTGCAAGAAAAGGTCGATTCAAAAAATGCTCGTCCCGCGGGACGAGCATTTTACGTCCGACAGTATCCCCCTGCAGTACGTGTGATACATAACGCGAACCATATTTGCATAGAGGGCGTTTTTCAATAAATAGCGATGATATTGTTTTAATCAAGTTTTGCTGTGTTTTTGCTAGTGGAAACAACAGTAATGGCCATTTTTAATGTTCATCTTGAATTCTGAAGTAAATTTTTAAACATTTAAAATGTTCAACACCACTTAATGTGCCTTTAAGGGAAGTGTCAACCCTATTATTTTGATGATCAACTTTTGCTTTTAAGTTTGAGAATATTGAATAAAAGTACATAAAAGTATACATTTATAGAAAGGAAATTTGATAAGGAATCCGATGGTGATATCAATGTGATACCAAATAAACTATATTTTGAGAGATGAACAAAAAACCACCAAATTTTTCAGACAGCATAACTATAAAATAAAAAGTGGTAATTTGTTCCAGTATTGAACATTGAACGATACTGGTATACCAGTATCGGGGCACCTTAAGTAAACTTTTTTCCGTTAACATTACGTGCATCAATGACTTCTGCGTCAGCCATTTTGGGTAGGAACAATCAAGCGCAGGCACTCATTGGCTTGCAAATTACAGTTTGTGTGTTCAATTGCTGGTAATTGGTTGTCAAATACTGCAGGTACAGGTCTCTGTGGACTTTTTGATTAGTCACAGGAATTGTAAAAATGACGAAAAAAAGCCATATTGTTTGTGATATTTTAAAGCAAATTGTATATTTAACAAACACAGATTGATGGGCTTTCATTTTTTTAAAGATTTAAAGGCATATTTTCTTGCAGATTGACATTTCTGATCATAAATCACAAAGGGATACAATTTCTAATTACCTCAAAATCATGGTTTTAGAGTGAATTTAGAGTAAAAATATAAACTGTCGTGTTATCCCGACAGTTTATTTTCACTCTAAAACCATGATTTTGAAGTAATTAAGAATCGTATCCCACTGTAACTTGGAATGTATGTACGATTTATGATCAGAAATGTAAATCTGCAAAAAAATCTGCTTTCATTTTTTTGTTTTGATGTTGAGGGTATTCCCTGGAAAGATCACATAATATACCTTTAAGACCTGAGAGGTCCCTTTGCCTGTAGACAGTGTTTTTAAAGACTAAAGACTTAAGTCAAAAGATTTGCATTGAGCACAGTTCCTTCTTTTTATCTGAAAGGAAGTGGTTTTGCATATGTCATGGGGAGTAGATGAATTAAACATTTAGAGAGTTTCAGTACTTTAAATCTGGTACATTATATAACCAGCCCTTCAAATCTTAAACCGAATTTCTTGAAACGTGACACATTACAGTAAATGTATGGCATTTTGTAAGCAAAGGTAGAAACGTGTAGTACTTCAATGGATAAGTGATATCTTTTGTCTGCTACATTTTTGAATGAACAAAATAGGAATTATTATGAATTATACATGAGAAGACGAAAATAGAAAAACCTTGTTTACAGGCCTGACTGACCCATTTTAAAAACAAATTCTAAACATTTTTTTTACAAATGTTTTGAAACATGAAAAAATGTTATACTTTTTTTACCAATGTTTTGAAACATTTTGAAAAATATTTATACATTTTTTGTTGACATTTTTGAATTCTTTTGACAATTCACAAACATTTGCGTAAGATAACAAATATTACACAAAAAACACCTGCCCACCAATCCTACCTGAGAGGTGTGTTTGCCCGCCCATAGAACAAGCCCTCCAAAGAGCCACTTGTACATGCAGAAAGAAGAACATGAACAAGACAGGTTGTCGTATGTTTTATTTACACACTTTGGAAAAAGGGTATATTTTAGCATAAAATGTATGTATATATTGTAAAGAAAGCATGTATTCTATATTATTTTTAAAATTTGTCCAATGTTTTTATGGAAATTTAGAGGTATATTTTAAGAATATAATGTCGTCTTTAACTGAACCATTCTGCCGTGCCACAATTTATGTCTGTAACAACAACAAAGACAATAATATGCATTTTACTTGTCATTTGGTATACCATAAATCATATTTCAGCAGTCAATTCTCAAAATATGCTTGGCAGAATTATGGTCCAACAAATTATGTTTATAACATCAGTTTGTAAAAAAAATTGGTAATTTATAAGAAAAATCCTCTTCACTGGTTGTTTCCTCCTAACTTAGGATTAAAATTGTATGACATAAAGTTTGATCGTGGAAAACAATCATAGTTTGGATTTTTGTCTCAATGTGCATGGTAGAATGGTTCAATTTCTAAAAATATGCACGGCAGAATGGTTCAACAATTATGCAGCAGCAGTTAATATATAGAGAAAACAATCTTTAAAATTTGATGAAGAGCTTATTTTTTCAAATTGGGTATTCCATTTGAAACCCATGGAAGCCATAACTTTAATCTTCCACACAGGGAGTTTAGATTTCAAATGAATAATAATAATATAACGTATTTATAAAGCGCAACATGTATAAAACCTCAGAGCGCGCTGTACACAAAAGTACACATAAAAGAAGGGAAGGCAAAGAATATAACAGCAACATGGAGCATTGATGCACACACAGGAACGTAAAATGATACAAAATAGAGAGGCTGATAGGATCATGAGAAAAGGTGAGTCTTGAGAGCACGTTTGAATGAAGAGATGGAAATTGCATTTTTAACATTTTAAAAGGTAAATTATTCCATAACATAGGTGCCGCGATCGAAAAAACTCTCATACCGTATGATGAAGTAGATGATCTAGGCACGTGGAGGCGGAATTGTGATGCAGAGCGTAAAACGCGATTTGCATTATGGTGTTGCAAAAGTTCACAGCTATATGATGGAGCAAGAACGTGCATGGCCTTGAGCATGTTGAGAGTCAGAAGAAGAATTTTGTAGATAATCTGTTTGTTGATGGGGAGCCAGTGGAGTCGACAAAGGTGAGGTGATATGTGTTCCTTTCGTGTTACTTTACAAACAAGTCTTGCAGCAATGTTTTGCACGCGTTGCAGCTTGAGGATGTCCGAGTCTGACAGTCCATTACAACAAACTGTTGCAGCATTCGAGTCTTGATGTTACAAAGGCATGGACAAGGCGCTCTGTAGTAGGCTGGTCTAGATGTTGTCTTATGCTACCAATCTTTCTAACAGCATTATGTGTAGAGACATTCGGAGCCCAGAATCGAAGACAACTCCGATGTGAAGTTACCCATGCAGGTAACCCCCATTTGAAAAAGCAGAACTGTGAACAATCAATACTGTAGGCACCACCAGACCAGAGTACAGGTTATTTTTTTCTAAACTTATTGATTATGGTGGTTCTTTTCGAATATGGCAGCATTTGTACTTAACTCGGTTCCGTTATGCAATTGACGATGGGAAATATCACTTAAGTGTATAAGTATAAAGTATTAAAGTAAAATTCGCTTTAATGATACTCTTCTTGTAAAATCAATACGTAAAGATGAAATGTCACACAAAATTGAACCACTCTGCCATGTATATTTTGGGAGAAAATATCAGAATTTTATCAATTCCCTAGGGTACCATTTCAGATTCTGATCATTACTCCGTACGTATGACTGGTATGACCATGATCGATGATGGGTGGATGTAGCAGCAAAACAACTCACTTTGCACGAGTGATTGGGCTTAAAATATATGAAGGGGTCGAAAACTAAATGAGCTCCATAGGGATATGTACAAAAACACTGATATAAAACTCTGTTTTAGACCACTTAATTGCGAAATTGGACCCCGTAGAGTGATTTTGGGAGGGTAGGAGGGGCACTCAAATATGAATAGAATAATGGGTATAAGGCTGGCTATTTTAAACCGTGGGTATTGGATCATAAGAAATGAGACCAATCAAAAAAATAGGGGCCATTCTTTTGTGAGAGGTTACCAGAATATGGGGGTCTTAGGTAACAAATTGGAATTTTGGTCTTTGGGTGTTAGTGAGCAATTTGCAAAAGGTTCCAGATAATATATAGGTTTTTATGAAAGAGTGTTTACATTTTCAAAATATATGGGTTCATTAGATGCATTTGTATTTGCACCCCTGCCAGAAGGCTTGCCCTCCCTGACCCCCCCCCCCCCCCCCCCCCCCCCCCACCACCCATGAAATGACAAACTCTATGTATAGGGTAGGTGTGGGTAATACGGGGACCTTTAAGACATTTGCATAATTAAAATACAAAATAACTGACTCAAATTAAGCAAAGTTTGTTATTTGTAATCAACATTTTATAAACCTTTATTGTAATAAAAAAACAGAGTCATTCTATGTTTGGATTGGCTGTTTTATCAAATACTGACATCATCATAAATGTCCCATCTTACCTACACGTGAAGGTAAAACATTGTTTTGGTATGAAAAGTTATTTGACATTTTTTATTTAAAGAGTAACTGTTAAAAACCCATAAATAATGGTCCAGTAATCCATTTAAGAGATAATAATGCATGAAGTACATTGGTACAAAAAAGGTACATTGCTACAAAAAAAGAAGAAAAAAAGTAGGGTAGGTGTGGGTAATACGGGACCTTTACGACATTTGCATACCGTCATGCTGGCTGTCCCATATTACCTTCACCAATTGTGAACCCACGGCTCCCATTCAATGCATTATAACACCAATGTACACTATTACACTAGAAATTCAAAATATTAAATATTATTATGAATTCCCCAACGTTTCATCTATGGTTCATTAATGATTATTAGTTCACCTGCTCACTTCCTTTGATGAAAGTGATTTGTCACCTATACCTAACCCCCAAGGGGGTAGGGGGATGAGAATATAATCATTGTTATAAGGCGATGGACCGACCATGTTTTTGAATTTTCCCCATTTTTCTTTTTTAGAGTTTTTTTAAAATTGTTTAAAAATTATGATTTTGTTTTAAAATTGCCTGAAATTTTACTAACACAATTTCCCGACAGAGCGTACGGTACTCAACTGTCGGTAATCGAGCTCAATTGTTTGCGCGCCGGTTTTGGGAATGTACATGCTTACAGTTGTATACTAGCTGTTCGATCCCTTGGTGTTTGGAATACTTTTTTTTTTAAATTTTGACAAAAGTTTGGAGGGGGTGCTCTTAGAAATCTGAAAAAGGGAGACTAGTGTTAAAACACTTTCCACGCGGCAGGCGACTGCAGACGACAGTTCTAAAATCGTATAAATGTGTCAAAAAGATCAAAACTTATTTATGAATTTCATTACCATATTTGGAATCACCTTGAGAAATGCTTTAAAATAAGTACAAACATGCCTTGGTTCAGTAATCCTTGAGATCGACGTTGAAATTGGGAATGGTTTCTGAAAAAAACTTGTTTGTATGGTAAAATCAATAGCCCCGTGGAAAGTGTTAAGAACTAGCAGAGAAGGCTGCCACACCAACACCTATTTGTTAAACCTGCTCCCCTCCCATGATATGATGACTCCCCGGGGTCCTCCCCCACCCCACACCTCTCCGTGTCATTCCGTACCAGTTTGACAAATGAGTGGGCATCCTGATGTGTCACCCTCGTAACTCATAATCATCAGCGCATGGTTCAGAGCAATAATAATATTGTGTCTTACAACAAATTTTATACTTTGTTCTAACACCCCCACACCGATTTATGCTTGTTATGTCCAGTGACTGGTCAATAAAAACATCACTGTGTTTTAACAGCGTCAACCCCTGACGAGAGTGTGATATTGAACTTCATCATTGTTGACCTATCAATTTATAATTAGAACAGAGCAGAGTGCCAAAATGGTGCGCAAACGGTGTTATGTTGCTTTAAGGCATATTAATATGTGATCTTTAATGCCCTTTATCTGTGATTTATTCCTAGAAATGCATTTATTTTGGTCAAATTTTAGTTTTATAACCATGAAACTAAAATATCTTTTAAGTTAGAGCAATGCGTTTCCTAATTATTTCAAAATTAGATTTTGAGTGTCCGGATATCAGGACAGTTTATTTTCTGAGTGTTTTATTCGCTCGTAAATAGAATTCCATGGTTTGACACGTGTTAACGCCGTGTACTGTGTTTCCAGTTACAACCTCAACTGTACAGGGTGTATCAAAAAAATTAGGACACTTTTTGATGATGGTTTAGATCCTTGTTAAATCACTGAAGCATGACCAATTTTTATTTCAATGTAAAGTACAACCGATAAAGATAAAATTCTGAAAAGATGAGAAAAATCCATCATTAATTAAGGAAATTGTGACCTATTAGGCAAGGCAATCTATTTTGTAGTATGTACAATGGTCATTCACACAGTAACAGTAGAGTTACATGAACGCGCACACTATGTATGCTAATTCTACTTCTTATCATGCTAATGAACCATCTACAGTGGGTTCGAGAACTTTTTTAATTTGCACAGTATATGCATGCATCTGATTTGTGGATTATTTAGCCAGTATTGATTTGTGCCAGAATTATATGGATTACCAATCTAGTCTTTGCTATTGACTGATAGATTATTTTCTATTTAATTATTGTAACGTATTTAAACGTAAACCATGTTATTTACTGGTCTTTACATGTAAATCCCATTGTACAAACCAGTAAATGACATGGCTTACACAAAGTATGCTAGTTTTCTTATTTTTCATCGGATTGATCTCATAATATCAGAATATCATAATAATTAATTGGGCTTTACATTGAGACTAAGTTAGTCATGGTTCATTGGTTATAACAAGTATTACACCGTCATGAAAAAGTGTCCTAATTTTTTTGATACACCCTGTACACAAAGTGAACACAACAAATATGTTGAAAAAATTACAAGCAGATTTCCATTATAAGTTCTGTGATGGGGTTTTTTACAGAAAATACAGTCAAATGTAGAGTCCAGACGTCTTTCCGGATAGTCAAACTTCATCATTAGCCGAGAGACAAATATGTGTAACATTTAAAAAAAATATCACATAGGCCTATTGCTTTAATGAAAGCCCAATTCATAAAATATTTGACACATTTGACACAATTCATTTGGCACAGCATAACACAAATTCCTGTAATCATAAGGCAAAAAAAAAAGAAGTTGTGTTGCCCTCATCCGGCCGGGTCAAAATTCTGAGAATGTGGGCCGGGTATTTTTTTTAATTTTTTTTTTTAAAGATTTTTTTTTTTTTTCCCCTTTTTTTTAAAGATATTTTTAAGATATTTTTTTTCTTCAAGATTTTTTTCCAAGATTTTTTTTTCCAAGATTTTTTTTCAAGATTTTTTTCTCAAGATCTTCCAATCTGTGAAAAGTGATTGGCAAGAAACCAAAATATTCACCATTGGGTTGAAATTACATCCAGTAAGCGTTTTCCTTAGTATCTTCACACATGTTGACTGAAATAATAGGTATAAAATCATTGATTTGGTAAAATTCAAATAAAAAATAAATAAAAAATTCCGGCCGGCCGTCCTTCCCGATTTTAGGCTTGTGAGGGCAACACAACTTTTTTTGTTGTTGGCCTAATAGGCCTATATGCTACAATAATTTACCAACAATAATTATAGTTTATTAACACTTTCCACGCGGCTTTTGGCATGATTGGTCATATACAAAACAGATTTTTCAGAAACCTTTCCAAACTTTCGAAGTCTATCTCAAGGGTTACTGAACCAAAACTAGGAATGTTTGTACTTATTTTAATGCATTTCTCATGATGATTCCAAATATGGTGATGAAATTTCAATAATTTTGACAAAATCCGACCATTGGAGATATTTTTTGTGTTGTTTTACCCCCTACCAAACAGGGACATCGTGATATAAACTGGAGACAAAGTTGTGCAGTTGCTCCTATACTCTATTTGGCTTCCTCTGGACAGTGACGTAATTTAACAGGCGCAGCTTGTACGCACGCGTATGTATCTTCCGACTTTCAACGCTCGTGTGTATACGCCAGCGCATCGAGTAGGCGCGCGCGTTATGTGCTGCAATTAATAGAATACGCGGTTACGTCACTGTCTCGTGATGGCCAAAGACTATTATAGTCCGTCCCTAATACAGGAAACCCATACGTTGGTGTTTTTTCTTCTTTTTTCCTTAGGATGGGGACAGATAGTGAAACATGCAAAATACCCTATGATAAATAATACCAACTCAGGGCCGTCAGACACTTTTGCCCAAGGGGGGTGCGTTTTCACGATTTTTTACCGGAAGTAGTAGTATGACGTCAGAGTGTTAGTGCTGCAGCACGCTGACGATGCGAGCGCCTCTGGCGCGAAGCCAATAACGGGTGGGGTCCAGGGGCCCGCCTTAGGGCCCCTGGTGGGGGTCCAGGGGGCGAAGCCCCCGGAAGCTCTGAGCATTACAGCGAATTTAGGACACAATTTTCTTGCCATCGTTGACCCCATTTTCCATTCATAAAACAACATGTTTTATGAGTAGTTTTACTATCATTGAAATTGGAAACTAAGAAAAACGCAATTTTTACCCTAAAAAAAAGAGAAAAAAAGAAGAGATTTTCAAGGGGGGTGCGTCCGCACCTAACGCACCCCCCCCCCCCCCCCATCTGACGGCCCTGCAACTGTTGACAAATCCCACTAAGTATGACTTGTTGTTCTAGTCCGTCCCCTGTGTCTTAACACTTTCCACGCGGCAGTCGTCTGCAGACGACAGTTCCAACATTTCACAAAATGTTTAAAAAATGTCGAAATTATTGAATTTCATCGTCATATTTGGAATCACCATGAGAAATGCCTTAAAATAAGTACCAACATGCCTAGTATTGGTTCAGTAATTCTTGAGATAAACTTTGAAAGTTGGGAAAGGTTTCTGAAAAATCTGTTTTGTAATGGTAAAACTAGCCATGGAAAGTTGCAACTGTGGACACAAGGGCTCATACTTTATTGTGGCGATCACGATCCAATTAAAACGGTGTGTTTGGTGTGTCCAGTGCAGTGACACCGACGGTTCATGTCCGCTAGTCCGACGGCCCGCTAGTCCGAGAAAAAAATGGGTCCGCTAATCTGAATATAAAACTTTAAGGGGACTACCGGACCTTATTTTATTCTCGGACTAGCGGACCTCAATAGCAAAATCACTGTTCGGACTAGCGGCACTTCGGACTAGTGGTCCGTCGTACTAGCGGATCGTTACCAAACCGACAACTGGGGACATTGTGTCCCTAATTGTCGGTTTGTGTTTTATGACAGCATAGGAACATGTTCCTAATTGGGTCACAGAAGCAATTTAGTGTGAACACCAAAAATAGGCTATTCCAGTTGAATAACCCCTACACAGATCAGATTTTTCCAGGGGATAACCGGTACCGGATAACCATATTATGAAATCAGGTTACCTGCCAATGTGTTTGGTTGTCTGCCGAACGAAGTAACTGCAGTACAAATATTCAAAAAGTATGGTCATCGACGGATAACCTGCATTGAACTTTAAAAATTATCCGCCTGCATTTTGGGCTTCCGGATTAGGCTACCACTCGAACACTGCCCATATACCTCCTATACCTTAATCTTCCGCACAGGGAGTGTAATTTCCAAATGGGAGTACCCGAATGGGTGACTCCATTTGAAAACTACACTCCCTGTGTGGGTGGTTGAGGTCATGTCTCTCAGCAGGGGGTGTATGGATTTTAATTGGAATAGCCCAATCCAACCAGACAGGTTATGGAAAAGATGAGGTCTGTTCTGTCATCCAGTGTCATAGCCTTAGTGAATCTCGGTCATACCAGCTGCAGCCTGCAGGCTTGTCAAATACAAGGCTTGAGATAATTTTGAAATGTACAAAATGACATTTTGGAAAAGGGATATTTTCCCAATGTACACCACTTGCAACAAAATGCAAACAAGAACTTGGGAGTAAAATTATTGTGACATAGCAAGGTGCAATTGCCAATTTGACAATTATATGAGCTGCAATTTCTTATATCTGGTGATTTTGGCTGCTACATTGTATTGTAATGAGTCCCCCATATTTGAAAGTCGATTATCTCAAAGTCCTTCTGAGTCCTCTGTTTTGGAAGTGATTGTCCAGTATTCTGCTCCATATATCAGGACTGGTTCCACTGTGGTTGTAAATAGCCTCAGCCTCATGTCCCTTGGGAGCCTACATTCCCAGATATTATTCAATTAATTACATGCTTTCCAAGCTTGTGCCTTTCTAATGTTGAAGTCCTTTTCACTACTGGCCATCCAAGCATCATCATCATCATCATCATCATCATCATCATCATCATCATCATCATCATCATCATCATCATCATCATCATCATCATCAGGGTGTAGTTCGCTCGCTTGAGAGGAACCCCTCCCTAGAATGCCTCCACATACTTCTGTTTCTGGCTAGTCTTGACCATGTAGTGCCCAGCTGTCGGGTAAGGTCGTCTCTCCAGCGTGTTTTGGGGCGTCCACGTTTACGGGTCCAATTTCTTGGAGTCCACTCTGTTGCTCTGACTGTCCACCGGTTATCTGTTAGCCGTGCAATGTGTCCTGCCCATCTGTGTTTTGCCATCCTGATGTTATCGATGATGTCGCTGACACCTGTTTGTTGTCGAATCCAGGTGTTACGCTTTTGGTCACGAAGAGTGATGCCCAGCATTATGCGCTCCATCTTGTGCTGTGCCACTGCAAGCTTCTCTATGGTGTTGGTCGGTGCCCATGTCTCACTATCATAAGTCATTACTGGAAGAACGTACTCATTTAGAACCTTCCTCTTGATCTTCATACTGGTCTTACGGCTTCTCATGATATTTCCTACTTTACTTTTACATCTAGGTACTTGAAATCTTGAACAATTTCAAGGCCATTTTCATCCAGATTTGTAATATCAGAAGGAGGCTCATTGTATAGCATGGCCTTGGTCTTGTTAGCATTCATGCCTAGCCCAACTTTGAGTGCAGCAGCTTCCACAAGGTGTAGTATAATTCTTCTGCATCTTTGAGGTTGTTTGCTAGTAGGACAATATCATCCGCAAAATCAAGGTCTGTTAAAACTTGTGGACCCTTTCTTGAACTCTTCCTGCGTTCTAGTAAAAAGCCAAGACCCTCTGCATTGCCGTTCAAAGCTTTTCTCAGGACGTGGTCAAGCACAGTGATGACTAAGAATGGTGCCAGTGTATCTCCTTGGAGAACCCCCGCCTGAATGTTAAAATCGTATGTAACACCAATGGTATCAAATGCTTTCTTGAAGTCAATGAAAGCAAGAGCTGCTTTTAGATTGTTGTTCCTTATCTCCCCAATTCTTCTTCTTAGAGCAAGTATCTGCGCTACTGTGGATCTTCCTGGGCGAAAACCATTTTGGTTGAAGCGTACGGGGGTCAAGGAATGGTCTTAGCAGCAGTCTGTTGAATGCTTTCGCTACAATGGATGACAGACATAATCCTCTGTAGTTCTTTCCTTCTCGTAAATTACCACTCTTTGGGATTGGTATAAAGTTTAGAAATGACCACTGGTCTGGTTTTCTGTCATTTTAGTAGTGCATCATTGTAGAAGTTAAGGATAATATCATCAATGTCACGTCTTCTAAGGACATCTGGTGGGGTGTCATCTTCACCTGAGCTTTTACTTTCGGTGATAACCTTCTTTGCTGCTATGTACTCGTCATGATCGAATGCATCGGTTCTCATATCAAATTCTTGAAATACTGAGTTAATTACTTCATTCTGCTCAGTAATAACTTGGGGGTTGCCTAGATAGTTACTGGAAGTGTGTATACCAGGTATCCAGTCTTTCAGCCTGTGTTTCTCCTTTAATCTGGCCTTTCTTAGCAGTCTTGCGTCCACTAACCTCATTGATGAGATTCCAAGCTGCTTTGTGCTGACAGTTGACATGAACATTTCCAACCTACCCTTTTTAGAATTTCCCCATTAAGTTTATCATATTGTATCAATCAGAAGATTTCTCTTTGCCATAGATTGGTTCTTGACGTACTTGAACCTTCTAGGTTGTCTATGATGTGAGCATTTTGTACCTCCTTCCTGGCTTCTACGATCCTGGGATCGTTCCACATTGCTTCCTTGGGACGCTTAGGGGCTCTTGTAACCAGTTCTTCAGTTGCTTCCCTATTGGGTTTCATGAAGCACTCATATACATTGTACATCAGTGGGATCGTCTTCACAATTTTGTCTTAGAACACTGAACCGGTTTCGTACTTTGATGGTATAGCGCTCCTGTAGTTCCACATCTTGAAATAGTTTCTTCCAGTCATATTTGATTTTTCTTGCTGGTGTTTTCCTACTAGCCCTGAGGCTCAGTCGTATCGTAGCGGTAGCGGTCACTATATATAATACCATATATACGGTGATATGATCCTAAACTGGCGAAAGAGTTGTATGAAAAGGAATTGGTAACACTGTTTCTCCATTTCCTTCGCACAAGGATAAAATCCAGCTGAACTTTGTATCCTGATGGTATAGGCTACAGGTCCATTGTTTAGATTCCTTCTTTCTGAAGCAGGCGTTTGTATTCCCTGAATGTCCTGATTGTGTAATTCGGATATTTCTTCTTAAAATGTCAACTTCTCAATGTTCTTGTATTGAGAGTAGAGATGTAGATTTTCTTTTTACATTTTATATAGTATAGTATTCTTGGTTCCCTTGCTCGTCCTCTTTCCTCCGTGTCCACCCCTTCTTGCGGCTTTAAGGTGACCACATCATGTATACCAGTTAGTGGTACATATTCCGAGCTAGGTGATAGTTTGGTAGGGGCTTTAACCCTAGTGCTTTTTGTTGTAGCCATCATTTAAGTATTTTGTTGCTAATGTCGTACTGTTGATGGTCGCAACTCCTATCAACAATCGTCCAGTGGCCGTTGGGAATTAATATGATGAATCATTATACTCATCCGTTGCACTTGTTGCAATTGTCTCCAAACGAAAGCTTCAAGATGCTTAGGTCTCAGGACTCCCTGAATGTGTTCACTGGCTGTTCTTCGAGGTAGTCGAAGCACCCTTTTGTCGTTGCGAGATCAATTCTCTTATATATGTTCAGGTTTTCATTCCTTGAACTTCGAGCTCTATTATTGGAACAGGGCGCAAAGCCTGATCGTAACGCTTAGCACCAACTGCCTGGCAGAGAGGGTTGAGATGGGTTTGATGTATTTAAGGAGGCGATTATGGACAGAGGGAATTGCTAACTGTGCATACCAGCTGGGATAGTGTAGAATAAAGAATGAGCAGAAAGAAGAAGTGTAAGTGTGCATGAAGGAATGCAAGGTGAGAAACCAATAGATGAGGAAAGCTGAGAGTTGCGCATTTACACCACTTTTCATATGAGTGGCTGTTGGACACTAAACTACCGTATTTTGTATACCCCAATGTGTAACAGTTACAATGCAAAAAGATTCATCCATGTACCTTTTCGGCTGAAAAAATCAGTTGGGGATGTGAGGCCTTTTGGGGCTACTGTCTGGGGCCTCGTGAGTACAGGTAAAAGTTGCTGTCATTGGTATTCTTGTATAGTTCCTATGCAAAATGATTCATCCATGTACCTCTTCGGCTGAATAAATCAGGTGGGGGACGGGGCCCTTTGGGGCTAAATAGGGAGCCTTCGATTTGGACGACGGACGCCGTATCCTACGACGGTAAGATGACACCTCGAGTCATGTGCGCAGTGGCGTACCCAGGGGGGCCAGGGCCCCCCTGGGATAAGCCCGTCGGTAAATTCGAGCCTCCGTCGGTAGATTTGCGTATTTGACCATGCGGTTTTTTGGCCGGTTTTGTGGACAACCTATCGCTACCCCCCGGTTTTGTGGACAACCTATTGGCCCCCCACACACTTATCAAGATTTCAGCTGCTGACGGGGGAAAATTGGCATGTTTTACGATTTTTTTGGGGGAGTCTGTAAAAAAAATTGTAGGTAAATCATGCCTTTCGTCGGTACAACTATGGTCGGGCCCCCCTGTTTCCAGACTTAGCAATCCGTCGGTCGTCCAATTTCTGGGACCTGTCTTCAGCTTTCGATTTGCATGACGGACGCTTTTACGTTACAAAGGTAAAACACAACGTTGCCGTCGTCACCACGGCGGTTCTTAGTCCTTTACGTGTTGTAGCATTTGTTTAGAGGACCAACGGATGACAAAATTGACGCAATGTGCACATGACTCAAAGTGTCATTCAACCGTCCTAGACTCATCCGTCGTGCAAATCGAAAGCTCCCTAAGACAGGTCGAAGACAGGTCCCAGAAATTGGACGACCGACGGATTGCTAAATCGACGCATGCGCACATGACTCGTGGTGTCATCTTACCGTCGTAGAAGCGTCCGTCGTCCAAATCGAAAGCTCCCTATTATTGTCTGGGGCCTCGTAAAGGCAAAAATGGCTGTCATTTGTATTTGTGTATACCCCAATGTGTTATAGTTCCATTGCAAACAGTTTATCCATGCATGTACCTCTTCGGATGAATGAAACTATGGGGGCCATTTAGGGCGACTGTCTGGGGCCCGTACAAGCAACATTTGCTGTCATTGCTACCGTCATTACAAGGATCTAACAAATTTGGTCCATGTACCTCTTCGGCTGAATAAATGCATTTTTGGCCCTCTATATCGTGACCCCAGGCCCTCCCCCGTACAGGATGTAACCCGGCAGGAAACAAAATATTCACTTTTGGCACATAGGCTAACATTATTGGACCATCAAATACCTTTTGTACCTTTTCAGCTGAATGAATTCTCCGGGCTCCTTGCCTATACCCATTTGTCAGCTAGAACATGTTTTTCAATTCCATTGTTGATGTTTGGGACACATTTGAATGTGCATTTTAAGTGTCCCTCGGACAAGATAGCTTGCAATTTTGATTTGGTAGTTTTAAGAATGTATCGATCATTGAAATAAATACATAATGCTGTGAATTTCACCCACTATAATCTTTAAAATAAGAAAAAACGTATATTTTGACCAAATTCTAGAAATGTGTCGAAGATTTGTGTCAAAATTCAGGAAAATCGCCCTGGGATTGATTATAACGGTCCCTTTGAAACGGCATGTAGTAGTAGTAGTAGGCCTTAACTTTATTTGATGAATTTGATCGGAGTATGCAGATATATTGCGTTCACGGTTGGTATTTTGGAAAGAACCGCTAGTTTTCTACAAATCTTAGGGTAGAGTCCTCCATGTCGTACACACGCTCCGTGTTGTTTCGTTATATGTAGACTGACGATAGAGGGCGTGTTGGAGATAGGCTATGCCTCACTATGCAAAATGACTATACTGAGTGTGTCTTTAAATATTCATTCATTCATTTATTCATTGTATATATATTATAGGCTTCTGGCCCTTAATTATACTTAATGATATAAAAATGATACATACATACATACATATTAAACATAAACAATCTCTATTTTGCTCTGAGGATGGGAGATATTCACCTCAGTAATACAAGCATATATAAATGCAATACTTACAAAACGTAATCAATTAATTAAAATGTGCTTTTCCATAAATGTACGAATGTTTGTATGATGTTTGTATGATGGGCATTGCAAACCATTAATATGGCATCAACTTTTACTCTTGGAGGAGCCCAGCATATTGAATTAGGCCTACATTTGGCTTCCTCTGGACAGTGACGTAACTTAACAGGCGCAGCTTTTACGCACGCGTATGTATCTTCCGCCTTTCAACGCTCGTGTGTATACGTCAGCGCCGCGAGTAGGCGCGCGCGTTATGTGCTGCAATTAGTAGAATACGCGGTTACGTCACTGTCTCGTGATGGCCAAAATCAATAAGTATGCATTAACTTATAATGTTTCTACTGGGGCACTGCAAAAAGTAAACGCTAATAAACGCTAAGATTTAATCGGTAAGTTTTAAATTCCCCCTGTTCCTACTCGCGAAAAGTTACCGCTAAGTTTATCGATCCTAGTCAATGGGCCACCACATTTGACCTTTTGTAATACCAAACAATGCCACCGCACCTGAAAAAATGCTTCACAATGTGTATAACCCAGCGTGGCACGGTTCACGGCACAAACCGCTAAGATTAATCGCCTTTCTGTTTCTATTGGGTTTCTTGCCGTTTCTTACCGGTTCCAAACCTGGTTTGTGAAGGTTTTTGGGATTACCAAAAATACCAATTCTTAGCGGGTTCTGCCTGTTTCTACTGGGCAAACTTACCGATTCTTAGCGGTTTCTTCCCCAGTAGAAACACGCTCTTAGCCTTTTCACTGTACCACAGTACTGGCGTTAACCAAAAGCTTGACTGGTACCAAGATGATACTTGAAGGAGCACTGAGAGGTACGTATAGGAGGTGCGCCCTCAATTTTCCTGGAAATCAGTTTTTAGCACCTAAACGTAGTATTTGGACATATTAGTAATTACCATCTGAAACTGTTTACGTGAATTCGCCGCCTACCGTGTAAAATTTCATGATTTGGTAGTTTCGATGTAGAAAACATCGAATGATTAGCAGCACCACTTGCCACATAATTCTATTGCTTTAACTAAATTCGGAAAAAGTACTTTTAGGTCCCAGATACTTGTATACCAGTACCGTTCATTACTGGAACATAAAAGGTGCCAGTATCGGTCAATACATTGAAAAATCTCGTACTTCTATGGTTAATACTATACTAGTACGATATTCCTGTTCCAGTATTGGTCGATACTACTGGTACACCAAATTGTGTTCCAGTATCAAGCGATACTGGAACGTTTTCATGTTTCAGTAGCGGGCGATACCGGTACGCGTACGTGATACCAGTGAGATATATCTCAGTATTGAACGATACTGGTACTGGTAGGGGAAGGTGGGGTAATGGCGGACGCGGGGTAATCGCGGACAGGGCTGTATCTAAAGGCAGGTGAAAGAAGGTGGTATTTTGCCACCCTATGATGTTAGGTGCCTCTCCATTGAAATCACACAAAACCTAAATGGGATGGTTGTCTCGCAAATTCTCGCGAGAATTACAAAAATCACTTTTTGGGCAAGTTGATATTTTGGTGCATTACTTTCTCTTTGAAACTGGTATTTCTACATCAAGGAAAACAAAGTCTTATTATTTTTTTATTTAATGTATGATACCTTCTGATAAAAAAAGAGATGAATTCGGAGTCACAATGATGAGCATAATAATAAGAGAGGATGTGCCCATACATTGTACATGGATTGGGGTAATCCCGGACATGTACCGTTTCCATGGTAACCAATATGAGCGTGGTCAATTTAACATAATAAATCGGTAATAGTTGTTGACCATATAAATATGTGACATTGTTCTTTGATTTCTGCTACACTTTTAAAAATGGTATTTTTTAACTCCCATTGAAATACTGTATTCCAATAAAAAGAGGGCTGCCATTGAAAAATACGGTCCGGGATTACCCCCAGAGTGTGGGGTAATGCCGGACGACGCCATTTTTGTTATTGCGTCGTAGCTTCGAATTTCAAAATGATGAGGTGATAAAAACTTGCTAAAAGGTAAACCATCACAGTGCTTTGTGTTTACATGATTTTTATTGTTATATGACGTATTATATGTGTGTTATACCTCTCTGACAAAAGGTGTCCGCCATTACCCCACCTTCCCCTACACAATTATGTACCACTACCTATCGCCCGATACTGGAACAGTTTATATGTGCCAGTAACGGCCGATACTGGAACACTCACTTTGTACCAGTATCGAACGATACTGGGTGTTCCAGTATTGAACGATACTATAGCACGGTCCAAAATCTGGGATCTAAAGTACGCTTTCCCAAAAATTTCTACTGTATATAGAGCGCCATCATTCGACCATTTCCCCATAAATTATTACACTTCAAGGTTCGTACATACCTTATTTTATTGAAACAATTTTTTTTCGTTCCAAATTTCATTTTTTCTCGGCAATCTCTCAGTACCCCTCTACCCTTTATATTAGGGCCTGATTTCTACGGCTTCATATCATGTGTACATAAAGGCCCTTGAAATAACAGAACTCACTGAACAAATATCAATCTTTGTTATTTTTAGCTAAAATAGATTCTAAAAACATTATTAAGAAGCATATTTTTTGATTCCCATCCCTGCCTTAACACTTTCCACGCGGCTAATTAGTTTTACCATATACATGATATACCGTATACAAAACAGATTTTTCAGAAACCTTTTCCAACTTTCAAAGTCTTATTTCAAGAGTTACTGAACAAATACTAGGCATATTTGTACTTATTTAAATGCATTTCTCATGGAGATTCCAAATAAGGCGATGAAATTAATAATGTTGACATTATGAAATTATGGAACTGTCGCCTGCTCTGCGGACGACTGCCGCGTGGAAAATGTTAAGCTAGCTAAACCTTTTAACTTTACCAATGCCATGTTTACACTGCATTAGGCAAGCGGCTTGGCTGATGCCAAGATGCTACTCAAAAACTTCAGGGCCTGATTCCTACGCGGGCTGCACACTTCAATACATAAAGGCCCTTGAAATAAGGTAATACAGAATACACTAAAAAAAATTCAAGTCTTTGTTACTTTTAGCTCAAATAGATTCTAAACTAAAACATTAATAATGAAGTTCTAGAATCCACGTGTAGCGCTGCCTAGCTCTAGTTTCGAGCTGTGCCTGATGACGCACTACAAAATGATCCAAGTTGTGCTGTATATAACATGCGCTCTAAAGTCGAAGCTACACATTTTACTCATAGCACGTCTTGTATATACTTCAGAATCTCTTTTGCGTTGAAAATGTTGCCTTCAGGCTATCAAACTTGGTGGACATTTTTCCATTGTTTTGATCTGCATGACCCACATAGGATTAATATTGTATGATCAGTTTCCAAGTACCCCTCGATGGCACTCAGGGTGTTTCCATAAGGTGACCCCCCTTTTTGACACCCTGACACACTCTTTTCTGACATACTTTTTTCTCTCGTGATTTAAGGATTTAGGAAAAGGAATTACTAGAAAGGATCATTGTGTTTTCTGAAGAATTTCAGTTGGAGTTATAAACATTTGGGATTGAAAATTAAACACCGTTGTAAAATGTTAAAGATTTTTTTTCCCGAAATTCAATTTGGACCACCCTGAGAGACTGTAGTTGAAATAGCCGACCATGGGACCTTTTAAGCAAATAAAACTTACCCCAACATTTTGAAGGGCTATGTGGATTTGTGTAAAACATACACTCTAAAGAATAATGTTCATTCCACTAACTTTTCTGTTCATTTTTAGGACTACTAAGCATTAATCCTAAAATGGGTCTAGTTATTGTTTTCTAACATGAAGTATGTCAGAAAAAAAGTGTGTCAGGGTGTCAGAAAAAAGGGCTTATGGAAACACCACGCTCAGGGCTTGTTGGCACAACACAATTGACTGGTGTTGCGGATGGGCACGTAACTAGTGCTAGTGTAGCTCTACCCTGAAAGCACCGAGCCAGCATTTATAGGAAACAATTGGTAATGGCAGAAATGTTTACCAACTTAAAACAATCAAAGCTCATAAGTATAGTGTTAGAACGGTAATAAAATAATTTGAAATTAATTTTTCGATCTCAACACAGGTTAAGAATTACCGGCAATTTCCCCTGTAGGTAGGGGTCTCGGATGTGTAGGGGGTGGGGGGGGGGGGGGGGGGGGGGAGTCCCATGTGTTTTGGGGACGCACATATGTATGCTAAGGCATTAAAGAGCGTCTCCTACCCGTGAAAGACCGACCCCAATTTCTTGGAGAATTTGGCAAATTTCTCGCCCTAAGCCCCTACCTAAGGCTTTTGTAAATTTGTCACCCGTTGAGCTCCGATTCTTAAGTCATATCTCCGGCTTTCAGAAAGTTTAGTTCACCAAATCAGAAAATAAATATGTGGACGAAAGGTGTCGCAACACCTGGGAAATTACAGGTGATTTTAATCAATTGAGTTGAGATCGAAAGATTTAACGTCGTCAAATTATCAACTTAACGCTTTCCACGCGGCTATATTTTTACCATACAAAACATATTTTTCAGAAACCTGTTCCAACTTTCAAAGCCTATCTCAAGAATGACTGAACCAATGCTAGGCATGTTTGTACTTATTTTAATGCACTTGTCATGGTGATTCCAACTTAATTATGGTAATGAAATATAATAATTTTTAAATTTTTAAAACATTTTGTGAAATCTTGGAAAGTCATCTGCAGACGCCAGCCGCGTGGAAAGTGTTAAAACATAGGAACACTTTACTAGAAGTTATCTACTGTCCATGTTTTTCTCCTGCAAATGCATCCATCCCGCGGGTTACAAGTATCCCCGCGAACGCTAAAGCATCCCATACTGGAGCAGCAGGGGGTGTAGGCCTTGATATTTCTGAGACCCTTTTCACAGGATTGTCCTTGAGTGAGGCAAGTGAAACTCTGTAAGAAAGAAAGTTTAGAAAAAATAAAACGTAAGTACTGCTATGATTAAGGTTTTTATAGCTGTAACAAGTGGCTACTTTTTCACGTACTGACATTAAAAAAAATACTCATGTTTCGATAACATTGGTTGTTTGTGCTTCGTTTTTTCATAGATCTACAGGGTGACCCCAAAAAATGTTAACACTCCGGGCACATAAGATATCTTAAAATGACAGGAACACACGGATCTAATCTTGATGTATTATGAAAGCTGAGTAAATAAGCTTTCATTTGCATTTTATTGCGTTCCAATTGGTTATTTAGAACGGGAGATATGCTTCAGCAAACATGAGGAAGCAAAATCGGCTTGGTCCAATCCTCTCAGTATGAAAGTAAAGCTTTTAAAATGCACGAAGCAAGAAGAAACATGATTAAGTCACACACACACACACACATCAGTTAATCTCTTCTTTGTTCTTTTCAACGCATTCTTTTGATTCTTTTCAAGCTTAAATTGATTTATGGTTAATTTCAGTGCAATACTAGTTTTATTTCAGTGCAATATTAGTTAATTTATTTAATTGGATGGACCATTTCAACAAAGAACATGAAATTTTCAATTTCAATTGTAAAGACTGCTTTACTGACAGCTATCCCTGCACATGGAAAAAGAGTATAGAACTTGAACTCATGACAAAATGCCTATATAATTTATGTGGAATATATTTATTTATGTCTCTAAGCTTGACAAGAATCGAAAGAATGCGTTGAAAAGAACAAAGAAGAGATTAACTGATGTGTGTGTGTGACTTAATCATGTTGCTTCTTACTTCGTGCATTTTAAAAGCTTTACTTTCATACAAGAGGATTGGACCCAGTCAACCAGCAGGTCACGCTCTGTGCACGGCAAGGTCATTTTTTCTTTTCACGGGATGCAACTGCAATATGCAAGCTCCGATGGTTTCCGAAATTTTCCGAATAGAAGTGCTCACTTTACATCGCTTTCTCATAAAACCAGAATATGTATGTAGACTGTTTTAGTCACAGTTGTTTGATTTATCATTTTCTGCTATCATTCATATCAGATATTGTACATTTATGATTGTATAAAATGATGTAATTCTTGATTTAAAAACGAGGTAAAATTATCATAATTATGTGTTATGCGATTAACAACGCTGGTCGTGACCGTTTGAAGCATTTGAATATCAATTTGCTAACATAGACTTCCATTTGAAGCATTGATCTTTCATATATTAAAAGATTAGAAGGGTAGAGAATGGTTATCTGCTTCAAATAATCACATGAAATATACAGTTTTGGTGCAAAGATCGGAATTTTGCTGTAATTCCACATGCTCTCTGTATAGACATAGCATGTTAGGGATATCCATTTGAAATACATGTGTTTCCCGCGACACCACACGCACGGCTGGTTTACTTTACTCTGACGGGACAATAGGTTCATCGATCGGTAACGCGAATTTCTACACAGAGAATGACAGAATGTGCAAAATGTTCCAAACTAAAATCATCTGTTTATCTTATTTTCCTGGTCTTGACCGTTTGAAGCAATAAGCCTTCCGAATGTTGACATTTTACGGAGACGAAGACGTACACTTTATTTGCTGCGAAATATTCAGGAGGGTAGTGACCATTTTTAACGAGATATGGCAAATTTATGGAGACACTTTTCAATGTAAATATTGCAGAAAAATTGCGATACTATTTTCATTATTTTAGGTCCTACACATCATTTTAAAGGATCAAATCACCTATGTTGATTAAGATTGAAGCCTTGCCAACCATAATAAGGAGTTTGTAGTGGAGATTTTACCTAAAATGACACACAAATAGCAAATTTAAAACTCTTCTCATTTTCATCCTTGCAAAAACGTCCGTTGGCCGAGCGAGGTCATTCGCGCTGGCTGAAAAAGAAAATAGCGACCATTTGCGTGACATGCTTGCTGACTGGACCAAGCGATTTTGCTTCCTCATGTTTGCTGAAGCATAGGCTATCTCCCGTTCTAAATAACCAACTGGAATGCAATAAAATGCAAATGAAAGCTTATTTACTCAGCTTTCATAATACATCAAGATAAGACCCGTGTGTTCCTCTCCTTTTAAGATATCGTATGTGCCCGGAGTGTTAACATTTTTTTTGGGTCACCCTGTATAATAAGATCAAGACACAAATATTTGAATGTTAAAAAATAAATTACAACTATTATGGTGCACCAAAATTCCGCAGATTAATGTTGCGTAGAGATTTCTATAGTCACCCCACTTCTACAATTCCAGACACAACATTTAATTCGGTATAATTTCTAATGAATACAATATGACATTTTGACTTGATCCTGCTACATGGTTTTACATTAATTTCTAATGACTGTTCCTTTGTTTCTAATGAATTTGAGCAGCATGAAGAAATTATACCAATGAAATGTTGTGTCTGGAATTGTAGAAGTGGGGTACTGCTTAAACAATGGTATATATCTAAGTGGGATCACAAATGCTAAAACAATGAAGCTCAAGTGGTTCAAAACTGCGTAAACAACAGTACTGTACAGTACCTATAATAATCTATTTGGCTTTCTCGGGACAGTGACGTAACTTAACAGGCGCAGCTTTTACGCACGCGTATGTATCTTCCGTCTCTCAACTCTCGTGTGTATACGCCAGCGAATCGAGTATGGCGCGCGCGTTGTGTGCTGCAATTAGTAAAATACGCAGTTAAGTCACTGTCTCGTGATGGCCAAATAGACTAATAGTGTGTTCACAAAAACTATGCTAAAACAATGATACCCAAGTGGGTCAAAACTGCGTTAACAATGGTCTCTAAAAGATGGGTTCACAATTGCTAAAATAATGATGCTCAAGCGGGTCAAAACTGCTTACTCAATGGTACTTTTAAAATTGGGGCACAATTATTGAGGCGTAAAGGGCTCAGCAGACTCCACAACGTTTCAACGCTGAGCGCAAGCGTTGACCACCGTTGACCAATCAAGCTGCGTCATTTTATTGCGGTGGAGCTACTACGCATGTGTGAGAGGGCAAAGAGTTTGAGCGTTGTGGAGTATGCTCAGCACTTTACAAAACACAACTTACCCGTCTCCTCCCGTCCCCTCGTTGTCTCCTTGACACCCTCTTCTGTAACAAACCGTCCAAAAGCCAGTCATAAGTATCTCTCTTTTCTAAGTGATGTTTATTATCACTATCAGAAAGTTTTATTTGGGGTTGTATAATATCTCCATCGGCCGTCGCCATCGCCGCCATGATGAGCGTTGTCATTACTATGACTAAGGAGCATGCTGCAATGAATCTTAGTGCAATGTGCAGTACCATTTTAACAGATATTCCTGAAATTAAAAAAGTGCGCCAATATACATTATTATTTGAAATATAATTTTGTAATAATACCAACTCTTTTTGACTGTTTAAGCTGTTTTCTGACAAATAAAATTTCCAAAGATTACTAATAATTTAACGAGGAATGCCAGTCGATGTAATTTAGAGGCTAATATCAAAAGTGGCAGATTCCCCCCCCCCCCCAAATTTGAAAATAACTTTTGATGTTGACCAAACTTCCTATTAGAATTATATTGTTTCAACTCGCGCACCGATAATCGCCGACGTCGCGCGCGATGCCCAACGACGGGAGTATGAGAGAGCCTTTTGTCCGATTTCTAAAAGGTAACCTCCTCATCCGCCTATTCATATACAGGAAATGCGGGGGAAGTTAATCAATTTCTGTACATGTGACAATTACGTGCGCACAGTCGTATCTAAGCCAGCTCCTACATTATGACATTATACCCTTCGCAATTGCAGAGCAAAGGTTTGATATAACTCCAGGAGGAGGAGGAGCAGTAGGAGGGGTGGGGAGGGGCGGGGGTTAATAGTTTATACAGAGGTCCAAGGTAAAATGAATAACTTTGCTTAAGTAAGAAGTAACATGCCCATCCGCCTATTCATATACAGGGAAGCTTAAGTTTGAATGGAGTGAACATTATTCTTCAGAGTACAAAAATCCACATAGCTGTGTAAGACCTCGTTGCACTTCAAAATTTGGTGTCAGTTTTATTTGCTTAAGGTCCCATGGTCGGCTATTTCAACTACAGTCTCTCAGAGTGGTCCAAATTGAATTTCGGGAAAAAAATCCTTAACATTTTACAATGGTGTTTAATTTTCAATCCCAAATCCTTAAAACTCCAACTGAAATTCTTCAGAAAACACGATCCTTTCTAGTAATTCCTATTCCTAAAAAGATTTTTCTTTTACGCTAAAGGCGATGCTATTGTTTATTTATTTTTAATTCTGGTAAATATCCTGAAAATCTAAGTATTTATTATTACTATACAATACCGGCAAAATAGTTCTTTGGTATAATTTATTCTTATTTTATCAGTAGCGTTATAAAATCGTTAATATAACAATTGTATGATGTTAACATATTCAAGACGTTGCAAATACGTTCCAATTCAGCCAGCCACAACTAAAGTAAAAAGACTCTATGACAACCAACTTACAACCAATGTTGTCCCTAAAACACACTTTAAATGTTTAGGGGCAGTGAAAACCCAGCACTTGTTTTCAAAAATTGAATTTCACATTTCTCTATTATTTCATACTTTTATATGTATTCTATCATTACCATCATAAGTTACTAATCGGAAGCGATCGTTTCCCGTTCTTATAGGTGATTTAAATTTGATGTTTTGGTAAATTTGAGTCAGGAAAAGGCACATGGTCATTTGGCGGGAAATTAAGCGGAGTTTCACCGTTTTCAATGCTGCGACAACTGTTCGATTATTACGTCGCCCGCTGAATTTTCACGTGCGTAATAATAGACGCGCTGCTTATTATCCGCGCCGCAGACGCAAGAAGCTAAAGAGCGCAAAACAATGTCTAAAAATGTAAACAAAGGCCAATATTGCGATCATTTAAATTTCAGTTTTCTTCCAATTTCTTCACATTGCGACAATATAACTTAAATCTGATACTTTATTTCGATTGTTCATATAGTATACTCGCCTTTCAGGTCACACGCCCCACTGTATTTTGTAAACATTTAGCTTTAAATGGTGGAAAATGTCAATATTTTGACTAAATCGATTTTTGTTTAGAAGTTCAATTTTGAAGGAATTTCACGAATTTTCAGACAACATAACTACATAACTAAGAAAATATCAAACTATCATGTAAGCTTTTACTACCATTGTGTAGAGGACTTTCAGCGCTAGGATCTGTTGTTTTTTATTTTTTCGATTGTTTAATTCAAACTCGAAATATTCACCCATTTCTGGTGAAATTTGTAAACAAATGGCTAACTTTACATACTTCCGATCTTTTTAGCGATATTAAAAAAACTAAGCCTTTTTTTGGAAAAAGAAAAAACCCGGATTCTAGACAAAATTGTCTTCTTTACAGAAATCAATATTAGAACAAATTACCAATTTTCTTTTTTAGTTATGCTTTTTGAAAAATGTGGGTCCAAAAACTTCTTTTCGGCTCATTTCTCAAAATGTATCGTTTCTTGTATTAAATTGATATTCCTTTCTAGAAATGTATACATTTATATACTTTTATTCAATATTTTCTAACTTAGAATAGAAGCTAAAATCGATCATCAAAATAAAAAGGTTGACACTTCCGTCAAGTTTGGTTTTTCACCGTGAAAGATATTATTAAATATTTGTATTATTTTCGATCATTTTGATGAAAATTGAAACTCAAATATTGCTGAAATACCTCTGATTATCGCATAGACGCAGTGTCGACTGTCGAGTACTTACCTTGTCACTTGTATCAACATCAACTACAAACACGGATCTTCAACTTATATATCACTCCTTGCTTGTAACACACCATGTAAATGTATCTCCAGTATATAATTCCAACTGCCGAGATAGCGACACGAAGTATCTCTCCCGCCAACAGTACTGAGACTACAAAGATGCACGCTTTAGTTGACTAGCGGTGGAGATGACATGTAGACACGTCATTTTCTATTAACCAATCGGGGTGTGTTCGCTAAACGGCATCGACAATATTACGCGGGCAAATTAGGTAAGGGCGGATCATGTGGATAGTCTGCTATGCATGATAGTCTGCTTCCGTTTTGGCTACAGATGAATGGATTTTGGCAGGTAGGCCTATGGGCAAAGACATGGCCGTATTCTCGTAAGTATTTAAATGCGGTGTAAAGCTAAACACGCGTTTAACTTCGACTTTATAAACATCGTTGTAAAACTAAACGCAATCTTCGAAAAATTGTTTAACTTAAACACACATCTAACTCACAATGGAAAGTATCTAACTTATTAACATGGGTATGGGAGTAGTTTAACATGCGTGGTGCACCAACTGTGTACGCCTTGAACATGTTGAATGATTTAGAGAACAATGACTGCGTAACGTAACAACTGTTTTTGTGAATGTGTTCAGAAATCAGAGATTGTTGTTCTGGTCTGAAGGATTGTCCCGAAGGGACGCAGCCCCTGAGGAGAAATCCCGAATGACCAGAACAACAACCGATGATTTCAAAACAAAACGAAAACAGTTGTTAAGCAGTCATTATTCTCATTCATTACTGAAAAATATGCATATTTATCCAAATCCTTGATTTGTATCGCGCTAACAATTAAAGGTATATTATGTGATCTTTCTAGGGAACGCCCTCAACATCGAAAAAAAAATTGAAAGAAGATTTTCTTGCAGATTTACATTTCTGATCATAAATCGTACATACATTCCAAGTTACAGGCCGATACGATTCTTAATTACTTCAAAATCATGATTTTAGAGTGAAAATAAACTGTCGGATAACTCCGACAGTTTATATTTTTACTCTAAATTCACTCTAAAACCATAATTTTGAGGTAATTAGGAATCGTATTGCTCTGTAACTTGGAATGTATGTATGATTTATGATCAGAAATGTAAATCTGCAAGAAAATCTACTTTCTAAAAAAGATAATGAATAGAGGGCGCTATCTTGAAAAGATCACATAATATGCCTTTAATTAGTTTTCTGTTTATTTTGTCCACTCCCTTCTTAGTTATTGAAACAGTCCAAGTCGGGTCATCCCCTCATTAACATTTGTATCGTTCAACCAATCAGAAATAACCTTTAATCGTGTTTCCTCATAACTCATTGAATATTCAGTTTAGGGGCGTGAGCCTTTAATTTGATTGGTCGGTCAATGAGCAAAACAATCGAACCACTTGGCGCTGTACTTTCGGGCAATTATTAGTAACCTGCGCTCGGCGTGCGCGTTCTCATCTAACGATTCATTTTATTGGAACGCACTTGGTACGCAGCTATCGCGATTATTCATGAAGTAATGAATTCTCAACCGTGTCCTGTGCAAGCTGATGTGCAGATCGCTCAGTCTTAAGAATACACGTGCATTTTAGGAATTTGGTAGATATCTATAATTGTTACCCATTTGGGCCACACACGATCACTCTGGGGACGAGATTTGCGGAGTCCTTAAATCGGGTTTTGTTTAAACGTCGTTTAAAAGATAAACTTATGTTTAATTTAAACACGAGTTTAGTTGGACACGGTTTTAAGCTAAAACCGTGTTTAGTACGAGAATACGGCCGTATGTGTTAAGTCATCGATGCCACTGATAGTTTTACATTGTTAACACTTTTTTTAGGGAAAGCGGGAAAACGGTATAAATTATCCTAAATAAAAAAAACCAGCTGCGATATCGATTTACTGGGCTTCTGAGTAAGAAATCAAGAATGTTGTTATCTGTCGAGAATTATACTAACCTAGGACGGATGAGCACATTTCTGCTAGTGTTCTTCTTGAAGGACAAGACTTTTACGACGACGCTGATTGGTATCATTCGCCGTGTACAACTTAATTATGCTGCCAAGTTCTCAAAGATCTACCTAAACCAAACAGTGGGTTACGCGAAATATTACTGGAGTCACCGTAAATGTCTAGAGTAATATTAACTTTTACGCTAGAACTCAGAGTGTTAATTTTGCAGCTCAACCTCAATTAAGGAGTTACTTTAAGGCTATAGTCCCGTAACGTAGGCTTGATAAGCCTTGCCGATTCGGCTTTACATACCACACAGTTCAATTGTTTTGAGCATGCGTATCAGCTACGGAACGATAAATAAGACATTGTCTGCTTTTATTTCATGGTACTACCTTGCCATTTGTACCACTTCTTGGGGGAACGGAATGTTGTATTATATAGGTGAACTACATTATGTGCACACACAACGACGATAAGAATAGTAGGGCAACTAAAATTGCCAACACTAATATTGTAATTTTATGTTATATATAAATGAGATATATCTGACTACTGTCAGCCTGTATAGAGGCGGAAAGGCTGATAATTATAATACATGTAGTAAAAAGTAGTAGTAGATGAGACAGTTAAACAGTAAAAGAATTTGACAAGCCACACTACAGTGTAGCCATCGGCATTTAGCGGTACTATACGTACAATCATCCTGTTTTAATACAGTTCCTGAATTTCAGGCACAGAAAATGAGCTACAATTCTTCAGAAAGAAAGCTGAATTATCCTTTAATCCGTCAATAGAGGATTTCATAGATTAATTCCGTGCTGTTTTTAGCTTACACCAACATCAATACCAGAGATGAGCAGCTTTGTTTGAACCATGTATTTAATATATTTTATGATACCTGTCTAAACTCCTAATTTATATGAAATAATAATAATGTTACTAAACTGTCGAGTTTACATTGCTATAATACTACATGGGGAAGTGATTTTAATTTTCAAGTTTCAAAGATTTTAATCTTAAAAGGCCCCCAGTTCTTCCTCTTTGTATTGCAATGCAATCAATGATTGGAGCAGGCTTCCTGACAATGTTAAATCCATTTACTTGAAATCCAATTTAAAAAAAGATGCTACAACTCACTTCTTGAATCACATGAATGTCTAGTTTTATATTGCCATGTTTAATGTTTGGTGTTTGTAATGCATACATAAAAGTATTGTTATGAAAGAACCCTTAAATAAGTTTCTGTCGCTTAAACACTTTCCACGCGAGGCGACAGGCGTCTGCAGACGACATTCCAAAATTTCACAAAATGTTTCAGAAATGTCAAAATAATTCAACTTCATTACCATATTTGGAATCACCGTGAGAAGTGCATAAAATAAGTAAAATATTACAAGCATTGGTTCAGTAATTTTTGAGATAGGCTTTGAAAGGATTAAAAGAAAGAAGTTTTGAAATGGTAAAACTAATAGCCGCGTGGAATGGTATCATTTTTATGGAATAGCTGTAAGTTTATGTTTATTTGCATACTACAGTGCAACTTACCATAAATGCCCGTTTTAACCAACATCAATTACATGACAATAACAACAACACTTTGCTTCCAATTAAGTCAAGTTTGAAGACACATGACATCAAAGCCTCAACGCAAATTTGTATTACAACTATTTTGCTAATTAAGCTCATTTGCATATGTTATGCATATTTGATTAGCATCTAGTCCAAAACACATTTGACTTTTTATCTAAAGATGTGTACATCATGGAAGCCTGGGAATAAGATACAATGTGCATATTCTTAATTCCGACATTTTTGTATGAGCAAATTAAAACATTTCTTTGTATTTTTCTCTTTATTTAAATATTTGCATAATTAAGTACCTATATTCGAGACTTAATTTGAACATAACCATACCTTTAAGATGGGTTTGTGACATATCAAATTAAAGCGTAAGACATACACAACAAAATGGTATGAGAACATTTTATGATTTTGTTTTTGTTTTTAAACTGCACATATTTAAAGCAATGAGTATGCATTCTACGCGCCCTCTTAGCTTTATTTGTATGCAAACAAATAATTCACCAGGCATGACCACAGGGAACGTGCATTTAAATCTACCGCGTTTGCACTGCACATGCCATTATGTGTGCAGTCATGCACACCCCTACATACAAGGGGTGTGTGTGGTTTCATAGACCAGCTCCCTAGTATGTGCTTCTTGACATCTCTTTAGATGATACAATACTATGTCTAATCTTAGGTAGTAATTGTTTGTCTATCACCCCGTTGGTAAATAACTATTCATACAATGCATTACTCGATAGACATTTTGATGTCTTTTGTAAGTCATACTTAAAACGTGCATGGTCATGTAGGACAGTGTTATTAAGTAATAATGATCATTAATCAAAATATCACGCTCCACGTGTCAGGACTCAATGAGCCCATCTCGATGTATATAATTTATATAATTTTCATGATTTCATGAGTGTATGATTTCTTATCTCTCTTGTTTGTATTACTGTTTTTTTCCTATCTTTTGATGTATCTTACTTTATATTTGTTGGATGCACCACCATCTGTTGGTGGGTGCCGCTGTTTTGAAAGCGTTTTCCGAATAAATAAATTAAAAAATTAAAAAAATTAATAAATTGGAGATGTGTACTCAGCTGTGAAATCAAGGTCGGTTAAAAGCTAGCTTCTAGATGGCTGGGCCCTATAGTTGTGAATGGTGGGTACTGAAGCAAAGACCAATTACAAAGGAGGTTTAATAGAAATGTATAACAACATCAGAACTCACATGCGGAGAGTAAATTATTTATTTGAACTTGAGTCATTTAAAAGCATTTGGATCACATACTGAATTGGTTTAATTTTCATTTTTTATGGACCAAAAGGAAGTGGTGTATAACCAATTGAAATAAAGGGCGTTTATGGTAAGTTGCACTGTAGTATCTAAATTGTTATATTATTTGTAAACCGTGCATGCAATGTAAGGATAAACCACTAGGATAAAACACTGGAGGCACAACATTGAGCATTATTTGTTAGACGAATAATTATCGAGCCGAAATTACGTAATTATATAGAACAAAACACCATACTAGTCACAAAAATTAATAAAAACTGCCATCACTCAACATGCAATTATTAAAATTCGCGGCGATCGAAAGTCCCGGTGTCGATGACGTCGTGGGGTAACGCCGGTGCTCAAATTTGCGCATGTGCATTGTATAATTATGACATCATCGGCACTGGGACTTTCGATCGCAGCGAATTTTAAAAACTGCATGTTGAGAGATTGCGGCTTTTATTTGTTTTTGTCATAAGTGTGGTGTTTTGTTCAATATATTTACAAAAAATGGGCTCGATAATAGTTATTTTTCTAACATTACAATGCACACTTTTATGCTTGCGGGACACCTCCTTTAAAGGTATATTGTGTGATCTTTCCAGGGAACGCCCTCAACATCGAAAAAAAAATTGAAAGCAGATTTTCTTGCAGATTTACATTTCTGATCATAAATCGGACATACATTCCAAGTTACAGGGCGATACGATTCTTAATTACTTCAAAATCATGGTTTTAGAGTGAAAATAAACTGTCGGATGTCGATTTTTTGTTTGACAACTTATTTTACTCTAGTCTAAATTCCCTCTAAAACCATGATTTTGAGGTAATTAGGAATCGTATCGCTCTGTAACTTGGATTATATTTATGATTTATGATCAGAAATGTAAATCTGCAAGAAAATCTACTTTCTAAAAAAAAATCATGAATAGAGGGCGCTCTCTGGAAAAGATCACATAATATGCCTTTAAGTGTAATTCGTCCTGAGATTCGTGTCAGTTTAACAAAGTGTAAAATTACAAAAGGCGACTACATTAGCTCAACATGATAATTATGATTTATGATGCAACATGATAAATACTGAGACGGTCTAGACATCAAAACTTCGATATACAATGTATCCCACAAAAAGGGTGCACATCTTCCACGTGATTACTCGCTTTAAACATTCAGGGCCGTATTCTCATACGTATTTACACGCGGTTTTAAGCTAAACACGCGTGTCAAAGTTAAAACGTTGACTTTAAACACATCGTAGGAATCGTATCGCTCTGTAACTTGGAATGTATGTATGATTTATGATCAGAAATGTAAATCTGCAAGAAAATCTACTTTCTAAAAAAAAAAAAATGAATAGAGGGCGCTCTCTGGAAAAGATCACATAATATAGACGTCCTTCTAAAAGATAAACTTGCGTCTAGATAGCGATGATTTCTAGTATAAAACCGCGTTTACGAGAATACGGCCCTCAGTATTTAGCATCAATACTCATAATAAACTAATGAATAATTTAGTTGATTTTCGGATGTCGCTGATCAGCTCAACGATAAACTTACTCAACTATAAGCACTTAAACGGGTTGTTTACGGTATTTGGTGTAAGAGTCACCGTCAGCTGGCGCTGTTTAGGACTCGCGAGCCGTTTGAAAAATATAACTGTTGTAGCTATCCACGAAAGTTGATTTCAACCTCTTGAAGTAATTAGGAATCGCATCGTTCTGTAACTTAGAATATCTTTATGATTTATGATAAAAAATGCCAACTTCGAAGAAAATCTACTAAAAATGAAGGATGATTGACCTTTAAGATTCAATATTTAAAATTAATGATTAATATTTAAAGGTAGATGACCCGATCACATTTTCGTAACACAGAATTATTTCAAACATACGGAGATTTTCATATCATATGAAAGCTCGTATTTTTCTCATCATCATACTGAAATTTGACGGCCTAAATCGGTATAATTACGGAGAAATCAATGAAATAACGTCGAATTACCGCGAATGGTGGTAACCACCGATATAGTTTGTGTACTACTCAATGGGTACAGTTCACAGCATCTTGTGCGTCTAAAATTAAGAACCATGCAACTCAAACTTTGGAACACGACTTTTTAAGGATGACCTTTCATGTAGAATAGAAAACTTCAAGTTGAAAATCGGAACATCTACCTTTAAATGAGGTTAATAGGAAAACGATTATTATTATTCTAAACAAGGTTAATGGCCACAGCGTTTTCCCGTATGCGATATTTGTTCGTAACCTAGCGAGGCACATTATAGCGCCCTCTATGAATAGCCTGCTAGCTTATATTAACCCTTACAGCCCCGCACCCCATGAAATCCCATTTCCCAACCTGTCGGTTCCACCTGGCGCTGAGGTTTTTGGGTGAAATAATGGCCCCGGGCTACATAGCTGGGCGAATACAATCGCCCAGCATAGCTCCCCCCGTGGCTCAGTTGGTAGAGCGTTTGACTTGTAACCGAGAGGTCGTGGATTCAAACCCCGGGGCGTGGCACCTCTTGTTGTGTGTGCTTTTTTTGCTTGAAAAAAAATTCGTTGGAAAATCCACCGGGAGTGTTAGGGTTAACCCACATGAAGAGCCACTAGCTTTGCCCTTGGGCGTCTGTATTGAAATCATTTGTTCAACCTGTACTGGTATAAGTATATTGTGCTCGTTGCAGAAATCAACTTAATTGCTAGCAAGGTCACATGATGGATACTATTGCATTTTGGTACTTTAAGCATAATGAGAAATAAGGCCACCCAAATCGTCAATTACACGGGTTACAAAGGCCACCCACACTATAGTATTAACACACAGCCCAATCATCTAATCACTGCAGCAGACATCATAATACTATTTTTGGCGAGTCTGTCCGTCCGTCCGTCCGTCCGTCCAATGCCTTCGGGTGCAGATTCCTGCCCATCTGCCCATGTAATCGCTATGCATAGGGATCTTCGCCCTAGGTAGACAACAAACTGTTGCTACGCGCTCGCGTATAAACAAAACAAAACATGGCGCACGCGATTGCCGGCGCACGCGTTATGGCGCAGACCGTACGGTGCGTACGCGTTCGTGGCGCAAACTGGGTTTTTCATGGGGCGGGTAAAAAAAAGCCGTCCGGTGGCTAACAAAGAGAGAAAAAGGACTCAAATTAAATTTAACTCCCGGGCGTGTTTTTGTATGAGTTAAACTATAATAGTATATGTAATGATCAGGAGGTAAAAAAAGGATCAGATGGCGGGTTAGGGTTAATAAAGGAACTGGGAGCGTAAACCGTAGGCCTTCATCCAGGAACACATTATGTGTTAAACATGTTATTGTTAAAGCGATTGCGGATTGCGGTGGTATAATTTCAGTGCCTCAACATCCCATCGCGGACACATCTATGCGCGCAGGCCACAACGGGCCCTCAACATGCCTATATGGGATGTCTTTTATATAAATGGGAATGTTACAGGGCCGGTGTGAGCAAACATTTAGCTCCAATTATATCTTTAACTCTCGGGCGTGTTTTTGTCCCGGTTTTTATGAGTTAAACTTGGATGCATGCATGATCAGGATGAAAAGAGTCAAATGAGGGGGGGGGGGGGGGGGGGGGGTCAGTCTGCATGCGCCAGGAATCAAACCCAGACCTTTAGCGTGCAGTGCAAGTGTGTACAGTGTTGTAGTTTAACACTACAGCAATTCGGATAGGCCCTAGGCCAATCACAGGATGTCTGTTATATAAATGGGAATGTTACATGGATATCGGTGTGCGCAAACATGCGTGATTTAAATACATATATATTACGTTCATGACGTTTAGGCATGCCTACGGAGGAATAATCAATGTCGACACACAGTTCTCAAGACTGGGCACAGATGATCATGACGATAGACCCCTCCTCTCGCTGACTCTAAAACTAAAAGACCTCTGAACTAAGATCCCAATATAAAACCCTAGGCCTAATAACACATGTACTGAATTACATGGATATGCACATGGGGTAGCCTACCTGGATTTAAGGGCACATGAGGTTCCTGTATTATGGGCACCTGTGATAACTGAATTTTAAGAGTATACACATCCCATAAACCCCTAACCCGAGAACCGCCCAACCCACGAACCGCGAAATCTAGTAACTTATAATATTGATATTTGTTAGATATCAATGCTCAACTGTGATTTTTTAGCAAGCATATACTTAGACATGGCAAGTCGAATTACTCAGTCTTAGCTAACATTAAATAGTCCGTCCAATTATGTAGGTCATAAGAGCCTTCTACTCGAGATATGTACTGACTTGGAGTGCTGCATACTGGTACGTACTGTTTGTATTGGTTTGCTGAGAGAAATATATACTTGGAGCTAACTTAACTTTGACTTTAGATGGGCATATATCAAACTGGCCTTGCTGTTAAAATGAAAAGTTTGAATAGGTGTCAGTTGTATTATAGTTTAAAGACGTTGCAACTGTGACAAAGAGAGGTAAAATGTAGGTGTTAAATATGAACATAAAGAGTGATAACAAACAAACTTAAAGATTGCAATTGAAAAGTTAGTAATTAGTATAGTAGTTCATTAATTATTCATTAATAATAAATTGATGCTTATAAATCAGTATAAGTATTAATTAATTATTAATAATTTATTCATTAATTATTGTATATATTAATCATTAGTAAATTAGTAAATTAGTAATTAATCATGTTGACTTTGATGTGACAAGTCTATTCTTAATCAGATACAAAATATTCCGATTTGGGACCTTTAACTCACATGTTCAGGGGCGTTTGTTTAATGTAAACAATCATGTACAATATAACTATGACTCTATGTAATAAAAACAGATCTTGACACTTGATTTCAAGAAAACTGAAGGTGTTTGTTTTGTTATGACACAATTCTCTTTATGATACTCGTCCTTTATTTCTGCTTGCATCCAAACTCAAGCCCCTCTAAGCGATGATTGTGTTTTTAACACTCTTCTTGTTCATATTGCCTCCTCAATACCCCAGAACTGTGCTCCTCTGCACCTTGGTAGCAAAGACCCGGCTCTAGTGTTGGGACGGCAGTCAGTAAATCGCTTTATTCTATAAATAGCGCCCTCTATTGTTTACGGAATAAAGTCTTTACTCTATTAATATGTTACAATCCCTCGTTGGGTTGCGCTTCCTAGGGGGGGGGGGGGGGGGGGGGGGGGTACCGCGCCATTTTGCGATATTTTGCGAAAACGATCGTGGGTATCACGTGATACGTACAGTTGAAAAAAATAATTTACATTGTTTTAACGAAATGCACTATGGGATTGTGTTACCAGCTAAAATCAAATAGGTCGCAAACTTGCTTACAATTGTATATTAGCCAAGCTATAACAAGCTAAAAGTGACATCTCTGAATGTATAAACAAAGTGTGAAAAGGAGAAATTAATGGGCACACTGGTAAATTGATTTTACAACAAGTTTTGCTATCCTTATCAAACTGAACTCAATTTAAATCACTTAAAGGTAGATGACCCGATCACATTTTCGTAACACAGAATTATTTCAAACATACGGAGATTTTCATATCATATGAAAGCTCGTATTTTTCTCATCATCATACTGAAATTTGACGGCCTAAATCGGTATAATTACGGAGAAATCGATGAAATAACGTCGAATTACCGCGAATGGTGGTATACCACCGATATAGTTTGTGTACTACTCAATGGGTATAGTTCACAGCATCTTGTGCGTGTAAAATAAGAACCATTAGAGCTATGCAACTCAAACTTTGGAACACGACTTTTTTAAGGATGACCTTTCATGTAGAATAGAAAACTTCAAGTTGAAAATCGAAATGTGATCGGGTCATCTACCTTTAATATTTATCGAGCAATAATATAATTGTTTACGCATTTTAATTGTTTAGATACAAAGTTAAATAAATTAAGAGTTGAATGATAGATAGATTAATAAAAAGAAAACTATAAACGCATGGGCGGTCTTTTTAATTGATAAAAATTGACATAATAATGATGTTACATTAATCCACCATCAAGTTTAAAAGATAGAAAAATAAAAGGATAACAAGCAATTTACAGAAATCGAACCCGTGATTGCCGATTGCCAACGACATGGCCCACGTATGCACGCCACAGAGACCGATGAGTATAATTGTGATAGTTTTATTATTTAGCCATATCCATTTATTTATAACGAACGAATTTTTATTGTGCCATTTTTGAAAAAATTGGGGGGTTTCTCTGGCACAAAATGTGTTTGTAATGTGATTATACTCCTTATTTTTGAAAGAACGGAAAAAAACGTTGATATTTTCGAACACAAAAAATGGCGTCATTTATACGGTCCACAATCAGTGTGCGACTGAACCATGAAGCCAAGCTTAGCTTCATGTCGTGACGTGACGTGTTGCATTATTCATGTTACGATCTGTTAAACACAGCGAACATGCACCGGGGTCATGGGTTAATGCACAGTGCAAGGCACAAAAAGTGGACTTGTTTTAAGCATTTTTTTGCAATTCTGTGGTGTGTGGATCGTATTTCTTTATCAAATTGGTTAGAAATCCATCCATTTTAGAACACCTGAAGTTTAAAGTGGACCCATACACCTGGGAAAGTATGATGCCAAGGGCATATATTTTGCACGTAAATCCAATACAAAAGTTCAGAAATCGACCAAAATATGACGTCATGACCATTGCTTCGGGACAAAATGGCGCGGTACCCCATCTCTCCCTAAGCGCTTCCCACATGTCTATACTATTGCATTGAGCAGTATAATATAAGTGAGATTTTAGTCGAAAAGAATTACTGAACCAATACTAGGCATGTTGTGCAATTCTCATGTTGATTCCATATACAGGGTGACCCAATAAAAGTTTACCCAAAATGAAAGTGATATTTTCCCACTTTCTGTAACCTGAGATCTGTGGTATTTATGTTCTTATGAAGAATGGGTAATGGAGCATCTACCCTGAAAAAGTTATTTATTTTGGTTGGGTGGTTTTCAAGATATGGTCCATTGAACATTACTTCAGCAAAACGGACTTGTCCACGGAGCATCATTTTTCTTAGGCATGGTTAAACACAATTGCAACATCAAAAGTACTTTATCTTAACCCGCTTCTGGACGCCATACTGCTCAACCCAGCGGTACTCCTCATCCTTCTTCCAACGCACCTTACGTGACTGGAATGCCCTTGACAAGGATCCTGCTCAGTACCCGTCCCTTAATGCCTTCAAATCAGCATTGAGAGGAGCGTCCAGATAACCCTGCCAGCACCAACCGGATTTTACTTTACCTGTAAATATGCACGAAACACGATGGCTGCGTCCTTGTTTGAATAACACGCGCACATCCACACTCAGTTCGACTACCTTCAGTTACTGAAGTTTGAACTTTACGAAAAGAAGAAGAAGACGAAGAAATCATTGCAAAAGGATTAGTTTTGATGTCTCACGTGTTCAATCATGCCTTTGCTCCCAAGGACAAGTCTGTTTTGTTAAAGCAATGTTCAATAGACCATATCTTGAAAACCACTCAACCAAAATAAATAACTTTTTCAGGGTAGACGCTCCATTACCCATTCTTTATAATAACATAAAAAACACAGATATCAAATTACAGGAAGTGGAAAAATATCACTTTCATTTTGGGTAAACTTTTTTATTGGGTCACCCTGTATGGTGATGACGTTCAAAAACTTTGACATTTTTAAACATTTTGTGAAATTTTGGAGTGTCGTCTGCTGACGACTGCCGCTTGGAAAGTGTATCTTAACACTTTCCACGCGGCAGCCGTCTGTAGACGACATTCTAAAATTTCAAAAAATGTTTCCAAAAGTGTCAACATTGTTAAATTTCATAACCATATTTTGGAATTACCATGTAAAATACATTAACATTAGTACAACCATGCCTATTATTAGGTAGGAGCCTGTGACTCTTTGTCATAGTCGGGTGATTCTGACTTACCGATCGAGTCACTTACTCACTTCGACACTTATATTTTCTGTGTGTAGGAAATGACGCACCTGGAAATGATATATATAATTCCAGCTACTAGTATACGAGGCGAATTAATTGCATTTGAAAATACACGTAGTGACGATTATTCATACGAAAAATGTCATTAAAGGAGGTGTCCCGCAAGCATAAAATTGTGCATTATATGTTAGAAAAATAACTATCGAGCCCAACTTTTGTAATTATATACAACAAAGCACCACACTTATGACAAAAAAAATAAAACCGTCATCTCTCAACATGCAATTTTTAAAATTCGCGGCGACTCAAAGTCCCGGTGTCGATGAAGTCATAGTTATACAATGCACATGCGCAAATTTGAGCACCAATACCCATGACGTCATCGACACCGGGACTTTCGATACGCCGCGAATTTTAAAAATTGCATGTTGAGTGATGGCAGTTTTTATTCATTTTTGTGGCTAGTATGATGTTTTGTTCTATACAATTATGTAATTTCGGCTCGATAATTATTTTACTAACAAATAATGCTCAATGTTGTGCTTGCGGGACCCTTCCTTTAATGTATTTGAAAGTATTTAATATATACCAGCTACGCGAAAGAAATATGCAAAACACCAAAACTACATTGACAATAGCATCGAGTCAACAACAACGTGACGACGCGTCGTGGTGACGAATATCATCTGTAAAGGCGGCCAAGCTGGCAAAAGTTCCGACCCAGATGCCATTCCTATAGATATACTATAATGTGTTCGTCGTACGTGGTGTTATTTGGGGTGACCTTGGTACTTATGCTTGAGCTAGGTACAATTAAGAGCCTCAGTGTGTTCCTAGCGGTGTTACACGAACAATTCACCACCTATACTTGGGTTATTGGTCTGGCGATATCGTTCACTCCTGGCATTGGTAGTCTTGCATGTAAGTATCATTGTCAATGTCATGTGGGTATTAAGGAATCATTTATAAAGGAAGATAAAGGTGTTCGATTCAATTTGTCAAAATAATTATTTTAGTTTTTAGAAGCTCGGTAAAAGCCAAAATGTACCTCAATCACTCAATTCAAAAAGCTGGATTAAAGGCAATACAGATCACAAATAGCTGTGGGGATACTCTTTTTGAAAGGGCTCGCTATCAGAAGTTCTAAAAGCAAGTTGTGGTTCGCATGGAAGCATCTTCACACCTCCATCTTCACACCTGGTCGTATGCAGCCAAGATATCAAAATACAGATTGATTGATTTTATTATATCAAGCTTTCATGTAATGTCAATAGGTTCATTAAATCTTTCAAATTGACGTCTCTAGGCCATTTTGAAATGAAGATGGGGCGAACACCGCCGCTCTCCCCAACTTACAGATTTGACTTGTAAGTAGTATTTCTGATCAACAAATTGTTGTATTTGTACTTACCACGCCTTGACAAATATTGATATCAGCCTTTAAAACAGTGTGATACACTTTGATAGATACATAGTAACGTATTATGATAGTTTTCAGATGTTCTTTACATTAGAAACGATGAGCTCTCTGATTCCTTGTTAACCAGCACCACGTCTTTAATCTAGTGTAACCTTCACAGGATGATAAAATGACAAAAGGAACATGACTATCAGTGTTTTAAATTCAATTTTCTTTCATTTGATACCAAACACGACATACCCCCAGTTTCAATGACCCTGAAAAATCAATTTTCCCACCCGGCCCTTATCTGTCCTTCCTTTTTTTGTGTGAATATTGACACCCATACTTACCATTATCAGATGAAATCGGCTTGTTTCTAATTTTTTCTTAGATTGGCTAAACATAAATCATGGCTAATTTTGGGTTACTAGGCCTATAGTGTCATTGGATTCATCATCTGCTAAAAACAACGATTTATATTAATTCCAAGGTAAATTATAACCCGCCACCTCGAAGAACCAATGCATCTATTACTTACGTCATACATCGATCATTAAATTGAAAAACCGAACGAACACGTATTAATTATGTATATTTTGGGCGCATCTGGCAATACGAGAAATGGCACTTACGTTACCTTTTAATACAATTTTGGAAAAAGTGTACTTTAAGTCCGATTATCGTCGGAACACCCAGAATCGCTCGATACTATTACACAGTCAGTGCTCCAGTATCGCGCGATAATGGCACATCGGGCGATACTGGAACACAATCATGTACCAGTATCGTTAATACTGGAACAAATCACTACTGGTAGCATATGTACCAGTATCGACCGATCGCTCGATACTGAAACACAAATTGGTGTTCCAGTATCGACCGACACTGGTACAATAGAATCGTACCTGTATCGAGCGATACTGGTAACGTTTATGTTCCAGTTTTGAACGATACTGGTATACCAGTTTCTGTAGGTATACCAGTATCTGGGAGTGGGACATTTGCGTTGCGGGAAGAATCCTCTGAATAAATTTAAACTGCAAGTAGTGTGTTTGGTATATGATTATTATATGGAATATCATAAACAATATCAACAATGTTTGTTTTATTGTTTAACACCTGGGCCTTTGGAGCTGCGTGCATCACATTTAATTAATAACACTTTCCACGCGGCTATTCGTTTTACCATACGGGGTGAGTAAAAAATATGTCCTCATTGTAAATAAATATTTAAAATATTTCTTACCAAAATGTGATAGCAACCAATGCTTGAATCAATAGCTGCATTTATTATACTTAGTGGTATAAGTACCTAATTTTATGTTGCAATATTCTACCCTTCATTTGTCTCTGAGCACTATTGCTCTATCAACTATTGGTGAATAGAGAACTAGACTGGGTCCCCGCGTCCCTCTATATGGCCGCCATCTTTAAAAATTTTGAGCACCCTCGCAGGGGCCGTGTGGAAAATCGGGAAGACATGAGGATCCAGTCTAAATAGAGAACCTACACAGTCTAGACAATATTAACGATGTGATGATGACAAAATGAAAACATCAACCTCTATTTTACGATGACCAGAACATTAAATCATCTTATGAAGTGACTCTTTCAAAACATATTCAATTGTGACCACCCAAACTCACCAAACACATGTGACAGGTATATAAACATTACAATTCTGCAAGCCATCAGTATTGGCATGTATATAAACATCTCAGTTCCCCCTAAAGTCTAAATTTGTGTAGGCCTACTTTACTTTACAACCAAATGGGTTTCTGCCTATACGTATAATAAATACAATATTACAGCGCGTCACCTTTTATTTACTGAATTACAAAATTTTCATAGTACCATTATCCAGTTATGACCATTTTGATGTTGATGCATTCTGAAACCGAGCAAAATATTGAGTATTGTACTCAAAACGCATGATATTTATGAGTGGCTACATGCATGAGACACTATAGCTAATTAATTTGACAAAACAAACTTGCTCAGATATTATTTTCATACATTAAATGAAAAAGAATGACAAAACAATGTCATTATTTCGTGAATTCAGCAGAGCAAAGGTACAATCAGGCTTTTTGTGATGATCGGATTAGAGTGTGCACCGTTATTCAATAGTGAAATTCAAAAGAGCTTATTAGTGAAATATCACAAATCTTGTTCGGTTTTTAAATTGTACACTTTTATCTTAATGGGCATAAAAAGCTATAAAACATGTTTTCCTCATCCAATTTTAACCAACTAAAACTCTTTTAAAAGCTAATGAGCCAGCCTCTTTGCCAGAATAAATAATTTTATTACACACTTTCTAAGAAATGAAATCCTAGGGTTGCAAAAAGTGCGGGAGCAGGGAGTACCCTGCCGGGAAATAATGAGCAGAACTGGGGAAATAATGCCTAGTGGAAAAAGAAAAAGTATTGGGGAAAAGGGAGAAAAAAGATGAAGAGAAAAAATGCAAACTTTGGGTTATGAGCTGTGGTTGCAGGTACACTGAAAGCCAAACTGGAGTCAGGGTTACTCTATAAAGGGAGTCCAGCCTACATGTGACTCTATGTCAATATTGACTCTGTTTGGAGAGTCACATGACTCCCTTGGAGAGTCAACATTTACTGACTCCTTTGGAGAGTCATGATGCATGACTTTTCAAGGGAGTCTTGTGACTCTTCAAATGGAGTCAATATTGACATAGAGTCACATGTAGGCTGGACTCCCTTTCGAGAGTAATAATGACTCCAACTGGCTAAATAGAGTCACCGTGACTCCAGGTAGGAATAAGACACTGAGAACTGGAGGTGGGGGGGGGGGGGGGGGGGGGGGCTCAATTTGTATTTGCATTTACTTAGTGAGCAATCACTCCCCTTCCTTAACCAGTGAGAAATATGCATATATCAATATACATTCAACGGTGTTAAATTAAGGCATCGACTTAATTGAAATAAATTAATAGGTTTAAATAAATAAAATGTGCAAATTAGCTCATTAGCATAATTGAAATGGTATACACGAGCATCGGTGCTAATTTTTGTACCATTGCAATTATGCTAATGAGCGATTTGTGCATTTTACTCGTCTAATATAAGACCAAGTAAAATATGCAAATTAGCTCCAGAGAGTCAGGATGACTCCTTTGGAGAGTCATGGGCGATGACTCGTTCCGACGGCTAGGATGACTCCTTTGGAGAGTCAGGATGACTCCTTTGGAGAATCAGAATGACTCCTTTGAAGAGTCAGGATGACTCCTTTGGAGAGTCATGGCCGATGACTCCTTTGGAGAGTCATGGCCGATGACTCTTTCCGACGGCTAGGATGACTCCTTTGGGGAGTCAGGACGACTCCTTTGGAGAGTCAAGATGACTCCTTTGAAGAGTCAGGATGACTCCTTTGGAGAGTCATGGCCGATTTACTCCATTTCAAGAGTCACTTGACTCCAGTTTGGCTTTCAGTGTATACTAACGTATTTATTGTTTATTGCTTGTTCCCAGTGGCGACGCTATAGGGGCAAGGGGAGGGCATTTCCCCAAAAGTTATTTTTGTGCCCCCACTCCCTCAAAAAAATTCTATTTAGTTAAAATTAGAAACAAATCGACAATTTTAGCATAGAAAAAGGCAATTTTGTTAGCGCTTCGCGCAGATTTTCGTACTAAATTAGACAAAATTTGACAATTTTAACGTAAAATGCCACAAAATAATTTGTGCGCTTCGCGCAAATCATTTTTTTTTCATGGTCCCCTAACAAAAATTCTAATCCAATATTGTAATCTGATTGTTATCAAACCTGTAAGTATAGGTGGGGAAATGTTAAGCTCAAAACCTTACTCCTGGGGAAGAAACAACTTTGTGCAACCCTGTACCCAAAGTTGAGTACCCTTCTTTTTGACTCACACGGTTACAAAATAGATTTTTCATAAACCTTCCCCAACTTTCCAAGTCTTACCTCAAGAATTACTGAACCAATACTAGGCATGTTTGTACTTATTTTAATGCATTTCCCATGATGATACCAAATGTGTGAAATTTTGGAATTGTCATCTGCAGACGACTGCTGCGTGGAAAACTTTAGAGTAATTGATTATATACATGATGTACTATGTGCATTCCTGGGACGACAGCTGCAGATCACGGGATGGTTTGACGTACCCAGCTGTTATCTAATGTTTGTATTTTGTAGATCGTACGTCAGTTTCACACAAAAGCGTAATTTAAATAATATCTCTATATAAAACCGATATTGCGTTAGCATGACTCAATATAAATGTTAGCAGTTAAAATTATTGTATAATTTATATATCCTAGGTGCGACGGAAAAAATGTACTTCAGGTCCCATATTCTGGATACTGTATCGTTCGATTCTGGTAGAAAGTCAGTGTTCAGTATCGTTCAATACTGGCCCATATAAAATGTTGCAGTATCGGGGGCGATACTGGAATACAATACAATACAAATGAGCATTTGTAAAGCGCCTTTTCATCAAGATCAAAGCGCGTGAGAAAAGCAAACCCAATGGAACAAAAGGATAATGAACAAACAAACATCATATAAAGTACAATATGATACAAGTTACACGACATTTGGATACAAATATGTTTTGACAGATTTCTTGAACATGTGTAAAGAGTCCTGATTTCTTATGAGAGCGGGAAGGTGATTCCATATTGCTGGAGCGACATAGGTGAAAGTCCGATTACTGGCTGATGTAAGAGTTTTGATGGTTGAATGCTGAGTTAGTTGTGCAGTATCCAAAGCCGATCGCAGGTTGCCACGTCGTGGTTTGTTCAGAGAAAGGCAAGATGATAGGTAGCCCGGTGCTACGCCTGAGAGGCACTTAAACACAGTAACTAAGATTTTAAGAGTCACACGTTCTCTGACCGGCAACCAATAATGGAACATAATTATGTACCAGTATAGTTTAATATTGGTACAAATCTCACTGGTATCACGTGTACCGGTATTGCCCGATACTGGAACATGAAAACGTTCCAGTGTGGAATACAATTTGGTGTACTAGTATCGACCGATACTGGAACCGTAAAATTGTGCCAACGTGAAGTAAAAGTCTGTTTCTGAAATTCATCAGAATTGTCTTCTTCTTATCTTCGAAAATATAGGTTTACTGATATTACCAATCATAAGGAGCGGCGGTGTTATAGACCCCAGCACAGTGCTGATTATCGCTGGCACAATAAGTGGGCTTGGCCTGATAATTGGATCCTTAACATCTGGTATTGTAGGTCTGGTGTTGGCCTTAACTATGGAAGGTAAAACAACGATATTCCGTTTTCATTTGACAGTTTCAATGATAAAATACATTTATTTATGATAAAGATAAGCATAAAATACGTACGTAGTACGACTGTGAGACATATCATAATACAGGATGTCCCAGAATGATTAATACCGTGTTTGAAATAATTACAAAAAATTAAAAACAATATTGCAGTTCAAATCTAATTCTTGCAATAATAATGGGGAACATGTTGTCTACATAATCTGTCAATTTCATCAAATATCATTATCCCTTCCGATATGACATAACATTATTAAAAATGAGTAAAACTATTTTTCACTTTCAGCGTATTTCATCTGATGAAAATGACAACAAGCGTCATAACTGTTGCTTAAAGGGGCATTAAGAGATGTGGTGGAGGCAGCGCCCTCAATTATAAAAATATATGATACAAACTGGGATTTATATATTTTTACAATTGTATTACATGTATGAACTTACACCTATAAGGATTAAGAAAAAATCAGCCCTCTTTGTACTTGTACAACAAAACGTCGATTCAAAAATGCTGGTAGAGCCGCATCCAGCATTTTACATGGTTAAGGGTGGTAATCCAACATATTTAAAACATTGTTTGACTCACGTTTTGCTGGGTTTTGTTTAGTAGAAACAACACTAATGGACATTTTTAATGTTCATCTTGAATTCGGAAGTAAATTAATTAAAATTAAAAAAATTCAACATGATACTGAGGCCCTTTAACATGTTTAAGAAAGTATGATATAAATCACTCAAGCTAAACAATCCCCTCACACCATGCACATATTGCTTCATAAAACATCACAGGCAGTTGATATCTATTGATTTTGTAGCGGAAATTAAAAAGTACACAGCAAATTACCTGCATGTCATTTAATTGATCATTGTGCCGATCAAGGTCCACCATTTTAGGCGTTTCAAAAGACGTAAATTTGGTCAAACTAGGAATATACCATTTGACCAAATAGTCCCTAATTTTGATCAGAAATGTCTGATTTTAAGAATTCAAAATTCCTAAGAAAGTTGAAGATATGTAGATATTAGAATCATGAACACTTTGACTAAACACATTGGGCCGTATTCTCGTACGTAGTTAAACACGGTTTTAAGCTAAACACGCGTCTAACTTTGACTTTAGACACAGCGTTTATAACTAAACGCAATTCTCGTATATTTGTTTTACTTAAACACGCGTCTAACTCGTCGAAATGTGTCTAACTTTAAACATGGGTACTGGGGTAGTTTAATGCGTGTTTAACTAAACTCGCGCACCAACTGTATGCCTTGAATGATCACTCAACCGTGCCCGGTACAAGCCGGCGCGCGGATCGTGTAGTCTTTAAAAGTACCGTGTATTTAAGGCATCGGTCGATATCTATTGTAACCAATCGGGGCCACAATGAATTAAATACCTGTATACAATCAACGCAGGACCACTCTGGGAACGAGATTTGCAGAGTTTAAAATCGTGTTTTGTTAGACACGTCGTTTAAAGGATAAACTCACGTTTAAGTTAGACACGCGTTTAGTTAAACACGGTTTTAAGCTAAAACCGTGTTTAGTACGAGAATACGGCCCTTGTTTTACAGTTGAATAAATACACCTAAATCATTCTGGGACACCCTGTATGAGAGGATGCAGAAGATCCCAAAATATCTGTACGAAAATTCTGCCTCAATTACGTGTAGTCTGAATTCAGAGTGGTGAAGCTACCATTATAACTGACAATAAAATTGCGAGAAAGGAAAGAAAATAGGCTTGAAATGGATACATTATAAAATGTACGTCATTTTTAAAATGTTTGCTTGTTTAACAGCCTTTGCCCTTTGTTGTACAATTGCAACGTGAATTTGAGGGAAATTACTCACTGCCTTGGGTTGTGATCGAATACGCAATATTATACTATATTACACAGTTTATTAAAGTTCTGTATATAGTATTTTATTTTATTTTAATCATAGAATCATAGAATCATCTCTAACGTGAAGCTAACATCCAACATTATTGACGAATTATTTAAACCTAAAAAACACCTCCAATCTTGAGTTTCTAGGATTAAGAAACTCTACTCGTTGCCCTATTAACCCTAACCCTCCTGAACACCACAAAACACGACAGTGCTACAAATCTTGTACCACGCGGCGGCCCCATCAATCTCGTGCCACGCAGCGCGTGGTTCAACTTAGTTTTTTAACCTCCCCGTGTAGCTCAGTCGGTAGAGCATCCGACTTGCACGCACGCGGCCGGGGTTCGATTCGTGGCGCGTACGGAGACTGATTTCCCCCTCAAATTTGGTACAGTGCAACAGAGCATAAATTTCCAAATATTGAATTATAAATATAGTGCCTCCTGATTGTTGTACAACAATGAACATTTCAATCCTAAGTATTTGTATCATATATAATTAAAACAGCTTTGTTTTAATGTACTATTTCGTGTCCTTGTATGATTATCAGCATTGTTACATTTCTTATTAAACCTGATTTCGGATTGGCCAATATTTGATTATCCATACACGCTAATCCAACCAGCTACTGCCTACTTCCTTTCATGGCCTTGACTATTTAAACATTTTTTTAATTTTTAGACTTAGTGCAGGCCTTTAACACGATACCTGTTTGTACACCCATGCATGTCAGCACACGGTCACCTAAAGTAACATACACCATCATGACTGCACACTGGCGAATTGCATTTCAAATTTCATGTAGCGCGAATTTTAAACCACTGGTCCTCTAGCATGGGCATGTCCTTGAATATTCCTTCCATTGTCTGCGTGCATGGCTGCACAAGTATTAATAGACTTTTGCCAAGTCTGTGTACAGTTGTATGAAATAGTGGTTTCTATTTTTAAATATACTAAATGTTTGAAGGACGATATTTTAAATACTAAAGGGATATTGAATTATCTGCTCAGACCATTCTTTTAAGCACATCTTTACCTTTAATTTGATACCATGCAAGTCTGGATACACCGTATTACTTAATAATTTCAACGAGTTTGGTCATTAATTAAGCTTAATTAAGACCGATTTTGGGTTTTTGTTAAAAGTAAAGATAAATGTGAACTTTTTCTCAGACAGTATTTTTGGCAATGATGGGAACTTTATTTCCTGTAACTTTGGTGTTAGCATTTATAGTTTTTGCAGGAAATTCCAAAAAGCAAAATGTTAATGTATTTCCTTATAATATGCTAATCATATGCAAATAAGGTCAAACTTTTTTTTCTGTATGACATTAAATCACCAAGCTATATTCTATAATATGATATTGTCTCCTTGTCTTACATATGTTACTTTTTGAATTAGAGCGTAATTTCAATAACATGCACTTTTGGAAACTTATGCTCTGTTGCACTGTAGCATATAGGGAGTAGACATTTGTACTTGTGACGAGGCGAACCGGACTGATCATGGGTATAAGAGCGAAATGATGATTCAATTACCGTGCCCGCGACCTAGATTGTGACTATCAAAAATACCTACTCTCTAAATGTAAGAGAGCTAAAACTCACTCTTTTGAGAGCTCTAGGAGGGATGGCTCATTTTCGGAGTGAAGTTCGCTCTTTTCGGAGTGATTTTCCACTCTTTTAGAATGATTTTTACTCTGAAAAGAGTGGCACTCACTATGAAAAGAGTGAACTTCACTCCAGAAATGAGTGAACTTCACTCCCAAAAAAGCTGTCCCGCCTAGAGCTCTCAAAAGAGTGAGTTTTAGCTCTTTTAAATTTAGAGAGTAAAATAAAATAACTTATTTTAAGAAAATAAACAAGTTCGACATATTAAAGAGGTATATGAAATGAGATAAAATTAGCGTCATAACACATTACTGACTGCGCCGGGGAAAAAAATCCACGATTAATCCATACTAAATTGGAATCATTTCTGAATCTTCACCCTACCCTATCACTTTCCACGCGACTATAACTTAGTTTTACCATGTACAAAACAGTTTTTCAGAAACCTTTCCAAACTTTTAAAGTCTTGTCTCAAGAAATACTGAACCAATACTAGTAGTGTTTGTACTTATTTTAACGCATTTCTCATGGTGAATATAATATGGTGAAGATTTTTGTTGTTGTGCATTTGCAGACGCCTGCCGCGTGGAAAGTGTTAGGTTTCTAGTCAAGCTTAGCACACGAATGTTTTTTCTATTATACAGGTTCTTTGGTAGTCGCCAAGGTAGTATCACTTGGAATACTTACAACTTATCACAAAGAAAATGTCGAATTGATGACGGCCATCTCTTTGAGTGGTCAATCTTCTTGGCATTATGGTAATGCCGCCAATGACCCAGATATTCCTGGATATCTACGGTTGGCGAGGAGCTATGATGCTCCTTGGGGCTTTAGGATGTCATATAATAGTCATCGGTATGATAATAAAACACATAATTAAACGGCATAGCGGCTATGTTCGACTATTGGATGAGCAAGAAAATGTTTCCTTATTCAAACGGTGTCGCACCTATTTATTAAACATCCTTAATGTGACTTTGATGAGCAACATCAGCTTTATCAACTTGCTCATTCAAGCTTTTGCAAGCGGTTGGGCACTCACAAGTTGGTTGATCTACCTAATTCCTCACGCAGAAGAGAAAGGAATATCGCCCTCTAACGCCGTGTTCTTGGCAACCGTCGGCGGAATGGGTAACTTACTCGGTAAACTGTGTTGCCCCATCTTCAAGAAATTTATATCGAACAGAACAACCATTTACATAGGTTGTATGCTATCAAGTATATCTCTGGGATTAGACCCGTTACTAGATTCAATGGCGGGACTATTGGTGTCATCGATCATGTTCGGCTTGATGAACGGTCTAACATTCATAGCTACTATGGCTTCAATTAACGAAATAGTCCACGATAATCTTATTATCGATGCTTATGCGTGGTTCTACTTATTAAACGGGATTAGCTCAATGGCAAGTGGCTTTATATCAGGTAAGACTTAAAGGCATATTATGTGATCTTTTCCAAGTAGCGCCCTCTATCATTGATTTTTACTATGAAAGCAGATTTACTTGCAGATTTGCATTTTTGATCATAAATCATAAAGATCTTCTAAGTTACAGATCGATACGATTCCTAATTACTTCAAAATCATGATTTGAAAATAGATTGTACCGAGCGGTACAATCTATTTTTCCAAATTTTACTCTAAATTCACTCTAAAACTATGATTTTGAGGTTATTAGGAATCGTATCGCTCTGTAACTTGGAATATATTTATAATTTATAATCAGAAAAGTAAATCTGCAAGAAAACCTGCTTCCAATTTTTTTTCTCTCGAGGATTGAGGGTGTCCCCTGGAAAAGATCACATAATATACCTTTAACACTTTCCACGCGACAATAGTTTTACCATGTACAAAACAGATTTTTCAGAAATCTTTCCAAACTTTCAAAATCTTATCTTATAGTGTTAAGAACGTCACGTGATGACAGTACATTCCCCTGATAGAATACAAATTCCGAGGTTTGAAATTGAAATATGAAGAATTGTCACAGAACCCGATAAAATGAAGGAAACAAATTAACTGATCAATCTAAGTAGCCTCAAAGTCATTTGATCCAAGATCAAAGTTATTATAAAAATCCATGTTAGTAAAACACGTAGCCTATTCATAAAAATATGTTTATGTATTACCCGCGGTTGACCCAAACTCAAGTACGCCCTCTGTCATTGAATTGATCTATTTCAAGTATCTCTCCTCTTTTGTCCACTTTTCGTCTGAAAAGGCTAATGAAAATTTATTCGTTTGTGAATGAACGCATTAAACAGATTCTAATACACGTAGCCTAATCATAAAAATACGCTTTTGTATTTCCCGCGGTTTACCCAAACTGAAGTACGCCCTCTATCATTGAATATAAGTATCTCTCCTCTTTTGTCCACTTTTCTTCTGAAAAGGCTAATGAACATTTATTTGTTTGTGAATGAACGCATTAAACAGATTCTAATTAATGTGTTATTGATATCCATGTATGTTCCAGGTTTATTGTTCGATGTGACCGGAAACTATGATATTTCTTTTATCTTGATTGGAGCTGTGAGCGCAGTACCTATCTTGACTTTCGGATTGGAGGACATCTGGCGAAGAAGTGTGACAAAAGCACAGGGCCTTTAACAATTTAGCTTAGTTAGCCTACAAGTGCCAAACATATAGAATTTTTGAATTTTGAATCGAAATATCATGATTTTGATAATTCTTCCTAAACAGTGCCAGATTTGTAATGTACTCCAATATTTCTCTACAATAATAATTTGAGGTAAACAGATTTTACATCACCCCACAATTGTGTACAAAATTACTTTATATTGTCACTATGGGAACTTTTTATACAATTAACAAACATTTACAGAAACTCGGTCTGTTAGTTGATATAAGGGGTTGCAGAAAATAATAAATCAAACAACTGTGAATGAAACAGTCTTCCTACATACGCTGGTTATATGAGAAAGCGATCTGCAGTGAGCTTTTTTATTTTATTTTATTTGGACAATTTCGGAATTATTCGGAGCTTGCATGAACCAGCAACATCCCGTGAAAAGAAACAAGACCTTGACGTGCGTAGAGCGTGATCTGCTGGTTGACTGTGTAGTCCATCATGCTTTGCACCACTACAATACCAACAGGAATTTCCCCTAAACAAACAGTGCAAAATATGTGTTAAAGTAATTAACAGCTGGAGATAGGATGACTTCCACCTTCAAAATACATGGTACATGGTACTTGCAGCAGGATTTTCTTAAATATCCTTGTTTAACAACATTATAAGCCTTTCATTGCAATGCAATGTCAATGGGAACCAGTAGACACTGGTGATAAAAATCAGTGGTCATGTGAAACTAAAGCAGGCTGGTGTTGCTCAATTGCGCAATTTTTGAATCACATCTCGATCACCCTAAATAATGCTAACAGATGGCGCATTTTCCAAACACATCTCGATTACTTCACACAATGCCAACAGATGGCGCAATTTTCGTATCATTTCTCGATCCACAATCAGTGTGCGACTGAACCATGAAGCTAAGCTTAGCTTCATGTCGTGACTGCGTGACGTATTGCATCATTCATGTTACGATCTGTTATACACAGCGAACATGCACTGGGTTCATGGGTTAATGCACTGTGTAATTCTACATTCCCGGCAAACACTCTGTTCAAAGCTAAAAAAGTGGACTTGTTTTAAGCATTTTTCTTTTGCAATTCTGAGGTGTATGGATCATGTTTCTTTATCAAATTGGTTAGAAATCCATCCATTTTAGAACATCTGAAATTTAAAGTGGACCAATACACCTGGGAAAGTATGATGCCAAGGGCATATTATTTTGCACGTAAATCCAATACAAAAGTTCAGAAAATTAACCAAAATATGACGTCATGACCATTGCTTCGGGACAAAATGGCGCGGTACCCCCCCCCCCCCCCCCCCCCTCACACCATGGAAGTACGCTCACACAATGCCAACAGATGGCGCAATTTTCGAATAACATCTCGATCACCCCAAACAATGCCAACAAATGGCGTAATTTTCCAAATCAAATCTAGATCACCCCAAACAATGCCAACAGGTGTCGCAATTTTAGTTTCACACCTTGAACACCTCACACAATGGCAACAGATTGCGCAATTTTAGTTTCACACCTTGAACACCTCACACAATGCCAACAGATTGCGCAATTTTAGTTTCACACCTTGAACACGACACACAATGCCAACAGATTGCGCAATTTTAGAATCACATCTCGTTTCTCGTTTATTGTACACAAGGCCATCAAATGGCGCAAGGCCTTTATTCTACTATATGGCCATGTGTTTTGAACTGACCACCCAAAAAGGGTGGCGGCGTTGCATTTTTGGTGACGAATCATCCATCTCTCTCTATTAACTCAACAACTATATGTGGTAGAGCTATGGTTTAGGTGTCATTTGAAAGCTTATTTATCTAGCTACACCGTGTGAATAAATCAGGTATTTCTATAACTGTTTGGCTGAGATATGATTGATTATACTTCGAAAGTCGGGGGTGGCGGCGGTGGCGGTGGCGGCGGTGGCGGTGGCGTCGTGTACAATCTCTATGGGGAATATAGAAAATGTTCCCAATTATACGTTCAAATTACAATAACTCCTCATTTCTGTATGGTACAACCATGATTTTGCTCTCATTTTATCGATTGTTTTATATTCTATAAGTTTCTGTTTCAACAAACGTGTCAACTCTTACGTAACAGTTGTATTCACGAATCGATTGCATTGTCTTTGGCTTTTTCCCTATTCACTACACAGTAAACTTGCCCTAATTCATCGGTTTTACATACATGACTATAACAACAAAATTATTCAACCGATTATAGCAAAATTATACATTTTTGGAAAGCTCTCGAATAGGGGAATTCAGACATCTTGCTTAAAATAGGATAGGGTGAATAGCCAAAAAAATATATGTGTAAACTCTAATAAATTTGAAATGTAAACGTTTGTGGTCATTTACTTCCCGATATAGTATATTTCAACAAGTTACACTTGACAACCATTATGTTCTGATGGGTAAATTGCATGAGGAACTAATATGCACACTAAAATGATGATTGGGATAGGAATAAAAAAAATATTGAGCTTTAATCAAAATATGAAAAAAATCGATATATTTTGAACATTCTTAATCACAACATGTTACCATTAGGTCTTATGCAAATTCCAATCGCATATTTAGATTTCTTGTGAGATTACCGTTCAGAAAATATATACTTTTAATGGGGTAGAACAAGTAGTTATTGCGATATGCTAATTCGAATCTCAGATGGTGTAAAATGTAAAAATCTGGACATGCAACGGGAAGGGTAGCGAGTTCAAAACACATGGCCATATACTTCTAGCCCTTTTCCTTTGTCATGTTATCCATTGTATTCCTTTTGTTTCCATCTTACTGCAGAGCCTGTTATATCTGGTAACTGGCCACTTGAAAAATAACGGTCTCGGCAGAGGCTGTTATCTTTCACAGCCAGTATGCAAGCACACGAAAAGTCGTTCCTTTTCTAACCCAGCAAAGCGACCCGGAAGTACTCATCCGTAGCGATACGGCTTTGCAGTCATAGTTGACCTCGTAATAGCACGATGTAAATGAGCTCTTTTCATGATTATAATCACACATTTCAAACACATTTGCCATGAAATTGTAAAATAAAAAGGCATATTATGCGAATAATATTATCTAATATTAGCTGTGACTTCATGACATGTTGCATTTTCGGTGCAAATTATTGTCATCACACACATCCGAATTCGAAAAAACTTGACGAAACTAAAGCCAAATTCACGGTAAATAGTCCCTTTTTGAAGAATTAGGCATCAATTGTATTGATGGTATCATAATATTCATAGTCTTTTGTAACTAGAAACATGCTTAAAATAGTATGACATTACTTAGTCCAGTCAAGTGAATGGATAATAAAATGGGTGTCCGAATCTGGTTCGAGCTATATTCATTTCGTACCGTCGTTGGGTTGTTGATGAAGTGTTTAAATCTCACGAATAGAATTAGTTTCGCTTGATAGCTCAGATGGTAGAGCGCTAGACTGAAGAGCGAGAGGTCCGGGGTTCGAAATCGATCCTTCTGCTCTGCACAATTTCGTATGATTTTTTTTTCTCGTCAAAATCATTTTTCACAATTTCATCACACAAAATACATAAATTCGGACGTTTTCATTGCAAAAACGGTATTTTTCCCCAAAATTTCTAATGAATTCAAACGCGGGCATGAAAATGAAGCGCGGGCGGGTTATAGGAGACTAAAAATCAAGTTGGCGAGGCCTAACGGGGGATCGTAAGTTTCGTTTTCTGACCGAAAATCGCTGAAAATTAAGACTCGATTTTCTCATCAAAAAAGAACTCGGGCATCAATGATTTTGATATGAAATTAAAGCTTGAACTTCCGTTAGTATGAAAATTGCTCTTAAAATATCGTACGATTCTTAGTCCAGTCAAGTGAATAGATACAAGAAGCAAAGTCACAAAAGTTGTTAGATTCTAAAATAAGCGATAAAATCACTGTTTGTGGACCAAAAATGGTCAATTTGGTCCCATATTATTAAGAAAATTACGGTGATTATACCTATCTAGCTATTTGACTGCAAACTGATCCTATCGCAGTGTATGCTGGTAAAACTAACTTGTCGTAAGGCTGACATAGGGTATTTAGCTAAAGGGAGACATCCTGAAATCGATCATTCTGCGGGTTAGAAATCGGCAAGGTCACGCTTTAAAAGCGACTGTTGCGTACTGGCTGTTCAAGTGGAAAAATAACAGGCTGTGCGATGAAGTGTGATGAAAGAAATCAGTGGTCAATATAGAAACACCAAAAAGGTTATTACAAGTGATGCATTGCCAAGTACATAATTCAACTATGTTAACAAAAGAATTAGAATGAATAATGAAAAGAAAAAGCTTAGAGATTAACTGTTAAATATCAATTGTCAATCAATATCATAAATGTGTTACAAATAGAGCGCCATTGAATTCCATGAGAAGGGGTGTAGGGAATGTACATGTATATTCTTTCTCATAACAGTGTTAAAAGCCACTTCAAATTAATCATAGTTTCTTATAGCACTGGCCTTTTTGCAATTTGAAGTTTTTTTTGTCAATTTAAAGATAAACAAAGTTGACCTTTAATATGCCTGAAAGTGAGAAGGGAGGCCTTTTTAAGAAAAAAAGAAAGAAACTACATTTTTAATTGGCTTTACACAAAGAAATGTGACCCTATTTTACACTTTACATGATATAGTGATAGAAGTAAAATTGCTACAATTATACACATAAGTTTCACTCCAGCTCACATTTTATGTATCATATTTGTTATATAAATATGCATATAAATGGTTTGAATTCCCTTTTAACAAAAGAACAATGATATTTGCCATATATCTTAACATTTTCCACGCGGCAGGTGTCTGCAGACGACATTCCAAAATTTCAAAAAATGTTTCACAAATTTCAAAATTATTGAACTTAATTACCATATTTGGAATCACCATTTGAATTTCAGATGCTTTACCATGCGAGGTCTTGTGGCCCAATGGATAAGGCAGTTGCCAAGCAAGCAACAGATCCTGGGTTCGACTCCCGGGCGAGATCGTTTTCCTATTATTGTCTCTTTTCTACCCACGACGGCGAACCTGTTAAAATATTTATAATTTGTTTAATACCCGTCGTATATGCCTATTATTTCTATGTATTTTCCTCTACAGGGAGGACGGCACTTGATTATTTACACTTGTATAGGCCCGAGCTACTCCGGGTAATACTTGTGGCAGGAGACTGGGAAACGAGATCGCTTAGGTTTGAATTTCAGATGCTTTACCATGCGAGGTCTTGTGGCCCAATGGATAAGGCAGTTGCCAAGCAAGCAACAGATCCTGGGTTCGACTCCCGGGCGAGATCGTTTTCCTATTATTGTCTCTTTTCTACCCACGACGGCGAACCTGTTTAAAATATTTATAATTTGTTTAATACCCGTCGTATATGCCTATTATTTCTATTAAATATGTATCATAATTAACAATAACATAGTGCTAACACTATTAAAACAATGTAAAAATAGAAACAATTGAAAATTGAAAAATAATAAAAAGCCCTCTTCTTCTTTTTTGAAAAAAAAACCCGGACGTGAAACATGTTTTAAAAAAAAATTCTATTTGGCCTTAAATCAAAAGTAATAGCATCCACAATCATGTATTGAGTGTTCTTTTGTTTTATGCTCTTATTTATTTAAAACTAAAGTTACAATTATTGAAGACACATCATGGTAAAACTAAATTGGCAGGTGTGAGGCAGGGTTGTTGATGTTGCTGCTGCTGTCGGGCATGCTGGAAGAAGTAGATGGTTGATTGTCTGTAGGTTCTTGAAGTTTGATTTGTTTTGGCTGGAGGGGCATTACCTTAAATGACAAAAAAAAACAAATAACAGCCTTCAGTATGCTTTAATCATGATTGAATGCTTTACTAATACTAATACAAATTACATTGGATGTAATCAAGTTTAATAAGTCATCACGCTTCAATGACTTAGGACGGGCGTAATATATATTATGGGGGGGTGGGGGGGGGGGGGGGAGGGGAGTGGAATGTTGGGTCGGGCAGAAAGTTGTTTCTCCATTTATATGGTTTCCTATATTTTGAGTTTGGTGGGCATTTTTTCCCCTTCTCATCAGTGGGTCAAGGTGTTTTTTCCTTGATAGTGGGTCAAAGTTTTTTTAATTTTTAATTTTAAAACATATTTCAACATTTTCGACTTACCTTCATTTCCTTGCAACACGTGTACTCGCATAAGTTTTCTGTTGTGTACTTGTCACATAGTCATCCACAACATTGCTTCTATGGCCGCTGATTTCCTTAAATGGTGGGTTTTTGAAGACACTGTCTGGTGGTAGTGTAAATACTTCCATATCAGTGTCGACAGCTACTTGGCCATATGTAATCCGGCGAAGCTCCGACCAACCACGCATAACGAAATGGATCATTCACATCATAAGTAAACGAAAACGAGCGTTTCCATGAGCTGACGTGGGCTAGATGATCCTAGAGTCTAGTGATGCCCACAGTTTCTCCTCCTGGTCAAGGGCAACCGGCTTGGCTTGTTTCAATGGTTTGTTTATGTCATTCGCAGCCTTTCTTTTCATTTCCGAGTCTAAAGTCAGTCGCACTTCTTTTAATTCCCTTTCGATCAACAATTTGTGGAAAACATTGTTCATTTCCATGTACTTCTGACGGCTGGTGACCAACTAGTATCATGTTTTCCCTAGATATTCTCCATTCTTCTCCCTGGCTTCACATACGAATCGACTTATGCTATAGTTCACCTCTATTACTATCTTTCGCTTTCATGGTGAAAATGAATATGACTTATCTAATACTAGCACTCATCTACAGGTATGACTGAACTAGACAACAGTGACAGAATTATGATTCAAAATAGTCCCTCATGAACCCATTGTTCAATAAACAAAGTATTCAACACCTATGCACTTACCATCACAAGTTTAACAGTTGCTTTAACAGCTTTTAATTATGGTTGGATACCTAAACTAAGATATGTATTGTTAAAATAACTCAATAATTTGCATCAGAAGTGTCAAATTCACTTTTATACACATAACTTGTCAAGAGGTAAATGATATTTACAGATCACTGATTATTGCGAGACATAAGTGTAATAAGCAATTCTTGGGCCATCACACATAAGATATCACACATTGACAATAATCTATTGCTTGTTTCCAGTGTTTTTTATTAAGGAAATATTTGCCTTATTATTTACACAATTGTCAACAAAATAATTAATTAAAACATTAAATATTTAAATGAGTGTTTATATTATGATTGTGTTTTCGCTTGAAGTATATGTAAAAAGAGAAAATGTTCGAAGCAGCCTTTTATCAATTATAATGGTGCCTTGTTCAGGTCGGGTTCGCATGAATCTGCTAGGGAAGGCTCGACCCTACGGGTCTCGCCTTCCCTAGCAGATTCATGCTCACCAGACCTGAACAAGACACCATTATAATTGATAACAGGCTGCCTCTCACCCTTTATCTAATACAAAATGGAGTTTTCTTAACAGAATTGCCATTGAAGAAAATTCAAGTTTCATGATGTGGAATGTGGCTTGCATTGTTGCTCACAAAATGCCAAGAGATGGCGCTCTTAATTAATTGCTAAGATACCTGGACACGCTGGGTATATTGGTATATGCTTTTGTTTTACAGAACGGTTTGCAAACGTTTCCATGACAATGAAGTCAATTTAATAATAAGTGTGTGCTCTTGTTACCATCGTGGTTTCAATCTCATATCAAAATCATGGAAAGCATACGCATATTAGTATAAGATCACTTCAATTGGAAATTAAGCAGCAAATCGCCTCGTAATATATAAACACTCATTTAATATGATCCGGAACCACTTCAATGAGCACACAGCATCAACAAATGGAAACAGTCTACCCAGCCACAGCAATCATTAGGTCATGTCATCCAACTCTAGCGTGATGCGGATATTCCGTTTTGCTGGAGTAACAAATCCAGATCCAGATCCAGAATATCCAACTCCAATTAGTTCCAGCCCATTATAGCTGCTTCTGGTAACCATCCTTGAAAACACTATGTTGTTCCATCAAGCAAAACTATTTGTGATGCGATCTGTGAAAACCCGCCACATGATGGGATTTTTAATTTTGGAGATATTTATAGTATCAACAAAAAGCTGAAACTGTGCTGATTTCAAAACTGTTTCGATCATTTTTCTCTACAAAATCACTACAAAAAAGGTTATGAGTGAATGGTGATTGTGATGTCATAAAAAGCTTTAAAAAAAAAGAAAATCATGAAAACAGGCCAAAAATGATACATAGATCAATAGAATAACATTATAAAGTTAATCAGAAAAGTGACTTTAGCAAGTTTTTGAAGGTGAAATTTCAGGAAAGATGATGACACAAAGTATCTTTTTAATTTTACCCAAAATTCCTAGTTCACATCTGGCGACATCCGACGGGTTTTCACAATTCACATCACATTTGACGTGGTGGTATTGCTGTTGAATGTGTTTTGGGATGAGTATTTTAATAAAAGCAAAGAAATTTATTTTACAAGTCGATTATTGTTCATATCATGAAGAAAACGTATAGCAGTGCTTATTTTATGTAACACTTTCCACGCGGCAGGCGTCTGCAGACGACATTCGGAATGTTCACAAAAGGTTTCAAAAATATCAAAATTATTGACATTAATTACCATATTTGGAATCACCATGAGAAATGCATTACAATAAGTACAAACATGCCTAGTAAAATGAATATGACTTATCGGTTTTGTATTTGGTAAAACCAATAGCCGCGTGGAAAGTGTTTTAAAGATCCAAGGATAAAAGATGTATCTTGAATTGAACTGAAAATCGGAAATCTTTAGGAAATATTAGTTTTGTTCAAATGTTTTGCCTTTTCGTGGCAAACATTAAAATAAGCTCAAAGTGTAGATATAAGTTTCCTATTCTATAGTTAATATAAGGGTTTTGTTAAGTCAACCTGTTGACTTATTAGGATCCTTTGACCACACTTGCTCACAAGAACGTACACATACAGCGTTAGAGGTTACAAAAGGTCAGAGGTCATTTCGTATACATCTTTAAAAAGCATTGTCTCTGACAAATAAGGTCCTATGATACTCGAACTTGCTCAAAGGATTTTTTAACATGTTTAAATGGGAACACCAGTTGCGTCAAAACTTCATTGGTCGTATTGTACGTTGACTGAAAATGTTCTCTAATCATGCTAATATAGAAGAAACGGGCCCGACTGAAGATCCGATTTTTAATCGGGATGGGATATTTCCACGTACATATAAATACCGACCCAATAGTCGGAAATTGATGGAGGTTAGTTTGTCATAACAGAACATAGCAATTAGCATTTATATACAATTATACACATTATACATTATACAATATAATAAAAACACATTACACATTATACAATATAATACACATTATACAATATAATAAAAACAGTGTTAAACATCACTTGCACTATGAAGATGATGAGGTTTAACACTTTCCACGCGGCAGGCGGCTGCAGACGACATTCCAAAATTTCACAAAATGTTTAAAAAATGTCAAAATTATTTAATTTCATTATCATATTTGGAATCATCATGAGAAATGCATTGGATTAAGTACAAACATGCCTAGTATCGGTACAGTAATCATTGAGATAGACCTTGAAAATTGGAAAAGGTTTCTGAAAAATCTTGTTTGTACATAGTAAAAAAGATAGCCGCGTGGAAAGTGTTAACATCTTCTTAAATTGAGTCGGTGATGAGGCATGCCTGATATGTCGCGGGGAAACTGTGATACAAATGGACATGATGCATACTACCCCTTCTTGGAGATAGTGAGACGAGTTGTAGGTTTAGTAAGAATCCGATTGTCAGAGGCAGAACGTAAACCACTTCTTTTGGGAACATATTGAATAGAAAGATCCTTAAGGGATCACGTCAAAACTCGACCGCCAGTTGACCGCCGGTTACGGCCGGTTCCGCCCGGTTCTCACAAAACGTGTCGTCTGTTATAATATACACACATAACGAGGTCAAATAATTACACTCTGGTGAACACGACCGGTTGATAGTGCCTCGTCACACGCGTGAGCAATAACATCTTGAAGTAATGGGATCTCAAGTCTCAGTTGACAACCAGTCCAATACAGCTATTGATTTTCGCTGGGGTTGGCTTTTTTAATCTGTTTGTAGCTCAATTAACTTTTTAAAATCAATACCGAAAGTCTATGAATGGTTTTTTTTATAGAACGATTATAGAGAGAGCTATTATGACCCCAAAGTAACAGATTGATAGTGTAAATTGGTCCGGTTACAGCATTAAGTCAACCGGCGGTTGTTCAGTGTTGCATGCGTGAATATTCATATACCAGTAAAACATTTGACCTGAAAGAACCGGGCGGAACCGACCGTAACCGGCGGTCAACGGGCGGTCGAGTTTTGATGTCTTCCCTAACGCTTTTCACGCGGCAGGCGTCTGCAGACGACAGTTCCAAAATCTCACAAAATGTTTCAAAAATGTTATAATTTTGGAATCTCATCACTATTATTTCGTCTTACCATGATAGAATAAGTACAAACATGCCTAGTTTGGTTGATTAATTCATGAGATATGACTTTGAAAGGTGGGAAAGGTTTCTGAAAAATGTGTTTTAATATTTTTATTTTTATTTTTATTTAATGGTTATAGCAAATGTACGATGTGTTTACTCCCCAGTATCATCATTCATGTATTTATATATATTTCAGCTTTATATTTAACATAACATGGATAGTTTATAGTTTTTGAATTGATTTTTTGAATTTTGTGAGTGCTTTAATTATTGAACTATTAATCAAATGCATATAAAAGTATACATTATTGGAAAGGAAATGGATCAGAGAATCCGAATTTTACGACAATTTTGACCAAAAATGTTGAATTTTTTAGAAAATCACAAAATATCACTTTTTTGACCCCAAAAAGTTCAACAAAGATATAAAAAATAATTTTGAGTAAAAAATTCTCAAATTGCTAAATTATGATGTAAAGACACTAACTTAATATTTTTCATTTTTTCCCACTTTCCCCCCCTTTTTTTGTCAATATTTTCAAAAATATTAAATTAGGTCTTTACATCATAATCTAGCAATTTGGGAATTTTTTAGTCAAAATTATTTTTGTTAGCTTTGTTGACATTTTTTGTGTCAAAAAGTTTTGTTGTTGTGATTTTCTAAAAAACAACATTTTTGGTCAAAATTAAAGCAGAATTTGGATTCTCTGACCTATTTCCTTTCCAAAAATGTATACTTTTATATGCATTTGATTAATAGTTCAATAATGACAGCACTCACAAAATTCAAAAGTGACTTCCTTAAGTACCCCTTAATTTAAGACATTGGTCAATAATTAAGAACGCTACATTAAAAAGGATAGAACAAAGTACAGTTTACATTCTCACACGTGGGTTTTGAACACATAGGACAGTGTGACATGTATGTATTGGCTGCATTGACCAATCAAAGCATCCCAATCGTCACCTTACTATCGATCCGTGAGATTTTGGATGAATGGAAATTTAACGTAAACTATTTGTAAGTACAGAATACCATACGGTACTATAATACAGGGTGAATCAAAAAGAATTGTGCACGATTTGAAACGGCCATTTGACCTTGATGCGAATCAGAATGAAAATGTAACGTACACTATTTGTAAGTACAGAATACCATACGGTACTATAATATACATGTACACATACTTCCCCCCATGGCACTTGGTGAGGTATATAGCAATTGGTCATGAATATAAAAACAGCAGTCTAAATTTAATTGCTACAGTATATTGGGGAACATGTTTCCAACTGACTCTGTCACTATCATTGAAATATCCCTAATCGTTCCGATATGACATTGACATTAATGAAAATCGATGAAAACCAGTTTTTCACTTTCAGCGTATTTCAATTGAGAGAAACTCACAGCAAACTTCTAAAGTGCCGCTCTAGAAAGTATGGTATAAATCACTCATTCAAATATTGCTTCATAAAACATCACGAAGAGTTGATATCTATTAATTTTGTAATAGAAATTAATAGAGGACACAGCAAATTACCTGCATGTCATAAAAGTGAGCTTTGTGCCGAACATAGTCAATGATTTATGAGTCTCAAAAAGATCATTTTAGTCAAAGGTGACCATCATTCCTGTAAAGAAGCTGTTAAGAAGCTGGGAATGCTGAAAGTTGAAGATAGAGTTAAACAACTTAAACTCAATCATGTTTTTAAAATATATAATGAAATAGCACCTGAGTACTTGAATTCTCAATTTACCAAATTGTCCAACACTCACAGATACAATACCAGGGGCAGTGCAACAAATTGTCTGGTTCCCAAAGCTAAAGGTCAGCAGTGCAATACATTTTTCTTTACTGGTATTCGGGAATGGAACTTGCTACCAACTCAGGTTAAAACATCCAAAACCCACGGGCAGTTCAAAAAGGCAGTAAAGAGTCACTTTCTATCTTGATTTTTCATCCATTTTTATATGCAGTTGTTTCATAAAAAGTGCAATATTATTTTGTGTGCAAATATATATGATGTTTTTATAATGTGCTGTTTTAATAAGGACCCCAATGGAAATAAGCCCTTTTTAGAGCTTTCTTGGGCTATCCTTGGCATTATATGTTTTCTTGTATTAATATGTTGTGTTTATTTTGTAAGTTTTTAAGATTTGTATATTTGATCTGATGTATTGTATCTCTGTGTCTTGATATGCCAAATAAAACTAAACAGCAAGTGTTAACACTTTCCACGCGGCTATTATTTTTACCATACACACTACAGATTTTCAGAAACCTTTCCCAACTATCAAAGTCTATCTCAAGAATTACTGAACCTATACTAGAAATGTTTGTACTTATTGTAATGCATTTCTCAAGGCAATTCCAAATATGGCGATGAAAGTCAATATTTTTGACATATTTGAAACATTTGTGCAATTTTGGAATGTCGTCTGCAGCCGCCTGCCGCGTGGAAAGTGTTAACATGGGATTCTGTAAGATTCTTACAGAATGTTCATAATCCCATGTCATTCTATATAGATGTATTGGGTGTCATGTTAATATAATAAGCACTTTGACAAAACAAACATTGGTATTCGTAGCTAAACAAATGCACCTTTCCTGGAATTAATCCTTCCAGGACACCCTATATTCAAGGTGGCATTACTTAATAATAATAAGGCATTTGTAATGCGCCATCAATCTAGATCAACTATTCCGAGGCGCAAACGAGAAAATACATAAATATAATAATACAACCTTTTTAAGATGTAAAAAGTACATGCACATAGAATCAGTTCAACGCCTTATTAAATAAGTGAGTCTTTAACAAGTTCTTAAATGATTGAATAGAGTTACAACATCTGATATTTAGAGGTAATGAATTCCAAAGAGTTGATGCAGCAACTTTCAGGACTCTTATTGAGAGCAAATCTTAGTCAGAGATTTTACGGAAATTTCACATAGGTTTCATTGCTTGATGTGTAACTTAAGTCAGTTTTAATTGATTCATCAACATCATGGATTTGAGTGCTGTATTTTAATGGTCAAAAACGTTGACAGGTTAACATTTCAAAACAGACCGAGTTTCTGTAAATGTTTGTGCATTGTATAAAAAAGTTCCCATATAATAGTGACACTATAAAGTTAAGTAATTTTGCACACAATTTGTGGGTGACAAATATTGGAGTACATTACAAATCTGGCACTGTTTATGAAGAATTATTAAAATCATGATATTTTATTTCGATTCAAAATTCCAAAATTCTATATGTTTGGGGCCCCTCATTTCTAGTCAATGCAGTGTCACCTTTTTTCTTTGGGTTTTGATGGAAGATCAGATACAAGAACCGTAAAGCCGAGTGCCATAGATCACCACACTCGAAAAACTAACCGTGACAAGGAGAGCTGATGAAGCCTTAAATACCCCAAGCAAGAACATTATAAAAGAGTCATCTATATGACAGTATAGTACATTGTACTTTGTTGTGTTTAAGACAAAAACAGCTTATGACTCCAAGAAAACCGCTCAGAATAAATTATTTAATAGCATAATACTTTTGAGACCTTGTGAATCACTTGACTGGTAATAATTTATTGTATACTAATTGAATAGCATAAAGCTAACTAAGCTAAATTGTTAAAGGCCCTGTGCTTTTGACACCCTTCTTCGCCAGATGTCCTCCAATCCGAAGGTCAAGATAGGTACCGCGCTCACAGCTCCGTTCACGATAAAAGAAATATCATAGGTGCCGGTCAAATCAAACAATAAACCTGGAATATACATGGATATCAATAACACATTAATTATAGAATCTGTTTAATGCGTTCATTCACCAACGAATAAATATTCATTAGCCTTTTCAGAAGAAAAGTGGACAAAAGAGGAGAGATACTTGAAATAGATCAATTCAACGATAGAGGGCGTACTTCAGTTTGGGTAAACCGCGGGTAATACATAAACATATTTTTATGAATAGGCTACGTGTTTTACTAACATGGATTTTTATAATAACTTTGATCTTGGATCAAATGACTTTGAGGCTACTTAGATTGATCAGTTAATTTGTTTCCTTAATTTTATCGGGTTCTGTGACAATTCCTAATATTTCAATTTCAAACCTCGGAATTTGTATTCTATCAGGGGAATGTACTGTCATCACGTGACGTTCTTAACACTATAAGATAAGATTTTGAAAGTTAGGAAAGGTTTCTGAAAGAATTGTTTTGTACTAAAACTAATTGCCTAAGTGTTAATCCAGGTGTCTTGGAGTAGCCTATAACTAATCCGTCACCTTTACTGCCATGAAAGCGTCAATTCATCGAATGAACAGTATAATCGACATTTAAGATCGACTAACCAAGTTAATCGACATTATTTGTATTTTGCTGACACGGCAGTCGTCTGCAAACGACTGTTCCAAAATTTCACAAAATGTTTCAAAATGTCAACATTATTGAATTTCATCACCATTTTAGATTCAACGTGAGAAATGCATTAACATAATTACAAATATGCCCAGTATTGATTCAGGAATTCTTGAGATACACATTGAAAGTTAGGAAAGGTTTCTAAAAATATCTGTTTTGTATGGTAAAACTAATAACCGCGTGGAAAGTGTTAAATTCAGGTACTTCCATAGTCAACGACAAATCGACGAAGCGATTCTTAGAAGGTGGCCCTATTATACATGTATATCGTAAAACCAACCTGTAACATTACCAAAAAGGTTCATGAGGATCGTTGATTATAATCTGATATGGAATGTTCATTTTACTGTTGATATATCATCTGGGGATTTTTTGCCAGATGATAACAGATCATCAAAAACGTGAGTGAGGTAGTACTGCCCCTCGTCGCGGTTCATCGTGGAGGTCCCTCTCTTTCTGATCTCGATGGCCTCTCTGATCCATCTTTTATATCGGTCTTGCTCCGTGCCTATAACCTTAGCCTCGTCCCATCCGATGACATGATTTGAGTCTACCGGGTGGTTCAAAAAAAAGTTGACCCAAGTTCAAGGTAATTTTTCAACCACATTTAAAGTTTCAGAGAATTTCTGTTTACATAGTCTTGATAAGCAGTAAGTTTTGAAATTATCCTGATAAAATGGTACATTTATCTTGGTTGGTTCTTCAGATATGGTTCATTACAGAAAGCATGGACAAAACTACCTTGGCCACGGGAGCGTCCTTTAGTAGAGATGGAATGCACAAAGTGGACTTGCCCACGATTGGTCACAAATTGTAAAAATAGGAGAAAAAGAAAAAAAGGAGACATCTGAAACATCTGTCCGGTGCTTGACATTACCTACCTATACGTATCTACGTTTTTTTGTTTAATGTGAATGGCACATAAACATAGAGATTGGGATACTTTGTCAGGGCGGGCTTTTCAATTCTGAAACTAGAGCATGCTGTTCTGTTTAAGACAAAAACTAAATGACGCTCCCGTGGACAAATCAGTTTTGTACATGTTTTCTGTAATGAATCATATCTGAAGAACCAAACAAGCTAAACGTGCCATCTTTACAGGATAATTGCAAAACTTACTGCTTATAAAGACTAAGTAAACACACATTCTCTGAAACTTTAAATGTGGTTGAAAAATTACTTTGAACTTGGGTCAACTCTTTTTTGAACCACCCGGTACAAGGAAAGATACCTTTTCTGGACACCTAGATACCTTTTCTGGACACATTAATCGTCAGAAAGGAAGATGGTACAGTCAAGCTACTGGTCTACAGGAAACCAACTCACACGGACCAATACCTAAACTACCATTCATACCATCCTCTCCACCAGAAGGTTGGAGTTATCAGAACATTATATGACAGGAAGGATCGAGTGATCACAGAAGAAGCTGACAAGAAAGAGGAAGAAGATAAAGTACAAAATGCACTACAACTCTGCGGTTATTCAACCTGGTCTTTTGACAAAGTTAAGAAACAGATGGTCACTCCAAAAACAGAAGAAGACAAGCACCAAGAAAGATGATGACAACAGGAGTCGTTGTTTTGTTGTTTTACCATACGTCAAAGGTGTTTCTGAACGTATATCAAGAACTATGAAAACCTAACGAATCTCTACGGCCATGAAACCCCACTGCACTATTCGTAACCAGTTGGTACATCCTCAGGATAAACGCGATCCCCATAATATTTCGGACGCGATATATGACATTCCTTGCAAAAATTGGCTACATCGGCGAAACCGGGAGACAATTCGGCACAAGACTCAAAGAACACAGAAAAGAAGCAGATAAGGCAAACAATATAACGACCACGCGAGCAGGGAGAAAGGCATCTCTTATAAAAATGTTAATAAATCCGCAATAACGGACCATGTATCCGAAACGTGACACGTGAGTACCTTTACACTGGATCAGTAAAATGAACATTCCATATCAAACAACCTGTAACAGTTTTAATCACCTTGATATTTAATTCTCTCTACTCACGAACAACATACATCAAATCATAGGGAAATACCCTTCCGCCATGGCTCGTACATTTTAACACATGTCACGAGGGACGGATTGGGCATCTTGTTCGCTACGCCCTCATTTGACAGTTTTGTATTATCAATAAATTACTCACACTGATAAACTTATTTACCAAATTAACTATCGATTCTGAGGCCCTACGCAATCACTTGAACATGCATTTCCTTTGTATACAATTGGAAATCGATACTACTTGACGCGTGAAAATCAACTACTGTGTGACTGCATAGGCCGTGCACACACAGTATGCCACGCTAACGAGTCTAAATAACTTCGCCTTTATTATTATTTTCGTAAATTTCTATCATGATAATTTGTTATATTTCTTATATTAACCAAAAGAAACTAAAAGAAAAAGACATTTAATTATTGAAACACAAATCGGGCTGTTAGTGATTTGAGATTGAATTTGATCTTTAACATAAAAAGCCTATGCAATTCTCTATAGAATTTGAAGGGCTAAATTGTGAAATCATAAAGTTCTCCGTCAGAGAGACATGAAATGTCGATCAAATTACACTATTTTCCCCGTGTTTGCCCCATCCAGTGTTACTATTTTATTGTAGAGCAACATCGAAACTTGCGATTCCATCAATAACATTTTTGGGCATTCTTGGGCATTAAATGATTTTGAGCTCGAAATATCAAGAAAATGTAGTATTTTGTCCGTAAAATTACATCATTTATGAAAAGGTATATCTCCCCCAAATTACATCCGATTTTGTTACTTTTTTCGATATTTATTGGTTAAATATTAGAACAAATTGAAACTATAAATAAAAACACAGATAACCTCGATCCTCGGGTATTAAATGCATTTATCAACCAACACAGAGAGCTTGATGAAGTCACTGGGGACGCGATCATCCTGAAAAAAATACTGCCCTCACGTGATTTGTTTGGGAGTTCGCGGTCCATTGACCAGGAAAAAGAGTGCACGCAGCTATAGGCGATCGTCCCTCGTGATGTATGTTGGATATTCCTCCTGTAAATTCGATGGCGCCGTACATCGCATAGTGAACAAGGCGTCCTTTATATGAAAGTCCGTCTTGAGAAATACTTTATATTGATTGCAGTTAACACTTTTCATGCGGCAGTCGTCAGCAGACGACAGTTCCAAAATTTCGCAAAACGTTTCATAGATTTCACAATGATTAAATGTTATCACCATATTTGGAATCACCATGAGAAAAGCATTAAAACAAGTACAAACATGCCTGGTGTTGGTTTAGTATTCCTTGAGATAGACTTTGAAATTGGGAAAGGTTTCTGAAAAAAACCCTGTTTTGTATGGTAAAATTGCCATGGAAAGTGTTTTGTCTTACCTGATATAAAGCCACTTGCCATTGAGCTAATCCCGATCAATAAGAAGAACCATGCATAAGCATCGATAATAAGATTATCGTCGACTATTTCGTTAATGGAAGCCATAGTAGCTATGAATGTTAGACCGTTCATCAAGCCGAACATGATCGATGACACCAATAGTCCCGCCATTGAATCTAGTAACGGGTCTAATCCGAGAGATAAACTTGCTAGCATACAACCTATGTAAATGGTTGTTCTGTTCGGTATAAATTTCTTGATGATGGGGCAACACAGTTTACCGAGTAAGTTACCCATTCCGCCGATGCTTGCCAAGAACACGGCGTTAGAGGGCGATATTCCTTTCTCTTCTGCGTGAGGAATTAGGTAGATCAACCAACTTGTGAGTGCCCAACCGTTTGCAAAAGCTTGAACGAGCAAGTTGACAAAGCTGATGTTGCTCATCAAAGTCACATTAAGGATATTTGATAAATAGGTACGACACCGTTTGAATAAGGAAACATTTTCTTGCTCATCTAATTGTCGAATAGGCCTATAGCCGCTATACCGTTTAATTATGTGTCTTATTATCATACCGATGACTATTATATGACATCCTAAAGCCCCAAGGAGCATCATAGCTCCTCGCCAACCGTAGATATCCAGGAATATCTGGGTCATTGGCGGCATTACCATAATGCCAACAGATTGACCACTCGTAGAGATGGCCGTCATCAATTCGACATTTTCTTTGTGATAAGTTGTAAGTATTCCAAGTGATACTACCTTGGCGACTACCAAAGAACCTGTATAATAAAAAAAAATACATGTGCTAAGGCGTTTCCAGAAACCTAACACTTTCCACGCGGCAGGCGTCTGCAGACGCCAGTTCCAAAATTGAACAAAATGTTTCAAAAATATCACAATTATTCAAATTCATCACCATATTTATAATCATCATGAAAAATGCGTTGAAATAAGTACAAACATGTATTGGTTCAGTAATCCTTGCGATAAGACTTAAAAAGTTTGGAAAGGTTTCTGAAAAACTGTTTTGTACATAGTAAAACTAAGTAGGCCTAATAGTCGCGTGGAAAGTGATAGGCAGTGGCGGATCCATGATTAAAATGTACGGGGGGGGGGGGGGGGGGAGGGGGAGGCGGGGCTGACCTAATTTAGTGACCAATCAGAGCGGAGTGTCTCACGGCGTGGGGTCCAGGGACCCGCTCAAGACCCCCTGGTGGGGTCCAGGTTGTAGGCTTTCTAAGAGGCTCATGAAAGCTCTCCAGGGATATATTATATGGAAATTAACTTGCAGTTTTTAGAACAGAAATGTTTCGAGTCAAATGACCGAAACATCTTTAAGATGCTTATAAAAACACATTTTAAATGATGACATATAGGTAAAAATTGACTATTTTAACACTAAAATGGTCCGGAAAACGTTCCTGAAACCATGTTATTAAGCTTGAATATAACATCGCGCATAGCGCGAAAACAATTGGCTATTGTAACACTAAAAAGGTTCCTGAAGCCATCTAGTTAAGCTTGAATAATAAAACATCGAAACTAATTCTCTCATATCACTCCGAAATTGGATACTTTAACACTAAATAGGTCTAGAAAAATTTCCTGAAAATTGGCTATATTTTAACACTAAAAGGTCCAGAAAAACGTTCCTGAAGCCATCTTGTTGAACAATTGATTTTGATACGTCATGTTAACAAGATGTCTATAACTTTGTATTATCGATACGTGTCAGTCCCTGTTGCAGAATATGCCACATGTTCATTATGATTATTTACTGGCATTTTGATTAAACAACACGCCAAATGTTATCAAATACATTTTTCTTTAGGCATGAAAACATTAATAATGTTTTTCTGCAGTAAAAATGGACACGTGCATGGAGATCATTCACGTTTAAAGAAAGCCGTTGGTGTCATACCATGCATACTCTTTGGGTAATTAAAGGTTTCAGTGGTCTTCCTTCAGGTTTTTCATTGAGTAAATTTGTAACGTTTTTAAAATATTTCAAAAATCGTAAGGGAACATTGTGTTTTGATTTATTGTTTTCACTTGCAATTTTAATCCTCACAATGACATAAAAACAGCATTGTGTTTGATAAAGATACCACAAGTTAATTTTCGACCATTTAAAATCAGATCCAACCTTTGACTTATCCCTTTAAAATGTGCCAATGTGCTATTGAAGACAATGGCAAACTACCAAGTATCCTGGATTGTTTGTGTCACGCCGATTCGTTTTAGGATAGCAGGTTGCAAAGGGAATTACAATTGTTTGATTTTAACATTATGTTAGGGTCAGAGGGCCAGGGGATAGTATACAAATATATACTGCCATGAGAGACTCTGGTTAAAACTAAGTTTTCCTTACATATAGAAGGGAAGACCTACCAGTCATATATTTTTGGTCACCATCATTTTGTCCAACGGTTTATCCAACGGTAGATTGTGCGATATTGATAGTTTCCAGGACAATATGTAAAGTGATTATGCTCTATTATGAAATATTATTATGTATACAGTGAAACTGTTAAAACAAAAATGAAGATATAACCACATAAAGTGGTGATTTTTTGTTGTTGAAATTGACAACGCTCAATGAATATAAATGAATAATATGGGTTTTGAATGATTTTGTAAATTTCATATAAAATCATCAAATTTGTTTAAAAATCATTCAAAATTGACATAGTTTTAGGCAAACACCTACATCCATGTTATTTGAACACTTTAATTCAACATGTACATAATATCAAATATCAAAACTCATTGAATTGACAGTGTCTTGCATTAATTCCTTTCTGTCAAAGTTTGTCCATTCATTGTTAAAGCAGTAACACCACGACAAAACAGCATAACAGACATTTTGAGCGTAAAATGGGAGATTTGTCAAAAAAATAATTACATCTTGTAAGACATGCCTAATGTCTATTAAGACAAGTTGAAACATAAATTAAACAGTCACAAAGTCTCTAAAGGCTTTTAAAATAACATGTTTTGTCTTATATCTCATAAACTTCAAAATGTCTGTTATGCTGTTTTGTCATGGGGGGGGGGGGGGGGGGGGGCAGAATAGATATCAACTGCCTATGATGTTTTATGAAGCAAATACTTCCTTAAAGATCCAGCGAAGTGTATACATGTATTATAAACACTTCAAAAGAAGTAAGTTCCCCTTTAGGGATTCCCTTATATTTCCAAAACAATACATTGGAATGAAATGGGGTTTTCAGTCAAATGATTATGGGCTTCATACCAATACTTGACCAAAACTTCAAATCACCAGGTTCTGTCATGCTCGAGTGAGCACGTTTTGAATGACGGAATGTCCCATTTCAAAAGTTGCTAAAATAACGTTTAATTTCAAAAGTTGCTAAAATAATGTTTAGTAGCGGGTGTATCCACCGCGTTGTTGTATGACTTGCCGACATCGACGTCTCATAGTGATGATGAGGCGCGCCACTCGATGCTGTGGGATGGCATCCCACTCTTGTTGTACCAGAAGACGTAAGTTAGCAAGATTAGTGCGATCATCCACTCTACGATCCACGGCCCGCTTTAACTGATCCCACAGATGCTCGATTGGGTTGAGATCAGGGGAGTTCGGGGGCCAAACCAAACGCTCTATACCTTCATCTTCCAAGAACTGATTAGCAACTCTTCCCCTATGTGGGCGCGCATTGTCGTCCATCAAGACAAATCCATTTCCTATAGCTCCAGCGTAGGGAAGCACATGTGGTCGCAGCACCTCGCCAACATACCGAATGGCGTTGAGATTCCCATTGATTTGAACGAGATCGGTTTTCCCTCCACTGCTGATGCCCGCCCATACCATTACACTGCCTCCTCCAAACGCTGTCACAGGTACCACACAACATTCAGAATGTTGCTCCCCTCGGCGACGCCACATACGTCAATTGATACACCAACGTGGTGGATACACACACTACTAAACATTATTTTAACAACTTTTGAAATGGGACATTCTGTCATTCAATACAAGCTCACTCAAGCATGACAGAACCTGTTGATTTGAAATTTTGGTCAAGTATTGGTATGAACCTCATAACAATCTGACAGAAAACCCATTTCAACCCAATGTATATTTTTGAAAATATAAGGGAAACCCTAAAGGGGAACTTACTTCTTTTGAAGTGTTTATATCAAAATTAAGGATTTCGAAAATAAACATTCTATGAACGATCCATTAAATAAAGGGAAAGAATAAATTTACAAAAATAATAAATGCGCCCAAAATCCGTGTTAAATACGTGTTAAAAACGATCTTCGTATTTTGAAAACCCCGCTCTACCAGGTAACACAGAGGAGAAATCATAGTTAGCAAACAATGCACTAGTATAGTGTAAAACTGTGACAGGTTCAATATGTCTACACACACTCTTAACAATGTTACCTCCTCCTATCATCATGCCTTGCTGAACAATTGATGACCGCGCGAACTTTAAACATAAGGGGCCGTATTCTCGTACTAAACACGGTTTTAGCTTAAAATCGTGTCTATCTAAACGCGTGTTTAACTAAAACGCGAGTTTATCTTTTAAACAACGTGTTTATAACTAAACACGGTTTTAAACTCGGCGAATCTCGTTCCCAGGGTCGTTGTGCGTTACTGTATAGTATGTATACAGGTATTTATTGTTGTTGTGGCCCTAATAGGTTACAATAGATATCGACTGAATACCTCAAACGCACGTGTATTTTTAATACTACACAATATGCTCGGCAGCTTTACAGCGGGCACGGTTGAGTAATCAACTCAAGGCATACAGTTCGTGTATTTGTTTAGTTAAACGCGCCTTAAACTACCCCCATACCCATGTTTAAAGTTAGACACTTTTCAGTGAGTTAGACGCGTGTTTAAGTAAAACAAATGTACGAGAATCGCGTTTAGTTAAACGCTGTGTCTAAAGTCAAAGTTAGACGCGTGTTTAGCTTAAAACCGTGTTTAACTACGTACGAGAATACGGGCCTTAAGATGTATCCATGCTATGTGCATTCAAAACCATACAATCACGAGTGTACGAGTACTAGCCGTATTAGCACATTAAGTGAATGAATAGATCGAGATCATGATACTGTTTGTAAGGGAACCTGTACAACTTGATACACATGTTATTTTTAATTTGTGGCCATATTTTCGGCCATAACATGTGAAATGTTCCAACTAATATATTGTATAACTTTTGAAAAAAAGTTTTGTGAGCACTTCGCTGGACCTTTAAGCAACAGTTTTGACGCTTGTTGTCTAGTTTTATCAGTTGAAATACGCTGAAAGTGAAAAACTGGTTTTACCAATTTTTAATAATGTTATGTCATATCGGAACAGATGACGATGTTTTGATGAAATTGACAGATTAAGTAGACAACATGTTTCCCATTATATTGAGGGAATTGGATTTGAACTGCAATACTGTATTTAAATTTTTAGAATGGTTTCAAACACGGTATAAATCATTCTGGGACAGCCTATACAGGGTGTATCAAAAAAAATTAGGACTCTGTTTCATGACGGTATAATTCTTATTATAATCATTGGACCATGGCCAATTTAGTCTCAATGTAAAGCCCAATTAATTATTATGATATCCTGAAAATATGAGATCAATCCGATGAAAAATAAGAAAACTAGCGTACTTTGTGTAAACCATGTCATTTACTGGTTTGTACAATGGGAATTCACACAGTAACATTAACAATCGAGTAATATGAAAGTGCTCGATTTGTAACTCAATGAACCATCCACAGTGGGTTCGAGAACTGTTTAACAAAACCTTTTTTAATTTGCACAGAATATGCATGCATCTGTTTTGCGGATTTTTTTAGCCAGTATTGATTTGTGCCAGAATGAAATGGATTACCAAACTAAACTTTGCTATTGACTGATAGATTATTTACTATGTTGACAATTATTATAACGTATTGAAACGTAAGCTATGTTATTTACTGGTCTGTACATGTAGATCCCATTGTACAAACTAGTAAATGAAATGGTTTACGAGAAGTGCGCTAGTTTTCTTATTTTGCGCATTGGATAGATCTTATATTTTCAGGATATCATAATAATTAATTAGGCTTTACATTGAGACTAAATTGGTCATGGTCCAATGATTATAATAAGAATTACACTGTCATGAAACAGAGTCCTAATTTTTTGATACACCCTGTATTACCATATTTCTCACAGTCGCACGACGTACGCATTTTATGCTTGTTTTTATCATGTAATGAAACTGTGGAATAAAAACATATTAGTCGTTTTACCTTCCATAGTTAAGGCCAACACCAGACCGACAATCTCAGATGTTAAGGATCCAATTATCAGGCCAAGCCCACCTATTATGCCAGCGATAATCACCACTATGCTGGGGTCTATGACACCTCCGCTCCTTATGATTGGTAATATCAGTAAACCTATAAGAAGAAGACAATTCTGATGAATTTCGGATACTTTACTTTACGGTCAATATTGGCACATTTTACTGATCCAGTATATCGATACTGGTACATCACATTATGTTCCAGTATCGAGCGATACTGGAACGTTTTCATGTTCCAGTATCGGGCGATACAGGTACACGTGATAACAGTGAGATTTGTCCCAGTATTGAACGATACTGGAACACTGACTTTGTACCAAAATCGAACGATACTGGGTATTCCAGTATCGGACGATACCAGTACAGTCAAGAATCGGGGACCTAAAGTACACTTTTCCCGTCGCACCTAGGTTATATAAATGATATAATAATTTTAACTGCCAAAATTTGAAATGAGTCATGCTATCGCAATAGCGGTTTTCTATAGCGATATTATTTACATTACGCTTTTGTGTGAAACTGACGCACGATCTACAAAATACAAACATTAGATAACAGCTCGGTACGCCAAACCATACCCCGGACGTGATTTTTTTTTACTAGTAAACATTTGTAAAATTTATTTATTTCGTTTTAATACGGAATAAAGCAAAACTCACTGAATAAAATGATTTTTTAATTTAAAAAAAAAAGTCAACTGATTTTACCTGTGAGCCCATACAAATGTGTACTAGTAAAAAAAAAATCGCCCCCGGACGCGTATTTTCTTTATGCAACTATAATCGGATGCATAAGACTTGGAAAGTTGGGGAAGGTTTCTGAAAAATCTGTAAAGAAGAGTACTTAACTGTGGGATTTCATTTCTAAGAAACTGTCCAATAACATTATTTATTCTGGTAAAGAGGCTGGCTCATTAGCCTTCAAAATAATGTTAGTTGGTTAAAATTGGTTGAGGAAAAAATGTTGTATAGGGCGATTGCACGAAGGGTCATTAGTTCAAACTGTCCTCCAGAACAACTCATGCATGCAAGTATAAGTTCATGTAGTACAATACCAATCACCTGTTTACTGATATTGATCCAATTTAAGTGATTAGTATTGTACTCCATACATGCATGAGTTGTTCTGGAGTACAGTTTACACTAATGACCTTCCGTGCAATCACCCTATAGCTTTTTATGCCATACAACATGACAAAGGAGATATTTGCTCTAGCGAATCTGAATGTTTGTAGGCTCTATTGATAGCGCAATTACTATACATCTAGTATAATTATAAAATTGTGTCTTGTATGTGCTGTTTGAGGCATGAGGTGGTGCATGGTGGATTTTGGTGTTGATGATGAGGGGGGGGGGGGGGGGGGGGGGGGGGGGGGCAGTATTTCTTTAAGTGCTGGATGCCTTTGTAATGTTGGTATATCTTGTGCATTTTTAGAAAAGTTAGTATAGGCCTAGCTATATTCCGCAGATAATTATGTTCTTAATTGCAAAAATAGGTTGTTCATGACTGAATCAATATCAAGGTTATTAGAGTGAGTAATTTAGACCCCATTGGCAGAGCAAACCCATTTGAGTATATTGTGCCCTTCGTAAAATACTTTATTATAATATTATAGAGAGTAAATGCAAAACGACAGTTCCAACTAAGTCCAGCAGGGCACACGATATGGATCCCGTAGAATTCAATAGAGACAAACAAACAAGGTAAATTAATAAAAGCAAAACTGCAAATCTCAACATATGGTTTTGTAGGTTTGAAATTCTAGGTCGAGTAAAATGATGTGCTTATTTGTTGCCTGTGAGCTTTTGTGAATTTTTTCCCGAATAGGAGTATTTTTTATTGAAAATAGACAGTTCAAATTAAACGTTGGTTCCAAGTTCAACAGACAGCACATGTATTTAAGTAGACAGCAACAACAATATTCAGGCAACATTTGAGAAAAAACGATGCCCGGCTTTGCAAGGGAGTGTACGGGGAAGTGTACGGGTGAACATGACAAACCGAAACAGCCTAGTAAGTAAATAACCGCGCCTCCGTGGCGCAATTGGTTAGCGCGTTCGGTTAGCGCGTTCGGCTGTTAACCGAAAGGTTGGTGGTTCGAGTCCACCCAGGGGCGTTGGTTCTTTTTGCATTTAATGCAGACCGACAAATCAGTAAAAATCTAATATTGACAAAATCGCATCTGCGCATGCTCCTGTCGTGATCGAAATCCAACACACAAGCAATGGGCGAGTTTTATAAGTGCTTTGGTAGAGCAAGACAGTATTTGCTGGTAAGCAAAATACAAGGCAAGCTCATAACAAAGTCAGTGTGCATTACAAATGCAAAATACACAAGGGCAGTTGTTATTCCCTTGAGCAGTCAGTCGTTAGCGCGATGAGCTCTTTCTGTTATGAGGATCCCGTAGATTCTCGTAGTTCATTCTGTTACATTAGATGCTCGATCATTCGGAGATTCGAAATATTTAGGTGTGCTGACGTTAGTGAATGATAATCGAAATGATAGAACCCAGAACGCTTGACTTAATAGTTGTCTACCTCTAGTCCATCTTACTGTATATGGGGCAAAGGTGCCAACAGTTTTGACAGGTTTAGACAATATTAATTTGATTGTTAGCTTTCAGTGTATGTGTTATTTTTATTTCAAATAAAATATGAGTCCCCAAAATTCCCCCAAATAACTCATTTTTGGTCGAATAAATCGATAGTTCACCACTGGCTCATTATCTATTGAACACGACGGTCGTTTCAATGAGTAGTCATGGCCGAGCGGTAAAGGCTATAGACATATGGCCCGTATTCTCGTACGTAGTTAAACACGGTTTTAAGCTAAACACGCGTCTAACTTTGACTTTAGACACAGCGTTTAACTAAACGCGATTCTCGTACATTTGTTTTACTTAAACACGCGTCTAACTCACTGAAAAGTGTCTAACTTTAAACATGGGTATGGGGGTAGTTTAAGGCGCGTTTAACTAAACAAATACACGAACTGTATGCCTTGAATGATTACTCAACCGTGCCCGCTGTAAGCTGCCGAGCATATTGTGTAGTATTAAAAATACACGTGCGTTTGAGGTATTCAGTCGATATCTATTGTAACCTATTAGGGCCACAACAACAATAAATACCTGTATACATACTATACAGTAACGCACAACGACCCTGGGAACGAGATTCGCCGAGTTTAAAACCGTGTTTAGTTAAACACGTTGCTTAAAAGATAAACTCGCGTTTTAGTTAAACACGCGTTTAGTTAGACACGATTTTAAGCTAAAACCGTGTTTAGTACGAGAATACGGCCCATTATAAATCTATTGGATTCTCCCCGCGCCGGTTCGAATCCTGCCTTACGAAATTTTGTTACAATAAGCGATTGGGTCTGTGTATTGGAACATGGCGTATATTTTTACTCCGCAAATATTCATTCATGGATGTAATCGTCTACCTCCAGAGTATCTTACTGCATTATTTCCAAGATGTTTCACATTTTAATGTCGGGAACCTTATAAGCTTTGACGAGTTTACATTTTACAAATGTGTTATTTTTTCTTTGGGAGAAATTTGCTATCAAACACAATGTTAATATGTGGTAATTGTGCCGGTTTATCGAAAGGCAGGAAATACTGTTATTATATAAGAAATATATTGTTATATCCATTATCCTTTTTATTACCTGGAGTTCATGGGTTTTCTAAACCACAGTTCAAATGTTAGCCCATTAGACAATACCATGACGAAATGAGAAGGGTTTGAAATAAGCCGCTCCTAAACTAATTAGTATGCACAACCAACCGGAGTGCGTGTCTTCCGCAAGAAATCGTGCATATTTCATTTCACAGTGAACGCTTTTTGTGTGTGCTAACGACTGACTGTGAGATAGAGAGACATACTGCGAAATAGTGGAGCAAAATTGACCATAAATTGTGACCCCTAGTGGTCAAATTTTAAAACATCATCTCGATGGTTTTATACGATAGTATATACCTTGTAAGACAAGAAAAGTAATGATGCCAAAAATGTAGGCGTGGGCGACCTGAGAAATTAGCATATCAAAATGGCGTCTATTTTATTATAAAAACCGTCCTGAGGCTTTGATATAATGCAATCAAAAATGTGCAATCCTAGAATATATTAATATCATTGATACAAAAGATGTTGCCAACATTCAATTCCGCAATTTTTATTTCCAAATTCCAATATGGCTGACATTTCAAATAATTAATTAAGGCAACGCATTAAATAACGTTTTCTGGCGTATATAAGAAATTGGTATTTAAAACCAGTGAAAGTTGGCAACTTCATTTGATTATAGTCGTTACCGCAAATTCATTATACAAATTCGTTCAAAAAACTTGTTATTTGTACTTAATTTAAGAGGCATCATCAGTCTTTGGAAGACGTACGCGTATGACACACAGCTTACCATAAGTGTTCCAACTTAAATATGTATATTATTGACATAATCATCGTGGCATTATTTGGAATCTTCTTGAGCTGCCATGTTTAAAAAAAATGCTTTTGTCATCCTCGTCCAATAACTAGTTAATGATCATTTGAAATAATAATATTGTCACAGTATGGCAATTTCTGTATGCCACTCTTTCAGTTCTTTGCAATCACCATGACCAATCGTTGGGATACTGTTTAATTTCTGGCTTCACGTGCTATTCTGATATTAAACTGGATACATCTTCACTCTGCCACTCTTTCAGATAAAGGTTTCATATTAATACCCTTTGGCATAATATAAAGTTAAGTTTAATTTTCAGAATCTGAGTTTTGGGTCCGTATCATATGCAGCTTCTGTGAGCGGGTTGCCACATGATTCAATGTTGATAGATACGGACATACAGCCACATGCGGTGGTGCAAGGCTGGTTGTGTCTTAAACATACGGTGCAGTCTACACGGCATTCACCTGGTGTGCACATACATATGAGATCATTTAGCAATTCTGGCGCAGCAGAGGGTTGTGACATTAGTTGTGTTTGTTTGTTTGTTTGTTTGTTTGGAACCCAAAATCTAAGGGATCAGGGAGCACATGCCATGGAATAAGTGCTTTACGCCAAACCAGGAGTTGGAAGACAGAGCGAAGTACATGGAGTTTGAAACTATCCTCCGTTGGAGGTAGCTTCCGTGGTGCAGTCCTTCTTCTTGCTTTCTCACACCGAAATGAATTCAATGAGATGCAGTTAGATTTTCCATATAAAGTTCCCACGAACAGTATTGCAGCTGAGTATTCTTCTTTTGTCATCACGGTGTTTGCTCCTAATGTAGATAGTGCTGCGTGTATTCCTGCGTTCTTCATCATTATACGATACGCGGTTTTCTTGCCATGTCCAAAGAATCCACTTACAGTGTCACACCCAGTAATGCAGTAAACAGGAAGGATGTTGTTATGTTGCTCACGTGAAAGTTTGTTATATATCTGGTGGACAGGTATAAAGCGGGTAAGATCGGTATGTTTCTCGCCCCGTCCAGTTAGGAAGAAAACTTCACTCGACGAAATACTTGGTCGATGATGAACAAGGAGAACTAACACATCTGTATCTGGACTGGTGATAACAACATGATGTGTACCTGCATTTGCAGCGGTTGCAGCTTGAAGAACGATGCGTGTGTCCGCTTCCTCTTGGTTTGATGCAAGGCGATCTACTCAGTGCACAGATCCTTGTCTTATGATGAAGGTCTTGCCATCTGGATGACCACCACTGATATAAATGCCCTGTCCTTCTTGAAGCATAGACCCCTCTGTATCAAGCATGTACTGGGTGTAGTATTCTGCTAGACGAGCCTTGTTCTGCCCCACTGTTAAGAATCCTCAGTGTGAGCAGTCGTTTAAGACATCGGATGGTAAGCGTTTCATCAAAAGCAATATCATCGACATATATCTGGTGTAAATATTCCGGTTAGAACTAAACAGTAACGGTAGTAGTTCTGCTTGGGCCGATAGGTGCACAATCCAATCTCCACTCCTCGTACTGCTGATGAACATCTTCAGCGGTTGCATCACTCTGGTCAAGAACTCATCCCATAGTTTGAATGTTGGAGATGATGCACAGCCTTCCTTGCGGAATTGTTTCACCATGGGTAGCAACTCTTCTAGGATTACTGACTGAAGCTGGGATAGTAAATTTGTCAGTTCCGCTCTTTCCTTTGACTTCAGGAATGCGTCTTCCATCTGCGAGAGTAGTGCGCTGATTTGCTCAGGTATAGTGTACTTCTTTTTATCACACCACTTGATAAACTCTCTGTAGAATACACAGTGCAAGGATTCGTCGACAATCTTCAAGCCTCGAACTGCTCGATCAAAGTCTTTACCTGACATCATTTGGTTAACTGTCCCTGATGCATATACTCCCGAATCGTATAACAATTGCTTCAGTCCACAGTCGCCGTAAAGATATCCAATACCTGCAATAACTGACATCACCATGTGCATCCCACCTTCACAAGGAAATACTCCGTGCAATTCATTTGGTCGAGCCCATGCTAGTATAAATGAAAATAGACTCACCGAATATGGCTCGTTTGTAAAGTGATCAACAACAGCATGCCAAGAGAAAGCTCGTCTTCATAGACCCTTTGGCCTTTGTAGCCCCAACATCGCCCTCATAGACAATATCCTAATTACGGAGTCCAATTAGGGCCCAACTATAAAGTGCATGTGGGATATAAAACATCCCTACATTAGCAATGGAATAATACTATGCCGATTCTTTGAATATGTATTATTGTTATTAGATAGACCAATCAGCGCTCAGATGATTAGCCGATTAGCCAATCACAGCTGAGCGCTGGTTATTTGGCTCGTGCGCGATCTGATATCGCTCTCTCTTCGTCCTGCTTGTCAAACACAACAGACGTGTTGTGGTGTATTGTCCGCCGTATTTTGTATCTTTATTATTTGGAGCATGTATGATTTTCGTAAATAAACGACCAACTTTGGTATAGAAATCTACTAGAATGTATTAAAGACTCTTCCTTCTCAACGTAAGAAACAACTCTTACAGCTGGTTAGCAGCGGTGGCGAATTCATCGGAATGACTGGTTGAAAAATTGAAAATTGCAAAATTTTCTTTCATCACCACGTGGGACGAAACATTTCATCGTTAACGGGACATTTTTCTCATTTTGTGTTGGCATACGTTATAAAGCTAAACACACGAGTATCAACCGATGCTGCATACAGAAGAGGCGACGGAAGAAGTTCTCCAGTTTTTGATACACGTTATATTTTCGAAAACAAATGCTACCTAGCATTCAGACGAGGGATTGAGAACTCTGGTTTTTGCCATAAGTTATATTGTGCAAAAACGGATGCCAGCCGGTGTCCTTCAGATGGGATTTCCAGAATTCATCGATATTCCTATAGCCCGTGTCCAGGGTGCTGCTAAAACCCGTTCCCAGGGTATCTTTTGCCTAACCAAGGGCGCCTGTAATAGCTGAAAATCTGCAAGTTTCTGACTGCTGTAAAAGAACATTTGCACAAGTTTGCGGGATTCACTTCAAGTCCGGCTGACTGCTGTAAAAGAACATTTGCATAAGCTTGCGGGATACACTTCAAGTCTTCAGGACGTTCTGTGACTGAAAGGATTTGCGTGAACTTTTCTCTATCTATGGAACATTTTTGTTTGTTTTGGACATAATATTTTGCCTGCCTGTGCCGAATACAGAAGATTTTAAAGGTGGATTGGTAAAGGTAAAGAAATAATATAATTCGATAAATGCATTGATATTATATCCGGAAGCAATAAAATGCTAAGACTTTCGACCATACATAACAATACTGTGATAAATTTAATAAATTGTGTATAAAACCTTTCGGCATTATAAAATTAAAACGAGAGATTTAATTAGCCTGCATTCTCCTAAATAAAATTAAATTTGTCACCCATACAAATTGTAAAATCCTGTAGGTATTTGCCTACAAAAGTTGAGTGTTGTTGCACCTCAAACTCAATTGTTGATGTTTTTTCTAGGCTATTCCCCAAGTCATAGCGTTTTGACACATTCTTTGTCCGTATTCACAATTGAATGAATGATCACGAATAGTATTTGTGGTTATCATCCCCAGGTGATTAGTTTTTGTTTTCATGGTATCAATCCCTATTGAAATTCTTTTGGGAGTTAGGCCTGCTGAGCCTACATCTGTACATATACAGGAGAATTAATTTTGCCCTCCATTGTATAAATTCTTTTGTTGTAAAAATTAAGAGGTGAACCTCTTTTATCCAGGGTCGTTGTGCCTAGACACAATTGTCAACAAAGTCCATCTCTTTGACATTATTTATGCATTTGCTATATTATGAATTGTACTTGTTAATGGTCTACGTGTAAAGGTAATTTATCAATCAGACTTTCAAAATTGTGTGTACTTCATCCTCACTCATGACTATTTGCAAATTTTGATTTATGGGTATAGTTGAATTGTGGTTAATATGGTACAGTTCATAGCCAACAATAATCTGTCCACAATCAGTATGCCACCACCACAATTTAATCCACTGTATTTACTAAATACCTTCAATGGTAAACAGGATTATGACTTTAGGCTTTTGTGTCGTCATGATCGTGAACTTGAAATTGCTGTTCAAAATTATCCTGTTGGTTCTCCAACACTGGTCAATGTTATTCCTACTCATTCAACATTACATGTTAGTAGAAGGAGATACTCATCTCCACATGATAGGAGGTATTCAATCTCCGAATGATAAATGGATGGAATACATCTGTTGTAAACAAATTAATTTGGTGTTTGTGTAAAGTTAAAACAGTTACCGGTAACTAGTAACTTGTAACTTGTGTGTAAGGTTAAACAGTGTTTTTAAATTATTTTTGGAGTAGAGAAGGAGGTAATTTATTTATCTCCACATCATAACAGATGGAGATATCCATCTGTTGTAAAGTAAGCTAATTTTTGTGTGTAAAGTTAAAAACTGTGTTTTTGAGTTTACATCTGTTACATCTGTGCTGGTTTGTTGTTGTTGTTGAAATATGTGTACTGTATTTAATGATTAGTTAATGTCATTGTGTGATAACATTCATGTCATACAAGTTTGAATGTTGATGCGTTCAAAATATTTTAGTGATTTGATTGTTCACTGAAATTAATTTAATTTGCTACTTTTGTATAAAACTGTAAAGTTTATGTTTATCAATTGACGTATCTTTTGAGTTCTCACAGCAGATTTAAGCTTTTACCTTATTACAGCTATACAATAGCCGGTCGAGGTTGTAATCTGTTTGTTTTGGTCAATGATTAGCTACCATTGTCCGGAAATGTGTGAGTTGTTGGGAAGATGTTTCTTTTGTTCAATTTAAACTGTCGGTTATTGTTTACAATATGTAACCAGAGAGGTGTGATTGACACCTCCCTGACGTAACCATATCCATGCATGCATACAATCATAGGATTATGGTTATGTACCACCATCGATTATCTATGGTACCACAAGGAAAGTTAAATTGATTCTATAACTTAGGATTATTTTAATGGTTATTCCAGTTACGTCAGTGGCGAATTATGTGTGATGTGTTTATCATGGATACAAAATGTCCATGAAAAACAAGACATTTGATATTGGCTTATAAAATAATGTTTGGGTATACGGTATATATTTTGGTGTGGTGAATGATATAGTAATGTAGGGATTTATGTATTTGTGAGGGTCTTGACTTATATATTTTGATGTGGTGGATGATATTGTAACGTGAGGGATTTATGTATTTGTGAGGGTCTTGACTTATGTTTTGATGTGGTGGAAGATATTGTAATGTGAGGGATTTGTGTATTTGTTAGGGATTTGTGTTTGACATGTTATGAATTTGTGGATTTGTGTTTGACATAAGTTTATTGTAACTTTCTTTTAAGCTGTCAGTAATTGTAATGTAATCACATTACAAGCTTCTAATTATGTGAACATTCTTGAATGGATTTAATTATCTAATTTTGGAATATAAATTTTTGAATTTTATTTTCAAATTTCAGTCTATATTGTGTACTTTGCAGAAATTGACAGGATGACACAATATGTTTGATCCTTTGGTTTTAAAACTTGGATACTTCCATGGTCATTTAAAATGTGTATGAATTAACATAGTAGGGTTATACTACAGTCATATTTTTGTATGAGATACGAAATAAGGCCAGCGCTTCTCGGTGCTCCTATTGTATTAATAATGATTCACAATGTTTCACAATGATTATTTTATTTTATTTTTCACTATAAAGTTGAATATATGAATCTTCCCAGTGTTACGTGGTAGAATGAGATATCTTACAATTGTAACTCTGTATGTCATGATTTGTATAATGTATCTACTATGCATTGCAGAAAATGAGGCAGTTCCTACAAATATTCTTATTGTACTAAATACAGTACGTTCACGGTTTGTTGATGAATATACAATGGTGGTGAAAATTAAAACTTGAGATATTTACCATATTTCTTATTTGATTTCTTACACTTACATGTAGTGTTGAAGTGAAATGTTTTTGGACCAAAAGAAATTAAGATTACCCATGTGATGCATTGTAACAACAACACAAAAAATTGTTGTTTACACACATGTAAATATCAAGATTCATTGGTGATGGGCAACATGACTTTTACTTTCAAGTATGGCCTATCCAATTGTTTGACATGGACAAAGAATCTGTCTGATGTCAAACTTGTTATGACATGGTCGTAATATATCATGGTCATAATATATGTCAATTTTTCCATTGACATTTCTTCCACAAATAAAATTTGTGGGTAGCCACAAAAAATTTTTTTAATTTTTTTTTAATTTTAAATATTGACATGAGAAAGAGTGTTCTGTGTGGACGAGAGTCCACGGCATTTGGATTGTTTCGGCGATAATTTTTTTTTTTACTGAAGTGAATTGTCATTTCTTCCATACATAAAATTTGTGGATAGTCACAAATAATTATGTGATTATGCTGTCATTGTTGATATGGTCTTGGAACATCATAGTTCAAGTAACAATCTTGATGGATGGATGTCAGTGTTTCCTACAAATGACATTCACCTCAAATTTTGTGTGGTCAATGTTGACAAATGGTATGTTTATTATGGTTTATTTATTTAAGATGTGGTAGACATTGTATAAGTTGATTATATGATTTAAGATAATATTTTTTTGTTTTGTTTTTTGTGTGTGTGTGTTTAAAAAAAAATGTAATTTGATAAATTATTCGATTTAAGACTGAACATTTGTTCGATGAGAGTGATATTATAGGATATTCTCATCTGATAACTGTTTATATTTCAATCGGATGATTGTTTTGATAGATATTATTATGTACAACAATTATTTGTTATATAAGTAAATGCATATAATTTTTGATAAGTAACGGTGAGGACACCTTCTTCAAAGAAACATAGTAATGTGGGATATAAAACATCCCTACATTAGCAATGGAATAATACTATGCCGATTCTTTGAATATGTATTATTGTTATTAGATAGACCAATCAGCGCTCAGATGATTAGCCGATTAGCCAATCACAGCTGAGCGCTGGTTATTTGGCTCGTGCGCGATCTGATATCGCTCTCTCTTCGTCCTGCTTGTCAAACACAACAGACGTGTTGTGGTGTATTGTCCGCCGTATTTTGTATCTTTATTATTTGGAGCATGTATGATTTTCGTAAATAAACGACCAACTTTGGTATAGAAATCTACTAGAATGTATTAAAGACTCTTCCTTCTCAACGTAAGAATCACTCTTACATGCAGTATGATATGTTATAACTATAATTAAATTTCACGCAAATGTTATCTTACGTTTACGATAATTTACTGACAAATTTGAAATAATGATCGTCATCCGTCAATATTAGTCATACAATTAGAAAGCTCTAAAATCTAAAACAATTGCAACATACCCTTTTAATTCAATATACATTTTGATTCGGAATACTTGTCTCTAAATCATAGAGTAGAACAACAAAAAATCTTTAAAATCAAGGTCAAAATTGAAATTATTTATGCTAAAACTTATTAAAATATTGAAAGAAATTGAAAATCAAGGTAAATGACGGCCATTTTGAATGAAAGAAACAGTGTTTTTGTGTATATAGGTACTGTATGCATCATTAATTCCATTAGTATCAAAAACAAGATAAGTTGATGTGTTCCATGAAGTAAGAGACATGTAACAAGCGACTAGCAATTACTTAAACTATTAACATAGTCGCCATTTTGATATGCTAATTTCTCAGCTCGCCCACGCATACATTTTTGGCATCATCACTTTTCTTGAAGGAAAAGGTTAACACTATTATATAAAACCAATATGGTGATGTTTTAAAATTTGATCGGTACATTGAAAACTAGAGGACTTTTATGGCCAATTTTGCTCTACTAAAAGGCCAAGAGGATTACAAATTATGCATGATAAAGAAATAAGTGTATGAACTGTAAAGAAAGCAGGTTAGCAAGAAAACTATCAACAGATCACTTCAAGTGGATCCTCAAACGATTTTGATATGCTTAGATGCCACTGCTTGACTGATTAACAATAGCAGTGAGGAAGTGACATGAAGTAAAGGGGTTGGAGGTCAAAATAGCAGGCAGAATTATGAAAGCAAGTAAGAATTAAATGCTTTAAAAAGGGAATGAAATGGGAAATGCAAAATAAATGCTAGAAAAAAGAGACCACTGGCTGCCAACCAGAACACTCCCGAAGCCAAGCCCAATCTAGGTGGGACAGCCACATAGAGCGATCAATCTGTTGTTTTGTTCGCCCTGCCCCCAGACAAGTGAAACGGTGTGAGCGGCCGGCATAGGTGGACTATCATTTGGATAATAAGAAATGAATACAATTTAGAAGATGGGTAAGAATTCAGCCTGCTATCTCGACCTCCATATGAGAAAATAATTTGTGTGTGTACGTATAGATATTATGATTTCAGGAGTGAAGGGGTGACGGCAGGGTCAGGACAAGGGTATTCTTTCTGGAACCCCCCCCCCCCCCCCCCCCCAAGTATAATTGTTTATCCCTACTGCAAACATCAAATTGAACATTTTCGCATACTATCCAACTTTATATAGGCCTAGCATGTATAGGGAACCATTTGATATTAAATAATTTGATCAGGAGTTGTAATCAAAAATAAAGAATAAAGACTGTTACATGTCTACTTCAATAAAATAACCATTATAATTATATTTTGTGAATTGTGTTATGATTGCACAGCTCATGCTCATGGGGTGTATTGAACAAAATTTACCTTCCATTCAAACATTAGCTGCTTAAAAGTTATGAAATTGCAAGTCAAATATATCTATTCAACTATTTCATGTATTTCGTAAATCCCTATACATGTAGGCAATTTCTAAAGGACAGGGTAAATAGTTGAAAGGATTGTAAATAAGGATTTACTCAATGGAATGCTGATGGGATGGATTTATCTTTTGAAAGTGCTATATGAATATGATTATTACAATGTTTCTTATATTCATTTGAAATATCTATTAAATAAAACCAATGTTTCAAACTCCTATACTAATGTAGTAATGGTAAAGGGTTCAACAAAAGAAAGTATACAACTTTGTTTATGTCATTTTGAGTAACATTCGATTTGTTTTTCAAACAGGCTAGATAGGCATTTCGATGAATCTTTTAGGCATAAGATTTGATACCAAATTTGCCCCTTAACAACAAAGATAAACCATGATTAGCACCATTTAAAGAAAATTAGTCACTTTTCAAAAGTCACATTTTCAATACACTACGCGGGAAGAAAATACCACATGTTACCTGTTCATAATCGAATAGCCCGCTCGCTCAGGCACAACCCAACGCATCCCAATTGTGTGATCAATATCAATTTCATGCCCAGCCATTCAAGGTGCCATGCACAGCATTTTCTCACGGCTTGCGTGCGTTGAAAATGTGACTTTTGAAAAGTGACCAATTTTCTTTAATGGTGCTAATCATGGTTTATCTTTGTTGTTAGGGGGCAAATTTGGTATCAAATTATGCCTAAAAGATTCATCTAAATGCCTAACTAGCCTGTTTGGTCAAAAAACAATTGAATGTTACTCAAAATGACATAAACAAAGTTGTATACTTTCTTTTGTTGAACCCTTTATATAAAATGAATTAATATAAAAGTAAGGTTCACATTTTAACATATTTTAGATCACTTGACTTACTCATATTTATAAATGATAAATTAAGGTTTCTTTATCTTAAGAAATGGGTCATATGAATACTGTTAACCACTTAATTTGTAGATTATATATACCCGCGAAACTGACAATTTTGCATTTCAACTTTAAGTAGCAGTCGCCAAAATAGCAGTAATTTTAAATTCGCGAAATAAAGTATCCGAGAAATATTTTAGTGTCGTGATAATACTTTTACACATCATTATAATAGACACTTATGAACAAATGTATACACAGTTTGGTCCAATACTATCCAACATAGCTATCTTATTATTAGGCACATACAGTGGCGGATCCACCCCCTAAGAAAATTAAAAAGAGGGGGGGGGGGGGGGGGGGGGGGGGAGTGGGGGCAGAAGAGGAAAGAAAAGGCGGGCGGGGAGGCATGCGAAGGACAGAAGAACTTTTGGAGTTGTTGGACGTCGGGTATCGGGATACGACGCGTACGTTGACGAGAAGTCTGATATTTTGGAGGTAAACTAGTATAACTATCGATATGCTTTTTTAAACCTAAAGGTTTTTTTCACTTTCCAACATAACAGTTTTAAAGCAAGTATTATATTAGTATGTACAACTTCTTTCTGGCATAGGCCTATATACAAATGCCAATATTTATTGGAAATAAATTGATTGCTTTTCAATAAAATGTCGGTCAAAAGTACACACAAATCGCCCCAAATGGGTTCAAAAATTGAAGAAAAAAATCCAATTCTGAGGAGGGCACATCCCCCAGACAGACCCCCCTGTCTGAGCTTTTCAACCATCTATACATGATCAAGAAAATATCATTAATGGTCCGTCCATTATTGAGATTTTATATAGTTATTCATGAAATGTCATTGTATCAGTCTTGAATTTGGAATTAATCAATTTATTCAAATTATTAAATTTGTTAAATTAACCAAATTAAATTGAACACAAAAATGTTCCTCCTGAAATTGACCAAAATGTCAATTACCACATTATTGCATTTGCCCAAGACGATATATTCCTAACATTTGGATGTGTCATCCCAATGAATAAAATGCGCCACAAAAACAACATCGGAATATGCACAGTGCGTGTTGCGATTATATTTATTTAAATAAATCAACATCCCCGAAATACATTAGACCTACCGATTCATTAGGTATACATGTATGTTTTCTTAAATTTGTGTTTCACTCAAAGAGTACCTGGCGGCCGAAGTAAAATAAAGTTTGCAAAATTTGTCACACTTAAATTTGATATCAGCAAATTTTGAAATCAACTTGAGCAACAGCAGATATTCCATACACTACACAGTACAGTATGGTAACGATCCGCTAGTCCGACGGTCCGCTAGTCCGAAGTGCCGCTAGTCCGAACAGTAATTTTGCTATACCTTGAGGTCCGCTAGTCCGAAAATTAAATAAGGTCCGCTAGTCCGAATAAAGGGCCCGCTAGTCCGAATTTTAAATAGGTTCCGCTAGTTCGAAAATGAAATACGGTCCGCTAGTCCGAATCTAATAGGGTCCGCTAGTCCGAATTTCAAATAAGGTCCGCTAGTCCGATTTTTTTAAAAATAAGGTCCGCTAGTCCGAATTTTAAATGAGTTCCGCTAGTCCGAATTTAAAATAGGTTCCGCTAGTCCGAATTTCAAATAAGTACCGCTAGTCCGAATTAAACCTTGAAAATTTAATCAGCTAAAGAACACCTTGAAAATGTAATCAGCAAAAGAACACCCCCTCTTCCCTCCACCTAGTCCCATCGAGATACGCCTTACGGATCCTTTTTGACGCCAGATGACCTTGTCCTCCAATGACCTTGATAATTTAACCTGTAAAAGAATAAAGCGCCCCCTTTCCTCTCACAAGATAGTCCTTACAGATCCTTTTTGACCCAGATGACCTTGAATAACCCCAAATGGCCTTGAAAATTCAATCAGCAAAAGAGCGCACACACACCCTTCCCTCCATCCACATTACCCCCAGCTATATCCTATGGTTTATACTTTTAAGGAACCATACCGTATTTCATTCCACCTCATGACCCTCCCTGTTACCCAATTTAGTATCAAATTTCTTCATTAACCCCCTGCCACCCAAACCACATTACTTCATTAAACCCCCTCGCCCAGCCCGCCCCAACACGCCCCGTGCTTATCTCAACCCTTAAACCTTAACCATCTCCCCAAGCTATCGGCCCATATGCCTCTGGATGATACTGTGTGGTCAACCAGAAAATTCAATTCTTTACTTGAAAGCTTGCTGTATTACTTGTGTATATACGCAATAAATGGCATTATACATGTAACGGTTGGCTGCTCTGGCAAATACCTCCCTGTGAGATTTATACTCAGAATTAACACGAGGTTTAACCCAGAGTGAGTTAGTATGCCAAAAGGGTTTAGATCGCGAGCGATCTGTAAAAGGGTACCTGGCTGCTGAAAATTAGTAACTCCCACAATACAGCACGGTCGATACCTCAAAAATACACTACAACAACAAGTACCGTATACACTATACGAAAAATATTATTTGTAAATAAATCTTCACTTGATTCTGTTCCGTGCTCACAGCGTCAAGCGGGGCCGAAGGCACTGTACGCGGATAGCCCGCCGCTAGGCGCTAGTAAGAAAAGGAGCCGCAGGCCGCCTGCGGCCGAGGCGACTAAACCCGGCTTGTTACGAACCGATTTAAGTTAATAATAATAATAATATAATTTATATAGCGCCTAATATCCATTTACAAAGAAATGTTCAATGGCGCTGTAGAGTCAAGTGCTATGCACTATATGCTTTCGAGAAGAGATGAGTTTTTAGTTTCTTCTTAAAAATGTTGACATTCGGGGATGACTTAATGTCCAGTGGTAATGAGTTCCATAGAACAGGTGCAGCTGATGAAAAGCAACGGCGACCGTACGTAGCGAGTTTCCATCGTGGAACTTCAAGGAGTAGTTTGTTGTTGGAGCGAAGGTTGCGGTATGTACGTCGATAATGGACAAGATCTGCAAGATATTGTGGAGCAAGTCCGTTTAAGGCTTTATAAGTTAGGAGCAAGATCTTGAACTCAATTCTGGATGATATTGGCAGCCAATGAAGCTGCTTGAGTGCAGGAGTGATATGGTCGAACTTTTTTGTGCGGGTAATGATTCTAGCGGCCGTATTCTGTGCACGTTGAAGAAGATGAAGATGTGTATCTGGGATGCCATACAACAAGGAATTACCATAGTCAAGTTTTGATGAAACAATAGCATGAACAATAGTAGAACATGACTCATTAGTGAGGTACTTTCTAATATGACCAATTTTCCTGAGAAAGAAGTAAATTGAACGACACGTAGACGAGACATGTTGATGGAAAGAGAAAGTATCATCAAAAGTAACACCAATATTCCTGGCCTGTTTGGCAGGCGTTACTGAACAGGAGCCGATGTTGATAGAGTTGAAAGGCATTGGAGAGCGGTCAAACTTAGAGTGAATGTAAAGAACTTCTGTCTTAGAATCATTGAATTTCAGTTTGTTCTGCGTCATCCATTCCTTGATTTGAAGAACACCGCTCTAAGTTAGGTCCAATGTAGATGAGCCCGCCGCAGGCGCGATACGGTCTACCAACCGACCCGTGTAGAATTTGCGAACTCAACCCCTATTTTGCGCGAACTCTACCCCTATCGTAGAGGGCGCTGTTGTACCTAGGATGCGTGTTTTTTTCAGCAAGCTAGATGGTTCGCCGCCAAAAATATGCGATCTCTACCACTATCGCGTTAGTAATGTGGTATCATGAAATTCAGTAAATAAATGGTGACGCGCTGTAACATTGTATTTATTATACGTATAGGCAGAAACCCATTATAGGTTGTAAAGTATAGTACACTATATTTAGACTTTAGGGGAACTGAGATGTTTATACATGCCAATACTGATGGATAGCAGACTTGTAATGTTTATATACCTGTCACATGTGTTTGATGGATTTGGGTGGTCACAATTGAATATGTTTCGAAAGTGTCATAAGATGATTTAATGTTCTGGTCATCGTAAAATAGAGGTTGATGTTTTCAATTTGTCATCATCACATCGTTAATAGTGTCTAGACTGTGTAGGTTCTCTATTTACCAATAGTTGATAGAGCAATAGTGCTCAGAGACAAATGAAGGGTAGAATATTGCAACATAAAAGTGGGTGTACTTATACCACTAAGTATAATAAATGATAGATATTGAACCGAGATGGCGCAGCCATCGAGGTCAATATCTCATTATGATAGTGTATAGACAAGGACTCCATTGGGCTGTGAGATAATCGTAAATTAAACTTGTGAGGAACTGAGACTTTTGTACCATTGCTGTCCTTGTGTTTTATGGGTTTGACCGGTCACGATTACATTTGTTTTGAAAGAGGCGATTAAAAATGCAGTGGCAACCTTTGCTGTCACATAAGTTTTATGGGTTTACCAGTGTTTTGTTTTGGTCATTGCGGCTGTCATAACACTGTCTAGACATCATAATTTATCTACTGACCAATCTTGAGTAGAAGACCAGCATTAAGTGTTGAATATATCCTCAGAATGAAAATAAAGGTAGAGTCTTGTTAGACAAAAGCTGGCTATATTCATACCACACAGTATCATATAATTGATTCAAGCATTGGTTGCCGGTTAGTTCTCTCGCCTTGCACCAATGAAACCCGGGTCAATTCTGTGCACGACCGCGGGCTTTATGTGCATTTGGTTTATCACGATCCAGGACACGCTTCGCAGGTTTTCTCCGGGTACTCCGGTTTCCTCCTGCTTTCAAAATTTGTGATCAGTTGTTTCGGTTATCAAAAACTTCCTTGACCCAAAGGTATTTGGGGAGCTGCGTTGAAAAATGGTGGATGTTACAATCTAACTGCGGATAGGTTTGCGCTAGAAATTGGCAGCACCCTAGTTGATGCGACATGATTCTGATGATTCACCAGCAGCAAAATCACAGCGCTTTGAGCCATTTGGAAAAGGCGCTATATAAATACTGATTATTATTATTATTATTATTGCTATGAGTGCATTTTTTATACTCACCCCGTATAGTAAATCGAATAGCCGCGTGGAAAGTGTTATTACGTAATGTGATGCACGCAGCTCCAAAAGCCCAGGTGTTAAACAATAAAACAAACATTGTTGATATTGTTGATTGTTGCTCAAGTTCGTTATAGCGTCAAACGATCTGTACAGATCAGTGACCGCACTACTGTGCATTAGACTTATTGTAGTCTGTAGTAGACAAGGGGCTGTCTCTACGTTATTTTCATTACTTACTTAAGGTTTGATGGAATATTTAGAATAGGCTGTTAGCCTTTTTGATTCCATATCGTACTTCGTTCCAATGTTTATCAAGTCGATTCTTGAAAGAGTTTACTGTCTCAGCATTGACCACCTCTCTTGGTAGCTCGTTCCATTGATTGATGACTCTCATTGTGAAGAAATTTTTCCTGCAGTTGAGGTTCTTATGTAGTGCCGGCTTATAAACTTTCAATTGATGTCCTCTTGTGGTGTGTGTTGCTTGGGCCGGAGTGAAGAAGTCTGATGGGTCGACTTTCTCAAGCTGCTTCAAAATCTTGAATGTCTCGATGAGATCTCCTCTAGTTCTTCTCTTCTCCAATGATATGATGCCTAAGCTTGTCATTCTGTCTTCATAAGTAAGGTGTCTTAGTTGGGGTACCATCTTGGTTGCTCTCCTTTGAATCCTTTCCAAGGCGATGATGTCTTTTTTAAGGTATGGGCACCAGGCCTGGACACAATATTCTAGATGAGGTCGGACGTACGATTTGTATAGCACTTTGAAGCTGTTGTTGTCAAAGTATCTGAATGTTCTCTTTACTACTCGTAGACAGTTCATGGCTCGAACCGCTGCTTTGGCGCACTGCTTACTGGGTTTGCAGTCCTGGGTGAACACCACTCCTAAATCCTTTTCTTCCTTAGTTTCTTCTAGTGGTATGTTGTTCAGGTGGTAGCTTGCTCCAGTGTTATCATAACCTAGGTGCATTTTCTTGCATTTCTTGGCGTTGAATCTAAGCAGCCATGTGTCTGACCAGGTGTGGAGTAGATCTAGGTCTTTTTGCAGATTGAGTCTGTCGTTGTCGTTGTTGATCGTGCGGTATATCTTAGTATCATCTGCGAACATTGATATTTCAGAGCTTATGTTGTCTGGCAGGTCGTTTATGAATAAAACAAATAATAGTGGTCCCAGAACAGATCCTTGAGGAACGCCGCTGAGTACGTCTGCCCATTCTGAGTCCGTTCCCCGAACACTCACTTTCTGTTTCCTATTGGTGAGGAACTCTTCTATCCAGTGTAATATATTACCTCCTATGCCATACGCCTGTAACTTGTTGATTAGTCTTCTGTGCGGTACTGTATCAAATGCTTTAGCATAGTCCAAGTAGATGACGTCGATCCCGCTTCCTTCGTCTAGTCCGGCTGTTATTGTGTCTAAGCTGGTAAGAAGATTTGTGAGGCAAGACCGACCTTTCATGAATCCATGCTGCCTAGTCGTCAGTACGTCACATTTCTCCAGGTAGTTGATCATGTCATCTTTTATGATTGACTCTAGTACTTTACACGGTACCGATGTTAGACTGACTGGTCTATAATTTTCTGCCTTCATTCTTGCTCCTTTCTTAAAGATGGGTGTCACTCTGGCTTTCTTCCAGTCTTCGGGTAGTCTTCCCTCTTTCAGTGATTTCTGGAAGATGAGGTGAAGTGGAACTGAAAGCTCATCGGCGCATTCTCGAAGTACATTTGGATGCACTCCATCCATGCCTGGTGATTTATCCGGTTTCAGATCACGTAGTTTCTTGGCCACATCTTCTTGTGTGAAGTTGGTTTCTTCAATGCGATGGTCTCCATTAATTTTAGTGTTAAGTGTGGGTGTTTCACCGACTTCTTCCTTTGTGAAAACAGACTTGAAGAAATTGCTAAGGATATCTGCGGCTTCTTTATCCGTGTCTGTCAGATTTCCATCCTCGTTTTCAAGCTGCGAGATTCCTGATTTCACCTTTTGTTTGTCTCTCATGTATTTGTACAGTGGTTTAGGGTTGGTTTTGAAGTCCTTCATAAGCTTCTTCTCAAAATCTGATTGTGCTTTCCTCACTGTTTGCTTGGTTTTGTTTATTTGTTCTTTGTAGTCAATGTAGTCTTTGTATCGTTTGGTGTTTCTGTATTTCCTATACAGGTTTAACTTTTTCTTAACTGTCTTCCGGACTTTGGATTTCATCCATGGTGGTTTCTTCCTAGGTCCTTTCTCTCTGTTTGGTATGAATTTGTCTGTGTAGTCATGGTAGTGATTGGTGAACTCTGTCCACATTTGGTTGCAGCTCGATTCTTCGCGTAGAGTCTCCTTCCAGTTCACAGACTTGAAGGCTGCTTTGAGTCCATCGTAATCCCCCTTGTTGTAGTTTTTGGTTGAACAACAATTTTGTTCGGGTAGTTCAAGATTGTAGTTAAGGGTGAAATGAAGTACCTCATGATCGCTCTTTCCCAAAGGAGATGAGTGGTTGATCTGATCAATGAACATATCATCATTTGTGATTATCAGGTCAAGCGTTGATGATCTTTGTTGATTATTTGTTGAACTGCTGCTGGTGCTTCGGTAACAGAGTCCGATTAAGAGTTGGTCTTTGTTGCTCAGTTTTACCACGCACCACATGGTGTCTGCAGCCTCGATGCCGTTAACTGTATTACACTGGACAACGTTGAGTGAATTGTGTATATATAGCAGCACTCCACCTCCTTGAACATCATTTTCTCTATCTACTCTGAATAGCTCGTAGTTGTTGAGTGCAACTTCGCCTTCCAATACACTGCTGTTTGTCCATGATTCAGTTATTCCTATAACTTGCGGTTCGATGAGCTCAATGTTTGTTATAAATTCATGCCTTTTATTCATGATACTTTGAGCATTTGTGTACATACATTTTATACCATTTGTACTGGTACTAGCGTTTGTTGGTGCTTGGTGAGATTGATGGTTCCGACTAGACTCTTCTTGTGTAGTGGACTTTCCATCAGTAGTGGTGTACCCTTTTTGCTCTCTTTGCATTGGGGTTGGTGCATTGGTGGACGTGTGTGCAGGAACTCTAGCAGCTGCCCCGTCAATGGGTGTGCGGTCTCTAGGCGTGGCTTGCATAGAGTTTCCAGGCGTGTTGTGCTTTAGGTCTCTAGGCTTTCCTTGCATAGATGATGGTGCGAGGGTGCTGGGTGCAGTTTTGTGCACAGTGTTCTTGGACTGATCAGGCTTAATCGTCTGCAGCGTTGCGTTGCCTCCGAAAAGTCTGACCCACCTTTATGATCTTTCCATTTCTGATCATTATATTTTCTTCTCCATTTTCTCGTCTTTCTTTGAGTTCTGTTCTCAGTTTTCTGTTCTCCTCGCGCTCTTGGAAGGTCAGGTCTGGTGAGATGAATACTTTCCTGAATTTGTCATTTGTACTTTCTTTCAGCTTCTTTGCTCTGCTAAGGGCCTGTTTCTTGCTATCCACTCTGTTAAGCTTAATCTTTAAAAGCCTCGGTCTTTCTCATTGGTCAAGGGGCAGTCCTTTGGAGGTTCTTTTAGAACCAAATTTATATATAGTAGGACAGTGGCAACCTACGTGTAGAGCTCTTTTTAGAGCCACCATCTCTGTTCAGTGGAAGCGGCAATCCATCTGAACGGCTCTTTTCAGAGCCACCAATTCTTTCACAAGTAGGAAAGGGCATCTACTCTCAAATCATCGGGCAAGGGGCAGCCCAAATGATGATAACAAGAGAAGTGGCAATCTCTATGTTTTGTTTAATATTATAATAATTTGGCCCTGAAGAAGTCAGAGCTAATCCTGACGAAAGCTTGACAGATTAAAACTTGTCCAATGGCGAACCCGTTAAACTTTTAACTTATATTATGAATACCCGTCGTAAAAGCCTATCTCACAAATTGTTGATATTGTTTATGATATTCCATATAATAATCATATACCAAACACAATACTTGCAGTTTAAATTGATTTAGAGGATTCTTCCCGCAACGCAAAAGTCCCACTCCTAGATACTGGTATTTTTTTCTTCTTCCAAAATTGTATTACAAGGTAACGTAAGTGCCATTTCTCGTATTGCCAGATGCGCCCAAAATATACATAATTAATACGTTTTCGTTCGGTTTTTTCAATTTAATGATCGATGTATGACGTAAGTAATAGATGCATTAGTTCTTCAAGGTGGCGGGTTATAATTTACCTTGGAATTAATATAAATCGTTGTTTATAGCAGATGATGAATCCAATGACATTATAGGCCTAGTAACTCAAAATTAGCCATATGTTTATAGCCAATCTGGGAAAAATTTAGAAAGAAGCCGATTTCATCTGATAATGGTAGGTATGTGTGTCAATATTCACCAAAAAAAGTAAGGACAGATAAGGGTGGGGACATTTTCTTTTCAAGGTCATTGAAACTGGGGTGTATGTCGTGTTTGGTATCAAATGAAAGGAAATTGAATTTAAAATACTGATAGTCATGTTCATTTTGTCTTTTTATCATCCTGTGAAGGTTACACTAGATTGAAGACGTGGTGCTGAATTTAAGAAGCTGGGAATGCTGAAAGTTGAAGACAGAGTTAAACAACTTAAAGGTAGATGTTCCGATTTTCAACTTGAAGTTTTCTATTCTACATTAAAGGTCATCCTTAAAAAAGTCGTGTTCCAAAGTTTGAGTTGCATAGCTCTAATGGTTCTTATTTAAGACGCACAAGATGCTGTGAACTGTACCCATTGAGTAGTACACAAACTATATCGGTGGTTACCACCATCCATCCGCGGTTATTCGACGTTATTTCATCGATTTCTCCGTAACTATACCGATTTAGGCCGTCAAATTTCAGTATGATGATGAGAAAAATACGAGCTTTCATATGATATGAAAATCTCCGTATGTTTGAAATAATTCTGTGTTACGAAATGTGATCGGGTCATCTACCTTTAAACTCAATCATGTTTTTAAAATCTATAATGAAATAGCACCCGAGTACCTGAATTCTCATTTTACCAAATTGTCCAACACCCACAGATACAATACCAGGGGCAGTGCAACAAATGTTCTGGTTCCCAAAGCTAAAGGTCAGCAGTGCATTACATTTTTCTTTACTGGTATTCGTGAATGGAACTTGCTACCAACTCAGGTTAAAACATCCAAAACACACGGGCTGTTCAAAAAGGGAGTAAAGAGTCATTTTCTATCTTGATTTTTCATCCATTTTTTATATGCAGTTGTTTCATAAAAAGTGCAATATTATTTTGTGTGCAAATATATATGATGTTTTTATAATGTACTGTTTTAATATAGGTTTTCCCAGTTAGTTTAACACTTTTTTCATTATATTTCATATCTCGTTAAGTTTGAATTCGTCCCAAAATTTTGAAGGTTGCATTTGTTAAAGTAAATTTCGTCTTTGGTCAAGTATATTCATATTTTGCGCAATGAATTTCATTTAATGTTCATTTTATTTCGTCCTAACACACTTCCATTTCGTCTGATACAGCGGTAACCTACTATTGTATACATTTATTTCGTCTTTGATCAAATAGTTTCATATTCAGTTCACTTTATTTCGTCCCATGTGGAACGTCCTGCCTAGAAGCATGTAAAATCCAGATATAGGCCTATACGTTTTATACAGTTAAGCCCACAATTATTCATACCCCTTGGAAAATATGAGTTTTTTGCGTTTTTCTCATATCTATACCAGCTGGAGTGTTGGAACTTCCGCTTTACACTAAAGACAATTGGTTTGCAAGTACAAATCAATATATTTGGGCTCAACATTTTTTGCATAACAATAGAATTGAACAAGAATTATGTTTTTATGCCTGTCCAAAATTATTCATACCCCATACCAAGTCTAAGGATTGAGGCCACTTTTTGTGATAATACACATGTTTTTGACATTCCAAACATTCTTTATATTGTGTGATAGGCTTTTATATTGTTATGTAATTATTCCATGATGTGTGCATACAATGTTATTGCATTACAAATGTGTCCTATTGAATGTACAGTGAGGGATATTATAGGACAACACTCTAGCTCTTTGACAGCATGGCGAAGAAGATCAAATAACTTTTTTATGCATATTGTGAATGCTCACAAAGAGGGGAAAGGCTACAGAGCTATTTCGAAACAATTCCAAGTGCAAGAATCCACCACACAAAGCATAATTAGGAAGAACAAGACGTTCAACTCACTAAAAAACATTGAAGGATGCAGTCGGAAGCCAGCGGTGTCCTCTTGTTTGGCACGAAAAGTATTGCGAAAGGCCAACAACAATCCACAGATTACCATCAATGCTCTCCTGAACAACCCTGGCAATTATTGGACCAAGATATCATGGCAGACACTCCAGCATATATGGCACATGCGAGGTCTCCATGGAGGCCGACCAAGAAAGACTCTACTCCTTAAAAGAGACACAGAGAAACTTGTCTTGCATCTTAAGCAACCCCAACACTGAAGACCAAAAACTTGGATCTTTGTCCAGAAGTGCTCTTGCAAATGCTAGATGAGTTTCTCATTGTCTCTTTTCAGAGTAGAGTCTTTCTTGGTCGGAGTCCATGGAGAACTCTTGTGTACTATGTCTGCTGAAGTGTCTGCCTTAATATCTTGGTCCAAGACTCACCAATGTTGTTCAGGAGAGCATTGACGGTGATATGTGGATTGTTGTTGGCCTTTCACCATACTTTTCTTGTCAAACAAGGGGACACTGTTGGCTTCCGACCGTGTTCTTCAGGGTTTTTAACTGATTTGAAGTGATTTTAACTGTCTTGGTCTTCCTAATTATGCTTTTTATGGTGGAATTTGGCACTTGAAATTGCTTCGAAATAGCTTTGTAGCCTTTCCCCTCTTTGTGAGCATTCACAATGCACAAAAAAGGACCTCACTGAGTTATTTGACCCCCTTCGCCATGCTGTCAAAGAGCTAGAGTGTTGTCCTATGATATCCCTCACTGTACATTGAATAGGACACATTTGTAATGCATCCACAATGTATGGAATACTTGCATAACAATATAAAAGCCTATCACACAATATAAAGAATGTTTGGAATGTCAAAACATATGTATTATCACAAAAAGTGGCCTCAATCCTGAGACTTGGTATGGGGTATGAATAATTTTGGACAGGCATAAAAACACAATTCATGTTCAATTCTATTGTTATGCAAAAAATGTTGATCCCAAATATATTGATTTGTACTTGCAAACTAATTGTCTTTAGTGTAAAGCAAAAGTTCCACCACTCCAGCTGGTAAAGATATGAGAAAAACGCAAAAAACACATATTTGTCAAGGGGTATGAATAATTGTGGGCTTAACTGTATATATATATATATATATATTTTCTTTCTTTCTTTCTTTCTTGTTCGTTCTTTTTTTCTTTTATTTCATATGATTCATGAATATTTCGCGATTTGAATCAACAAGGCAAAAGAACACATGTCGGTGGTTTAAATCTAACCTGCAATAATATGTAGGACGAATATATGTGATTAAAGTATTAAAAATAATGAACAAAGACGAATTATATTTGTGCATAGACCCGCTACCCATCAGGTGATACGAATTCAATCCTTCCTTGACGAAAAGAAATTACCAATGAATTAAATGAAATGGTCATACTTTGAAATATAATGCTCATTGACGAAATTTATCTAACAAAATGCGTAAGTCAGATTTTGGGGACGAATTCTAACTTAACGAGATATGAAATATAATGAAAAAAGTGTTAAACTAACTGGGAAAACCTATATATGAAGGACCCCAATGGAAATAAGCCCTTTTTAGAGTTTTCTTGGGCTATTCTTGGCATTATATGTTTTCTTTTATTAATATGTTGTGTTAATTGTTGTAATTTTTTAAGATTTGTATATTTGATCTGATGTATTGTATCTCTGTGTCTTGATATGCCAAATAAAACTAAACTAAACTAAACTGGTTAACAAGGAATCATCGAGCTCATTACACAGTTTCTAATGTAAAGAACATCTGAAAACCTATCATGATACGTTACTATGTACATATATCAAAGTGTATCATATTGTTTTAAGGCTGATATCAACATTTGTCAAGGCACGGTAAGTACAAATACAACAATTTGTTGATCAAAAATACTACTTACAAGTCAAATCTGACAGTTGGGGAGAGCGGCGGTGTTCGCCCCATCTTCATTTCAAAATGGCCTAGAGACGTCAATTTTAAAGATTTAATGAACCTATTGACATTACATGAAAGCTTGATATAATAAAATCAATCAATCTGTATTTTGATATCTTGGCTGCATACGACCAGGTGTGAAGATGGAGGTGTGAAGATGCTTCCATGCCACAACTTGGAGATGTACACGAAGGGAATGTTGTACTGTTGCATTTGGTGTGGATGGTAGGCGAGCAGGATTGATTTTACCCTTGGCTGATTGCTTTTAGAACTTCTGATAGCGAGCCCTTTCAAGAAGAGTATCCCCATAGCTACATAATCCAGCTTTTTAAATTGTATGGATAGTGACATTTGACGTATGATTGAGGTACATTTTGGCTTAAAACGAGCTTCTAAAAACTAAAAACTATAATAATTATTTTGAAAAATTTAATCGAACGCCTTTATCTTCCTAATATAAATTATTCCTTTACCCACATGACATTGACAATGATACTCACATGTAAGACTACCAATGCCAGGAGTGAACGATATCGCCAGACCAATAACCCAAGTATAGGTGGTAAATTGGTCCTGTAACACCGCTACGAAGACACTGAGGCTCTTCATTGTACCTAGCTCAAGCAGAAGTACCAAGGTCACTCCACATAATAACACCACGTACGATGAACACATTATAGTTTAGTTATAGGAATGGCATCTGGGTCGGAGCTGTTGCCAGGTTGGCCGCCTATACAGATGATAATCGTCACCACGACAAGTCGTCACGTTGTGGTTGACTCGATGCTATTGTCAATGCAGTTATTGGTGCTTTGCATATTTCTTTCGCGTAGCTTCCATATACATTCAAGCATGGAATTCATGGCATTATTAGAAAGAGAATAATTCCATGATTCCAAGTAATGTCATGGTTCAGCGCAAATAATTGTTATGCTAATGTGACAGAGGCAAAGTAACGAAGGACAGAGGCAAAGTAACGAAGGACGTATGAAACTAAGTCTGTGGCAATTCATTAACAGTTGGAATACTCCGTGATTTAATTGGACAACAAATCATTAATGAGTGATTTACATGAAATAAGCCGAAAAATGAAATGGAAAGTTTTGAATAACATGAACTTGTTTGACTAATTTAAGCAAATTTGTAAATGAACTTCATGGACAACTGAACAGATAATCACTTCCATCATTTACAATAAAACATTAATCTCCCATGTACTTCCAAAAGTAATACTTAGGCCTATAGCCATGACGATCATTCAATATAACTCGAGAAGAACATTTTCATTACTATACAATTGCCACACTGTTCAACTGTGAACAGTATAATAACGTCAATGAACTTAACAAGTTATTAGCCTGTAAATCCTCTGAATGTTATATGTCAACGCAACAAATTGCGTTGAATATCACTATTAGTAATATTATACATGTATTCAAGAAATAGTAATTGAATTAAGAACAAATTGAATATGGACTTGAACCGGACACGCTCTAAAACTCTAAGAACCTGGTCAAAAAGGTGATGAAATACGGTATGCCATAATCATGTTTTAACTGAATTTTGTGAGGATTGATATATGAAACAAATGAAGTGAGAAGTATACAAACTAAACATTATAATATTATCTATTATAAGTTATTACAATAAACATAATAATAATCCCTTGTCTTAAGCTCCCCCAATTTAGGTGGGTGAATCACTTTCATGGTAAATCTAATCTCAAGGAAGTCATGCCTACTAGACTAGTAATACACTGTAATAGTAGCATGTCAAAAATGCAAATCCCTTAAACTAATACCAGTTATCACACAAAGGATGAGCACAATCTCTTTTATGAAGCACTTTACTTAGCCATTATAAAACTACACGGTAGGTGAGCATGATATTCTGAAAACACAATTAAACGTAAATATCTATCCAGAAATAACTTACTGTGTAAGCCCAATTGGGTGTAAAACAAGCAGTCAAGTACAGAGAGTATAATGATTTGGGCACATGTTGGGTGCTAAACCTGGCTTACGTAACTTGAATGGTGCTCATCTCAGGGTGTGGCATTCACTTTTACTAGGGTCATGTGCTTTAAGCTCGCCTCCTTTCGCGTCACACAAGGATAGCTTTCGCGACATGATTTTAACTTTACACATTTATATTTGCTTGTATATCCCCCTGAGGTAGTAAAAGTATACATTTTCTGAAGGGAAATTGCATGAGGAATCCAAATATGCCATTAAAATTATAGTACGACCAAGAACTAAAATGGTATGATCGGAAATGTTGTGAAAAATATCAGAGTTGTTTAATTTTTAATTTGAGATCCAAATATTTTTTATACCTACCCCTATCATTATTTACTTTACATATTTAATTTCCCATGAAATTACCCATTAGATGATATATAATTGTCAAAGTTACTACGTCGGTATGGTAATTATACCGGCTAGTGAATATCTCCAATTTTTATTTTATATATTTTCAGAAAAATTTGTTTAAGGATGAACCCTTCCCTGATATAAACTTGCATTTCTGAATTCCTCTAGTTACAAGCTTGCCAAAAATGTATACTTTTGCTATCATAGGTTGAAAACTTTTTCTGTTATAGTCATTTTTATAAATCCGGTAAATTGAGGCTGATTATTCACGTTGACTGTGTAGCGAATAGGAAGAAAGCTGATGATCATGGTCTTATCCATAATTTATTAGTTGTTACAAATAGTTGACAAGTCTGTTGAACCACATACTTAAAGACTACTAAATATCCCATGCTTTGTTCTTTTTACTATAACTAGTCATCCCCTAAGGCTGGGTTAACATAGGAGTATACGGTATACGGTATTCGCTATACGCTATTCGCTATACGCTATTCGCTATACGCTATTCGCTATTCGCTATACGCTATACGGGCACGGCGATCACATAGGGAAGTACGCGAGCCCTACTCGTAGTAGAGTCATTATCTTGGATTCCGTGACCATTTTCTTCCTACCTTAGTTTCTTAGTGAATTTGTCAACTAGAACCATTTTAAAAGAAAATGAGCTCCCATGCATTTCTCAAAAGTGACGAGAACGTTCTTTTATAGCGAAAATTCCAAAATGGCCGCCATACTGGGCCAACAATTCAAATGGCTTTAATTAAGCTCAAAGGCACACCAAATTGTTCGGCTGAGTACAAGGATTCCGAAAAAGTATAGTACAAAGGAGTCCTATTGTCCCATTGTTCTAACTTACCCTATTCTACGCAATAAATTGTTTATAAATCGTGATAGGGGAAATTCGGAACGCCTGTACACACGAATTGCAGCAGCCACATCTAAACAGGACGGTATACGGTGCACGAAAATCGAACACGCACGATTCCCGGTATACTATACTATACTACACTATACGCAGGTATACGGCCTTTTCGAATAGTGCCCTCTTATGTGACCCGGTATTATGAAATTACATTGTTTCGATTTAAGCTATACGCGTGCCCTGCAAAACGTGCACCGTATACCCGAATAGTATACTCCTATGTGAACTCAGTCTAATGTTACCAAAACCACTCTGGTCCCATTTTAAAGGATATTTGGTGGACTTTAAGTATGTGGTTCAACAGACTTGTCAACTATTTGTAACAACTAATTAATTATGGATAAGACAATGATCATGGACTTTCTTCCTATTCGCTACACAGTCAACATGAAATATCAGCCTCAATTTACCGGATTTATAAAAATAACTATAACAGAAAAAGTTTTCAACCTATGAAAGCAAAAATATACATTTTTGGAAAGCTTGGAACTAGAGGAATTCAGAAATGCAGTTTAGATCAGGAAAGGGTACACCCTTAAAAATATTTCTGAAAATTCTAAAAATATATAAAATAAAAATTGGAGATATTAACTAGCCGGTATAATTACCTTACTGACGTAGTAACCTTTGACAATTATATATCATCTGATGGGTAATTTCATGAGGAATTCAAATATGTTAAGTAAATAATGATAGGGGTAGGCATAATAATTATATGGATCTCAAATTAGAATTTAAAAATTCCGATATTTTTCCGAACATTTTGAATCATACCATTTTAGTCCTTGATCGTACTATAATTTTAATGGCATATTTGGTTTTCTCATGCAATTTCCCTTCAGAAAATGTATATTTTTACTACCTCAGGGGGGGGGGGGGTATACAAGCAAATATAAATGTGTGAAGTTAAAATCATGTCGCGAAAGCCAAAATCCGTGGGTAACGCGAAAGGAGGCGAGCTTATAACACACTGACTCTATACAATAATTAATAATAATTATTAGATAGATACGGCCAAAATATGTGTCTTGTCTATATAGGAACAAATATTTTCTTTATCATCAAATTAGATATCACATATATCCCTAGCAGCGTGTTTCTGCTGGGGAAGAAACCGCTAATAAACGCTAAGTTTTCCCAGTAGAAACCGGCAGAACCCGGCAATAATCGGTATTTTTGGTAATCCCAAAACCTTCACAAACCAGGTTTGGAACCGGCAATAATCGGCAATAATCGGCAATAAACCCAATAGAAACCGAAAGCCGATTAATCTTAGCGGTTTGCGCCGTGAACCGTGTCATGCTGGGTTATGACACCTCCCTGGTTATACACATTGTGAAGCAATTCTTTTTCAGGTGCGGTGGCATTGTCAAATGTAAAATGTAGTGGCAATCGACTAGGATCGATAAACTTAGCGGTAACTTTTCGCGAGTAGAAACAGGGGGGATTAAAAACTGACCAATTGAAACTTAGCGTTTATTAGCGTTTACTTTTTGCAGTTGCCCCAGCAGAAACACGCTCATAGTCTAAACAACAACAACTTCAATTTCTTACTCACTTATTATTAACACTTTCCACGCGGCAGGCAGCTGCAGACGACATTCCAAAATGTCACAAAATGTTAATGTTCATAACGATATTTCGAATCACTATGTAAAATGCATTGAAATAAGTACAAACATGCCTAGTATTGGTTCAGTAATCCTTGAGATAGACGTTGACAATTGCCAAAGGTTTCTTAAAAATCTGTTTTGTATATGGTAAAACTAATAGCCGCATGGAAAGTGTTAAGATAAAATATTCATCATTCTTTCAATTAATTAATTGATTCCGATTAAACCGTCATACCAAATGCTCAACATGGATTAAAACTTCCCAAGGCACTTCTTCTAATGATAACCAAGAATGAATATTCGTCTCAACAATTAGCTACATTTCCACAATAATATATAACATTTTAATTTCAACTTCCTTGTTTCCAAAGAGTGCATTTCCTATGCCTTAGCACATAGATAGAACTAATATGCAAATCCTCTCTTTCAATAATACCACCTTTTCACATGTGGTGGCCAATGTTTTGATAAGCTCATTCATTCAGCAATGCTTAGATAGCTCATCATATGTGACGTGATCTACCGAAACCAGACAAGGTATCAAAATTGAGGTAGTAGTTGATTATTCAAGTAGAGATCTTCAGCTTTACAGTGGTACCTCTCTTTTTTTAATCGGACTTCTCAAAGCGGAGTTACATCATTTTCAAGTTCGTCTTTTACGGTCTTTATGAAAACTCCAAACTGAGATATCGTCCTTTAAAGTTACTAGAACTAGGCTTTTTACTAGAACTAGGCTTTTTTAAATCACCGAAACATACATTTAGGATGATTTTTTAATCTGAATCTTTCACATTATTGTTATAAGCATTCTGAAGATTAATTATTTACCAGAAACTCAAATTCCCCCAAAAATCACCACCAATTATGTTTTGGGCTATTTCTCAGTTTGAAGCTCTGCCCAATTCCGTCTGGTTTTGGTAGAACATGTCACATATTATAGCTACACACTTAATCCAGTTTGGGTGAATTCTGTGACTTAGAGTAGCTCATATGGAGCCCTAATGACACAATATCATGAGCATGGTATGGTATAGCATGGTTATAGACACTTGTAAAAATAATTAGTTTGGGCTATATTTTTGGAACTACTACTCATGAGTGCACGATGCCACGCCTAATATACTATAGTAATATAAGTGTTTCAATACATGGGCTTTCCTATATACTTATATTAACCTTTAAACATTGTAATGTTTAACTAATACAGAAATACTCTAATTTAAAGAATCGTCATAAAACATGATTTCAATATCTATATTCCAAAACTTTGCAAGACTCAGGATAGTTGATGACTTCTTAGGCCTATCACTTATACATATTTTAGGCCATCACATGATTATCGTACAAACAGTTCTTAGAGAAAGACAAAGAAATCAAGTGGCTACATAATTGTTCATGGTTTACATACACGAAATATCATATTGTTGTCTCTAAAATAGACATCAATCACATTATGTACTTCTTTATCTTGTCCACGCGCGTGACATTACGAACACAGAGAACACTAATTTGCTCGAATTATCGGTACACATATGTACCGGAGATCTCAGTCCATCAAGGTCCATTACACACTGGTTGCTACGAGTTCAGCTTGAATGAATACCCATATATGGAGACGGCTCCGCCTACTGTATTTCAAACATGCGTATGAATAGGTTTTCCGAATTGTCCTTATTTTGCTAGTCGGCAATTCGGCAAGCAGTTAGATATTTTGTGTGCTGCTGTCTATCCAACCATGAATAAGCGCCATAACAAATACCCGGGATAATATGAACTCACTGGGCGATTTTTGGTTACAATCAGACTGAGTAATGATTTCAGCAGTGACTCATATATTTCGGGGGGGGGGGGGGGGGGGGGGCGGGGGTAACGTGAGGTTGTTCACATAAACCGGCAGAACAAAATCGCAGAGTCAAAATCGCAGAGTCAAAATCGCAAATCTACCGACGGAGGGTCGTGTTTACCGACGGGGTTATTTCATGTTAATTAATGATCGACTATAAACATGCTACGGGTAGACAACAATGTTATCAATCTGACGAACCGATATACGGATATATATGATACTATGTGGTATGAATATAGCCAGCTTTTGTGTAACAAGACTCTACCTTTTCTTTCATTCTGAGGATATATTCAACACTTAATATTGGTCTTCTACTCAAGATTGGTCAGTAGATAAATTATGATGTCTAGACAATGTTATGACATGCCACAATGACCAAAACAAAACATTAGGCTCTATTTTAGGATGACATGACCAAACGTTTCAAAACAAAACACTGGTAAACCCATAAAACTTATGTGACACCACGGGCCAATATCAGGCATTTTTAATCACCTCTTTTTCACCTCTTTCAAAACAAATTTAATTGTGACCTGTCAAACCCATAAAACAAGAGTGACAGCAATGGTACAAAAAGTCTCAGTTCCTCACAAGTTTAATTTACGATTATCTCACAGCCCAATGGAGTCCTTGTCTATACACGTATCATATATGAAATATTTACCTCGATGGCTGCGCCATCTCGGTGAATATCTCTCATATATTTCTTGATGTTTCCGTTAGGCATTAGAAGTCATAATTTATACACAATGAAACCCGACGACAACATTAATACGGGTACGTCTTGAGTTTCAGGCCCTGAAATTTCGATGAGAAAATAGAGAAACATGGACAAAAATAGTAACAACAACACTTGGATATTCGGCACAAATCGTTCAAATTTGGGCGCAATGCTGATTGGCGTTTTAATCGTGATCGTGGTTGTCTACTTAAAACTATCTGCAAATCAACAGTCAATAGTTAGGTCACCCAAGCCCTATATGAAAGCTATGAAGATTGTTAAACGGGGTCAGTCGTCACAAACATGCACAAACACAATAGTCAAACGACCTTGCTATTGTCATGCTATTGTCAACACTCCCTACACAGAGGTCTGCAGTGCAAATCTGTACGATTTTCGCCATGTAATGTCAATGACAGATTTCATTCCGTGGTATAAAGCTATGAGGTTTACGTGGTATTCGCTATCTCCAAGCAGATAGAGCAATACGTACACGGACTTTTTTGTAGACGAGGGTTCATTTCATGATTTGGTGAGGTTTAGAATGAGTTAGGATTCCTGTAATTTTGAAGACCACGGATTTTCAAAACGTGAATTTTCCGGCATTGTACGACATAAATTTGGTCACCAAACGTGTTTAAAACTATACATTTTACTGTTCTGCAGATGTTATTGACCCTCCTCTAAAATTCTACATGATTTTTAACACGTTTCTTAGTTTTTGAGATGCCCAATAGACCATTTCCCGAAGCTATTTCTAGCAAATATTGCAGTCACTATGACTCCATTGTTTTCTTGCGTATAACAAAATATGACATGCAGCGTGACCTCCCTACTGGCTGTCAATGAATGCCATATCGCTGTTGACAATAATGATATAAAAAAATAAATTATATTGTATTAGTTAGACGCTTTATATAAGAAAACCAAAATAATTGATAGTGAAATCCCGGGTATTTACTCGAAGTTACTTTGCTACCTGGCCTGTTATGATCATTCACTCCAAGTACATGTCGAAGGGCGCCCAAATAGTGCACATTGTGCAGGTTTTTTCCCGACAACCTTGATTATAGGCCTTTCCATATTGCCTTTTGAGATATTTTTGGCGCGAGCTAAAACGACTAATGTTTCATTCATCTTATCTTATAGGGTCATGTGTTTTAAGCTCGCCTCCTTTCGCGTTACACACGGATTTTGGCTTTCACGACATGATTTTAACTTTACACATTTATATTTACTTGTATACCCCCCCTGAGGTAGTAAAAGTATATATTTTCTGAAGGGAAATTTCATGAGGAAACCAAATATGCCATTAAAATAATAGTACGACTAAGAACTAAAATGGTATGATCGGAAATGTTCGGAAAAATATCAGAGTTTTTAATTTTTAATTCGAGATCCATATATTTTTTATACCTACCCCTATCATTATTTACTTTACATATTTGAATTCCTCATGAAATTACCCATTAGATGATATATAATTGTTAAAGTTACTACGTCGGTATGGTAATTATACCGGCTAGTGAATATCTCCAATTTTTATTTTATATATTTTTAGAATTTTCAAAAATATTTGTTTAAGGATGAACCCTTCCCTGATATAAACTGCATTTCTGAATTCCTCTAGTTACAAGCTTTCCAAAAATGTATACTTTTGCTATCATAGGTTGAAAACTTTTTCTGTTATTGTCATTTTTATAAATCCGGTAAATTGAGGCTGGTTATTCATGTTTACTGTGTAGCGAATAGGAAGAAAGCTGATGTTCATTGTCTTATCCATAATTAATTAGTTGTTACAAATAGTTGACAAGTCTGTTGAACCACATACTTAAAGACTACTAATTATCCTTTAAAATGGGACCAGAATGGTGTTTGTAACATTAGGAGATGACTAGTTATTGTAAAAAGAACAAAACATGGGATTATCCCCATTGAGTTTGTACAGGCGGCACCCCTTCCAGAAACACCCCTTCCAGCACCACCCCTGGTCCCCAAACATCAAACAGCTGTATCTCCCATTCTGTATTAGCTATACCAATGCCATTTTGCAGGCAGATAGCTTGTTATTAGGGCTTTAAAATGATACCAAATTTGTTGAGATAGCTTTTGTGGTTTTAAAAATATTTGAGGAAAATTACAGCATGAAACTAAAAAATGTAACGGCACCACCCTATTGGGAGGCGAGTTCATAACGCGTAACCATAGTTAAATACTTACAGATCGGTCATCAATGAGTAGTATGTTATTTATTATTGTTACGGGTTATTTTCAAGTGACGTACAAGCCTATCTTTTATAAAGAGAACTAAGGTACGATGAGCTTAGTGGGATATGCTACACTGGTTTTAACCAGTGAAGGATTTAAAGATGTAGCTATTATAGTATTAAAATACTATAATAGCTACATCTTTAAATCCTTCAATATGAATAGGTTGACTCGAGATGAAAACACGCATTTTGAATAATTGTCAAATGAAAAAGACAAACGACGATAGTTTATTATATTGTCTGATCTGCATGGAGGCACCCGAGAGACCGGCTAGAGTAATATTGGTTTGCTTGCTTTGGGTCACGCGGTGGTGTGGGGGGTGGGGGGGGGGGGGGGGGGGGGGGGGGGGCATTACCAATCGGCTCGCCCTTAACACACACCTTTTGGTAACCTGAATCTGTTTTTAAGACCCTCCATTTATTTTACATATTGTTGAGAATTCAAAAATCGTGAACATTTGCGTTCCAATATCACAAATTTGAAACAAATATTTGTAAAATATACGTTCAAAATAAAGCATTGACGCTTTAGCTAAACACATTGAGGGAAACGGTTTTACGGCCTTACGTATTGCTTCAACTGAAATACTTATAACCTCAATCAAGATTAAACGTATACAATTTTTAATTATAAATAGGGACGAGCACAAAATGTAAAAACATTAGGCCTAAGAGATTATGTTTGGATTGAAACATTTCAAATATTTGGTCTGTGGAGAGTAAAAGTAGCATATAAGCACAATCTTTTTGCTGCTTCTAAACCACATTATTATTTGAACTGAGTGAAGATTATAATTAGTATGTCAAAGTTATTGCTTATTTGTTGAAATATGCGTGTTTTACCTGGTCATTTGTAAGAGATGTTAGCATTTAATAGATAATAAGTGCTAGAAATAGTCAACAATGTACAACATTTCGGGACAATGCACTATAAGTGCAAACAAAATATGATATATATTTTAATTAGAGAATAAAACAAAGTTCGTAGCTGTTTTGCTATAGAGGATGGTCGTAAGTTATAATGTATACACACTAATTTGAGTCACCTGTTTTTCATGATAGAATGAATTTCATTGGGCTTTATTACAATAGTAATTACAAAAATTACTATGGGACAAGTATTTCGAAGGCAAAGTCCCCTGTTTACTATGCGCAAATTCACGGGTGACGGTTTTAGAGGGGGCGCACTATCATGGTCGTAGCAAACCAGACGACCTAAGACGTGGTGGATTTTATCGCAGTTCAAAACATGATTTGTGGCACAGAAATAGTACATCAATGGTAAAAAAAAAGCTGAGTGTGATTTAGAGTAAAACTTATTTGCTTTGATGATAGCAGAATTTAGTTCTTATGACACGAAACATTCAGAATTGGTTATTTGAAATTAATTTGAACAAAATACGAATTTTAAATTGTGGATGGCTTCGTCTGACAGTGACAGAGGAGGGGCGTGGCGTTATTTGCATTTTATGAATATTGTAATTAGATCAGTTGGGAAAGACGCTAGATCGCGACGATCACATCGTGTGAGGTCATGAATAGTCATGGATGAATATTCATTTACAACGAATGATTGACAGTTTACGCTTAACTTCCGGGTGACGGACTGATAGAGTGCGCTATACTGTACCAAATCTCATCAATGGGCAGATAGGGTGTTACATAGGCCTGGCAGAGGTGTGTCATGAATATGTGGCATTGTTATTTAAATATTTTTATATAAGAGGAACGATTTGGAACTTGTGAGACAAGTTATGACCAAACGAGGGGGCTATATAGGGCTTATAAAAGGGTGTCCAAAACCATATGTCACACTAATGAATATGGAGATGAAATCAACTCCGGGCTAATTTTTATGTTTTTTTGGATGAATAATCGTCACTACGTATATATATTGTAAACTTTGCCCTGTTTTGTCGCATTTGCTCTTTGCCTACAAGGTCACTTCAGCCTATGCTTGAATGCCCTAACGCACACACACACAAAGCACACACTGCAAGCCTGATATTGGCCCGTGGTGACTCAAATCCTTGATATTCTCGGGATGTGTCTCTGTACATTATGTCCAAACGCACATCCAAGATAACCACCAATCAGAGAAAGTTTTATATCCTTGTATTCCTCACACCCTAATGAATATTAATCAATGTTCTAAATGATTTTGTATATCAACGTTGTTTTGATACAGTGCCCTCTTGTGGCCGAAGTCAGACCTAAATTCCAATTTAGATGCGTAGGGGATCCAAAAACTGGCTAATTCGGTCATTTTAGAAAAGTAAAAGCACATCTAAGATTAAATTTATCTTTTCCGGATTTGTACGTTTAAAATAGCACATGAAGTAAGCTTTCCAAAAATAGGCTCTAAAGTCTAAATTGTTGTCACATTTGTGGTTTTATAATTACAGTGAGTTGAAGTGAGTAGAGTGTCCTTTTTAGGTTGTTTTGCCCTATCTCTTTGTACAGAGGACACAATGGCGTGAGCAAATGCAACTCATTTTACAATTCAAATGCAATTAATTCGCCTCGTAAAGTAGCCGGGATAATAGCATTTCCAGGTGCGTCTTTTCCTACCAGATGTCTGTATTCAACAGGTTTCTGACATTTACAGTTTTCGCGATCCGAATCATGACCTTTTAGTCGTCTCGTGCTCGGTTTTACATCCGGACAACACGGCCTCAGCATTCACAGATGTGTAGATAGAGAGCAGTTAGCTGCAGCATGTCTCAGAAAACCTGTACTTTGACCCCATGGATTTCAATCATGTTTATACATTCTAAACCTTTGTATCTCCAAATTGTTGTTGTAAGATTGGTTGATTGATTTTCAAATTATGAGCATGTAAAGAGAGCTATGTTGAAAACCTGTTTAACCTAATTTGACGGAAAATTACGATAATACTGTTCAGTCCGATTCACTACTCAAACTTGCAACTGATATCAACGGAGCTCTAGTTTTGTTTAGTTTCGTTTTCACATCATGGATTTCAATCATGTTTATACATTCTAAACCTTTGTATCTCCAAATTTTTGTTGTAAGATTGGTTGATTGATTTTCAAATTATGAGCATGTAAAGAGAGCTATGTCGAAAACCTGTTTAACCTATTTGACGGAAAATGACGACAATACTGTTCAGTCCGATTCACTACTCAAACTTGCAACTGATATCAACGGAGCTCTAGTTTTGTTTAGTTTCGTTTTCACATCATTGATTTCAATCATGTTTATACATTCTGGAAGCCGTATCAGTTTCCAAATTCAACTGTTAAAAATAATCAACTTTGTTAAATTACTGTTTTTAAAACGTACCGAGAGATTTCCGAGAAAAATTAAATTGTGCAAAAATGAATTGTTTCTATAGATAAGGTACCTAGAGGAACCCTGAAGTGTAATCATTTATGGGAAAAGGGTTGAATGATGGCGCTAGATAGAAATTCGGTGAATGGTGTTGATAATTCCGATGTGATCTACATCGAAATGACCAAATCGTAAAAATTAATTTACATGATTGACGGCGCCATGTGACGGTTCTAGATGGTAGTTAATGCTCAGCTGAAGCGGAGTTCTATCCCATTTCGCTGTGCCGTTACCAGTCTCATCGCACTCTGCCCATCTGTATGTTGTAATATAAATGATGACGTAGCAGCATCCAAGGAGTCCGGGAGGAGTAATCCTGACGGGAGTGCATGCAAGATGAGACGACTTGATACATGCAAGATAATTATTACTATATCTACCATGAATGGAGCACCGCATTGAATGTCTATGATGACCCAATGCAGGGCGCTAATATTGGGAGGCAATTCCTTTATAGAACGCCTTCGTCGAAAAAAATAGAAGTTCCCCACTTAAAAAAGATATTGGTATGTCGGGGCCGTAGAACAGGGGTTGTGTTCCATAGGCTTACGCTGGTGCTTTTTTTCCACGCATACTTATATTCCTATTTTGATCATCAGATTTCATTAAAAAATACGATAAATTGCCACAGTAAAATCCCGGCCATAGGAATTTGCCCATCGCGCTATTGGGATGTCCTTTCGTGATATAACCATCTCTAAAATAATCAATTAGTTTTCAATTAATTCCCAAGTGCACATCGCGGTCTGCCAGGTTTTGTGTGACATTTAGTGGAGAGAGGTTTAACGTTTGAAAAAGTATCTGGTTGCCTACCAAAAGGAAATTACAGTAGTAGACAATAAATGTCACGCAATTGAAAGATCGATTCTGATTGGCTCAACCCGTGACGAAAAGATAAAGCGTGAAACGGTGACTAGAAATCCATATTACGCGTGTCAAGGTACGTGGCAAAACACCTGTATTTAAATATCGCGGGTTATTGTGGATTTGAAACACCATCGAGCGTGTGGAGTATTTAATTCATATTTGATTTAAAATGTTTAACCCCTTGGGCACTAGGTAGGTAGGTATATATCTATATATCGGCATCTACCATCGTAAGTACAATTTTGATTGGTTACAAAAGGTGTTATAACATACATTTAGCAAGCAGAGATACAGTAAATAATGGTGGTATGATTAATAAAGCTATATAAAAACACTTTTTTGATTGGTTACTAACAGGGGAATATCGCATTAAATCATATAATTAGCCAATCAGAGACACTGTAAGAAAGCAGGTAGTACTCATTGGGTTTTAAGTAATACAGAGAGAGACACGATCGGGTTACGTATACAAAATTAGATACCATCATATAATGGAAGTACAGTCCTCAAAATAAGTAACTGACCAGGTTATAAATACGCTCTCAACTCCAACAATTTAGCTCCTACGTACATTTATTGAATTATAAAGCTGTAAGGAAATGCCTTCTCCTTGATTTGAGATATTACACGTGTAGATTGAATGAATATCGACTCAGTTATGTGCCCAAACCAAACAAAGTCCGTTTTTCATTTTAACATGTTGTTCTTCTACACGCAGCCGGCCTCAGACTAGCAACAGGCAGATTATTGATAAACTGGTAGCGACCCAACTCGCGTGTCGATAGTAAGATGAGGATGGGGATGCTTCAATTGATCTACTGCAGCCCATACACATACCTGTCACACTGTTCTACGTGTTTAAAATTCAACTGCACTTAGTTCTATCATTTGCAATGTAGCGTTTGTAATTATTATCTTTTTGAACAATGTCTCAAATTTAAGAGAAGAAATTTCTCTACAACTTTTTTTTTACATAAGAGCTATAGTTTTGGAGTTAAGAGCATATTTATTACCTGGTCAGTTACTTATTTTGAGGACTGTATGAGAAAAGGAAGCGTAGACAATAACAGCATAAATGGAGACAGACGCGCCAAGAAATTGATCGTCAGTTATTTACCCAACAGATGCAGACGGTAAATTCCTTGATACATAAAGCAAAATGTAGATATTATGTAGTGACCTGTTCATGGAACATGCTAATGATCTAAAGCGAATTATCCAAATAGCGGATCAGCTTCTTCATCGACGTCAAGTTTACGCTGCATTGTGAATACTTAACTGAGAAAATAACGACAATTTGTGACAGTTTTTATATTGTGGATGATTGGTCGTACGAAGAACCAAAAACAGCACTTCACTATTTGACATCTTTCGAACCAGCTACCGATGATGAGATTCTGGTAATTATACGCAAAGTTCCAACAAAATCTTGTGAGCTTGATCCCATCTCGACATCGCTTCTAAAGAAATCAGTCAAAGAAAGTGTGCCTATTATTACCAAGATATTGAATAGATCGCTTGAAACTGGTGTTTTCACAGATAGTTTGATAGTTGCTCATGTTCGACCACTTATAAGAAAGAGAATATTGACCGCAACATTTTCAAGAACTATAGACCCGTATCAAATTTGACATTTCTTGGCAAACTTTAGAACGCGTAATTCTAGCTAGACTAGTACCCTTTCTACAACAACATGATCTCGGTGAGGATTACCAATCAGGATACCGTGCTTTCCATAGCACGGAAACCGCAATTCTGAGAGTACAGAATGAAGTGTTGCATGCCACTGATGAGGGAGCAATCACAGTATTAGTCCTGCTCGATTTATCAGCGGCGTTCGACACCGTAGACCATGCTGTGACTCAAAGACAGAATTTTTGATCCTCGGATCCAAACAACAAATCACCAAGGTATATTCAACATGTTAGAGTGAGTGAATCCTACATTGTGCCAGCTGCAAATGTACGCAACTTGGGGGTCATGCATGACTCAAATCTAACAATGGACTGCATGTCATGTGACGGCAGTATCCAAGGACGCCTTCTGCTCAATGAGAAACAATAGATGCAGCTGAAACCATAATTCATGCATTTATAAGATCCTGACTTGACTCCAATAACTTATAATACTTCTATATGGAATTACAATATCACAACTCTCTCGCCTTCAACGATTGCAGAATATAGCCGCCCGGATTATTACATACTAAAAGAACAGATCATAATAACTCCTGTATTAGCAGACCTACACTGGCTTCCAATTGAACAGAGACTAAAATACAAAATATGCCTTATTATTTTCAAGATCTTGCATGATAAGGCTCCCTCTTATTTAACAGAACTTGTGTAACTATATGTTCCAGGGCATCACGGGCTGCGCTCTTCAAAACAAGGGCTTCTTCAGGAGAAATTGACAGCGAAGCTTTCAGGTCGCAGCACCCAAACTATGGAATAGCTTGCCTGAATATGTGAAACTGATAAATTATGTACATATTTTTAAGAAAAACTTAAGACATATTTGTACTCTGAAGCATTTGCTTGATGTGACTCTCCTCATCTTTTTTCTTATGCATTTTTAGCATGTCTTTTTATGTTATTTTGGTTGTTATGTAGAGAAGCGTCATGAGCGTCGCTTGCGGTGGATACCGGCGCTTTATAAATTACCATTATTATTATTATTGTACGAGGGTCAGTCAGTAAGTAACATTTGTCATGATTATAGCTCTGAATCACAACTACACAATTATAGTAAATGATAATTTATATCTGTTTCACTTTTCATATGATGCAATCAAAGCCGGAGGGAGATTTTGGACAACGGAAACGGAAAATTACCTTTAAGAATAAATGCATGTTTCTCGGGTGGTTCTCCGTATAATAAGGTTATATTAGATATAAGAGCATGATTTTAATAATGAAAATGGAAATCAATGAATGATATCTGATACAATTATAGTATCATCATGTATGAACAAGATTGTAAGCAATATTTTACTCTTGTAGGCTCGCAAGTAGTGTAATATCAACTCAAATTTATTGCTATGCCTTTGGCAGACTGGAATACTGATAATCAGTCTAATTTCCAAGCCACAGTGATGCCTCGTATATTATATCTGTAACATAATAGTCTCTTTATGAGTTTGTATTATGTGCAACCTTCAGAATAGTCAATCAGGTAGTAAATGATAGAACATGATCTCTTTGGGAGACTTGTAATCCCTCTATTTAGTCCGGTATATTGGAAATCACTTGGTTCGAGGGGTAAACTTATGGTTATCCTGATCTGGTACTGGTCAATCAGACGGCATTATCCGTAACCGTCACCTTAAATGTTTATAGTCTGTTAAAGAGATATCTGACATTTAGAATGGTTATAATTGACCAATAGGTATGTTGTGCCTCTTACAATAGGCCAAATGAATAGCACTTTGGCGATATCTTGCTGTTTTTCATCCGTTTCCGTCACACTAAATGTAAGTTTGGTATTCACTACATCTCCAGAAAAGTACAACCAGTACTCAGATCAATTTACAATGAATTTGTAGCCGAGGCTCCAAGCAACAATTATGTGATATTTCATTAGTCTGGCTTATATAATAATAAAGTTATGAGGTAAGAGGTAGCACTTATTGAATGACCCTCGTACATAGGCCAATATCATGTGGGGAGTAGATAGAGGGAAAATTAATGAATGGATGATAATAACAAAATTCTGACACTGTCGGATACAAAGCAGCGGTGATAGACTTGATGCTTGATTACTTCTTCAATTTAGTTAATAACGTGTAGAAATAATTCATACGGGGATGTTTCTACCTCAGCACTTCCGAACGTTGCCATGACAATTAGAGTCGCTTATACACATACGCTAATGATAATAACAATCTAGCGTCATATTTTATGATCACTTCTTTATTATCCAAAACCTAGTGTACAACAAGGTTGTAATGTGAACAGTGAATATTTTGATTCTGCACTCGACAGAGTCCAACTTTGTTTCCACTATGTCATTTTGGATTACTTCTAATTGTAAAACAGTTCAAAAAAGACGAAAACTCTAGTGCAAGCAATCGTAATTGGCACAGAGAGACTGTAAAGACATGTCGGGTTGGTTTGGTGGGGGTTGTGTAGGGGTTGGATGGTGGTGGGGGTGGGGGTTTGGTAGTGGTTGGGTTGGTTGATGTTTGGGGGAGGGGGAGGGGTCGGTGGGATAGTCCCCGGGGATAGTCAGTGGCAAGCAGAATTTAATAGCGAGTAGGACTACTGATATTTGACCATTATTCGCGGGCGTTGATTGAGTTAAATGTCGAGTTGGGTGGGGGTCTGGTGGTGGTGGTGGGGTGGGGGTGGTTGGGTGGGTGGGTGGGTGGGTGGTTGGGTGGTTGGGTGGGTGGGTGGGTTGGGTGGGGTGGTGTTGGGGTGGGGGTAGGTGTGATATTCAGTTGCAGGCAGAATTTAATAGCGAGTAGGCCTACTGGTGTTTCACCATTATTTTTAATTACAAGCTCATCGCAGTTAAGTCGCGGGCGCTGATTGCGTTAAATGTTTCGCGTAATTCAATGCTCTGATTTTACATTGATTTTGCTGGTCAGCACGGGCATCTAAATTCACTGATGAAGACGCGTCATGTTGAATATGGGCCTAATACAAAAGTGTAAGTCTACGCGAAACTTTTTTATTTATTTTTTTAAATTTTTTTTTTAAGTCCGTTCCGAAGAAATCGGTCTGATAACAACGGAACGCTTAAAAAAAAAAGTTGGTTTGGTTAAGAGAGTAGAACAATTTAAAGTGAAATAAATTGAAGATAAAAAGAAAAAAAATTGAAAATAAAATTTTGAATTTTCGTTTATTTTCGTAGGGGGTGTTCTGTCAGTGTTTTGGTATTATCAACTTGCACAAAAACCGTATGATTTTTTTTTAAAATTCAAGTTCTGATTCACAACTCTCCCCTCGCTTAACAATAGGCCTAACTTAAAATGAAATTGCCTCTAAGCCGACGCTTGCATCGGTCCGGCACCGGTGACGATCGCCCTACCCCCCCCCCCCCCCCCCCCCCCCCCCCCCCCCCCCTTCACGCTAACATTGCCTCTAAGTCTGATGTGCGTATGTAATGTCCTCCGCCAGCCAATTTATTACCCATACCTGATACCTAGTAAACATTATTTCCTCTACGGCCAGAGATGCGCATCCGTTCACCGCCAGTGCCCCCATCCCCCCCCCCCCCCGCCTCCGACCCCCCCCTATAACACGCCACATCAGATTTCCACCGCACACCGTCGACATTACCTATATATACCTTAAGCAACGTTCATCAGGATACGTCAAAACACCGCCAAATCCCTCCCTTCCTAGGCAATGTCTTGCTAGACGTCCCGTAACTGATGTGCACATGCTCATATCAATTAAAATGTGTTGTCGTACATGTCGTAGTACACGGTTTATTCCGTATGGGACGCCTAGCAAGATATAGCCCTTCCTAGTTGGCTGGCGCGGCATCGATTGTGAAGGTCTTTCTAATTGACAAACACAAAAATTCAGATTTTTTGTTTAAAAATAGAACATACCATTGTTCAGCAGGAGATAATGAGTTTTCAAGATCTGTTGCTTATACAACATCATGCCGCGTGGCGAAAATGTTTTAAGTGATTTTTTCCTTATTTTTAAAATTTTTTACGATACAATAATCATAGATTACTCGAATGTGAATTAAAAGTACACTTAATTTAGTCCAACATGAAACTATCTCTTGTTTGTGGTTGTAATTACGTCAAAACAACCAAGTCATATGTTGCGTTTTGGTTGCGGCGTGATTGATGACAGTTTTTACAAGGTCTCTTTAACATTATTAACGTCGTACCAACGTTGCTGTAACGTTGTTTTGCTGTCAATGGAATAAGGAAGTTGTGAAAAACGTTACTTCTATAATAATACTACCGTTAAAACTTTCATATAGACGTTAAAACAACGAACTGTTTTGCCCACTGGGAAAGTTGCTGAGACGCAAATATTCAACCATCTCTATCAAGCCAATATAGTTGCTTCAGTTTATCCAAACTATCCTCGACATGCTGTTGTTCTATTTGAATAATCGATTTCTCAAGACTTTGCTGCTTCTGCATGTGTTGTTGGGTGAGTATTTTTAAAACACTTACGGTTCATATTCCGCACCAGCAATATTCAAAAAAAAGTTGACCCAAGTTCAAAGTAATTTTTCAACCACATTTTAAGTTTCAGATAATTTCTGTTTGTTTAGTCTTAATCAGCAGTAAGTTTTGAAATTATCCTGATAAGATGGTACATTTATCTTGGTTGGTTCTTCAGATATGGTTCATTACAGAAAGCATGCACAAAGCTGCCTTGGCCACGGGAGCGTCCTTTAGTAGAGATGGAATGCACAAAGTGGACTTACACACGATTGGTCACAAATTGTAAAAATAGGAGAAAAAGAAAAAGGAGACATCTGAGACATCTGACTGGTGCTTGACATTACCTACCTATACGTATCTACGTTTCTTTGTTGAATGTGAATGGCACATAAGCATAGAGATTGGGATACTTTGTCAGGGCGGGCTTTTTAATTCTGAAACTAGAGCATGCTGTTTTGTTTAAGACAAAAAAACTAAATAACGCTCCCGTGGACAAGTCAATTTTGTTCATGTTTTCTGTAATGAACCATATCTGAAGAACCAAACAAGCTAAACGTGCCATCTTTTCAGGATAATTTCAAAACTTACTGCTGATTAAGACTAAGCAAACAGAAATTATCTGAAACTTTAAATATGGTTGAAAAATTACTATGAACTTGGGTCAACTTTTTTTGTTTTATGTTAAATGGGTATTCAAGATTTTAAGTGCAACAGCTTATTCTTTTATTAACCATTTTTGTTGTGCCAAATTTATAGATACCGTGAATGTTTGGAACAATTAGGGGAAAGTAGACACTAACATTGGTGCAACAACCTCATTTGTATAGACAACAGATCAATAAAGTTCCATTTGAATACACAGTGGGGTGGGGTCATAAATGTGATTTCAATTTCACTTTACGAACACGAAAAAAGGCAAAAATGAGCTACTGTTTGTTGATTAAAGAAAATGAACTGTGGACAATCTGTTTAAAACAACAAGTACAGCAAACAAACAAACCAATAAACACCCTAACAAACAAACACCAAAACAAATAAACAAACGAAAACCTCCAAAACAAACGAAAACCTCCAAAACAAACACACCCCCCACAAACACCCCGAACAACAGACAGACAGAACGACAGACAGATAGACAAACGGACAAATAAACAAAAACAAAGGAAACCATAAATAGAGCTGTTGTCATTGGCCGCGGAACTTTATCTAGGCCTTTATTCTCATTCTTAAAAGTCATGCGTTAGACATTATCTGTTAAAAGTATTGCCCACATTTGTCAAGTTTTACCCCTGTTAGTATAAAATAACCAACAAACAGCGAATCCCGTGCAGTGAGAACGCCATGCGCCAGCGTATTTCGCCGCATAAGCACGCAGGAAAAGCGCAATAAGACGCACTGCAGAATTGCGCGTTATGGAACCACTAAAATATTATTTGTATGAGTATGAATATAAACAAGATGTCATGTTGTATGCGAATGTCGTTAAGACCTGGTTCATGACTAAGAAAGTGTATGATATTAGGGCAGTGTAAACCCGGCACTTGTTTCAAAAACTGAATTTCCCATTTCTCTATAATTTAAATACTTTTATATAATGTATATTCTATCATTACCATCATAAGTTACTCATTGGAAGCGATCATTTTCCCGTTGTTTTAGGTGATATAAAATTGTTGTTTTGGTAAGTTTGAGTCAAGAAAAGGCACATGGTTATTTGGCGGGAAATTAAGCGGAGTTCCAGCCTTTTCAAATAATGCGCCAGCTGTTCGATCATTGCGTCGCGCGCTGAATTGTCCCGTGCGTAATAATAGACGCGCTGCTTAGTATCCGCGATGCAGACGCAAGAAGCAAAAGAGCGCAAAACAATGTCTAACATTTTAAACAAAGGCCAATATTACGATAATTACGATTTTAGTTTTCTTCCAATTTCTACACATGTTGACAATATAAATTGAATCTGATGTTTATTATTTTTTCATACAGTATACTCGCCTTTGAGGTCACACGCCTCGTGTATTTGGTTAAAATGTTCAATTAGCTTTAAGGGGGGTGTGGACCCTCGGGTATAGCCTCCGTAAAACTGCCATCATTCATTATTTATTTAATCTATATAAAAGTATACATTTTTTTGCAGAAAAGGGTTCAATTAATCCAACCATGATCATGAAATTGACCATTTTTGGAGAAAATTATAAAAAACACGTTTTTGACCCATTTTGGGTTTGGAAAAGATAACTACAAATATATTGTGTCAAATTTTGTCATACTAGTTTTATTATAATCCTGATAACATTCCCTAGGAAGCTTTTTTTTAAATTTTAAATTTTTACCAAAAATGTGATTTTCATGATTTTGGAGGTAAAAAAATACATTTTTTGGCACGTTTTGGTCTATAATTCAAAAAATAAATAAGATATTAAAAAATAAAAAACAAAGCTTCCTAGAGAATGTTATCAGGATTATAATAAAACTAGTATAACAAGATTTGACACAACATATTTGTAGTAATCTTTCCAAATCTAAAATGGGTCAAAAAACATGTTTTTAATAATTTTCTCCAAAATGGTAAATTTCATGATCATGGTTGAATTCATTGAACCCTTTTTATGCAAAAAATGTATATTTTTATATAGATTAAATGAATAATAGAAAAGTTACGGCAGTTTTACGGAGGCTATGCTGAGGGTCCACACCCCCTTAAATGGGGAAAATGTCAGTATTTTTACTAAATCGGCGTTTTCTAGAAGTTCAATTTTAAAGGAAATTTACAAGATTTCAGACAAGATAACTCAAAGTGAAAGCTATCTCTAGCAACGGTTTTCTCATTTTTTCAATCTTTGCATTTAAACTAGAGATATTGACTAATTATCGGTAAAATGTATGCAAAAAAACCTAAGATTTACATTATTTCAGATGTTTTTGTCAATATTTTGAAAAAACCCGAAGAAAACCCCCGATCCTAGGCAAAATTGTGTTGTTTACGATAATCAATATTAGAAAAAACGATCAAATGTTTTTATTTATTTATGCTGTCTGCAAAAAAATTGGGTCAATAAAATCGCTTTTGTTGGTTAATTTTTTAATATACGGTATGGGAAATAATGGGTATTTATGTGTCAAACTGATGTCATAATCATATTCCACGTCCAATATACTTTTATTAAATATTTTCAAACTTAGAAGCAGAAAACAAGGATCGAAAGGGCAAGGGTTGACATCACCCTTAAAGATGCGGGCAATGAAATTACATGGAATAATAACTTAATCCAACTTAACAACAAAACTCTATTTATGAAGAGGGGATTAAAGCCGGTTTCATTACAATTCACCAATTATTAATTTGATAATCAGGGTAACTTTCTCACTTTTAACACCTATCTCAAGAATTACTGAACCAATACAAAGAATGTTTGTACTTATTTTAATGCATTTTTCATGGTGATTCCAAATATGGTAACGAAATCTAATTATTTTGACATTTTTGAAACATGTTGTTCAATTTTGGAATGTCGTCTGCAGACGCCTGCCGCGTGGAAAGTGTTAAGCAGAATATGCCTGGTAATAGCTGTGTCCTGATTCGTAACGTTCTCCCGTTGGACTGGACATCGATGAGTAATCTGAATTTTTGTGAAAACACAGAAATTAAGCGTGTTTGTTGATGTATCTATACACATGGAAAAAAGTATCGCACCACTGCTTTTTTTTGTTGAAAAGTGCAAATGTGGCCTCGGAATTTTGCCACCATGGTGTGATATTAAGCATCATTTGTTTGCGTAAGCTGTCCAACAAAATGTTGTGCAACAAAAGGGCCACATTTTAGTTTGTGACGTAATCGATGTAATGTTTTTTCAAGGCCAAGGGGAAAATGCATGTTTTTGTCCAAAAACATGCATGGAAAAAGTTTGGGTATAACGCGATATTAAGAGGCCCGATGATTAATCTCTAAAGTTGTAATCTTTGGTAACACAATTCAGTATTCCAAGGTCAAAGGTCATCTGGGGTCAAATTAAACACAAAAACTCCCTTTTTCGTACGCCCAACGGTTATGGGGTCTAAGGTCAAAATAGGTCAAATTTTAAAGAAGTTCAAATGACAAAAGCAATATCGCGAAGGTGTTGACCTAGGTCAAATAAACAAAAACAAAATCAACGGTTACTAATATAATGACTATTTTAAGTTTTTAAAGTCTATTCAATATCGCGTTATACCCAAACTTGTTTCACGAATGTTTTTGGACAAAATCATGCATTTTCCCCTTGGCCTTGAAAAAACATTACATCGATTACGTCACAAACTAAAATGTGGCCCTTTTGTTGCACAACATTTTGTTGGACAGCTTACGCAAACAAATGATCCTTAATATCACACCATGGTGGCAAAATTCGTGGCCACATTTGCACTTTTCAACAAAAAAGCAGTGGTGCGATACTTTTTTCCATGTGTATATTATATGCTATAGGTTAGAAAACCATACATGCCAATTAATCTAGTATAGTTCCACCCGAAAGGATCCGTCATGAATATGAATTCGCTTATATAGTTACTATTGTAATGTTACTATGGAATGAAAAAAACCCCACCATTACTATTAATTATATTATTATCCTAAGTAGTAGTTCGTTGGTTTGGAGCCACAAGCCCTTATCTACAATGGCTACTATATGTAAGGTTGTATTTTCACAAGGGTGCAAGAATATAGGAATATACAAGAATATATAAGAATATACAAGATTATACAAGAATATACAAGAATATACAAGAATATTCAAGAATATACAAGAATGTGCAAGAATATACAAGAATATACAAGAATATGCAAGAATATACAAGAATATGCAAGAATATACAAGCATATACAAGAATATACAAGAATATACAAGCATATAACTTAAGGCAGCTATTACACATAGTGAAATCTTCAATGTAGGAGACGGGATATACGCTTGACCAATTTTGTTTCTACTCGCATGAAGCCGTCCTTCGTTAAATTTTCTTCAACGTAGGAAACGGGATATACGCTTGACCAATTTTGTTTCTACTCGCATGAAGACGGTCATAGAATTATTGCAATTTCTAAGTCAATCCCCAAGTGTATGTCTAAGCCTAATTAATTTATTAGTAAACATTCAACGGTGAAAGGTTTGTTATTTTCTGTATAGGCTACAATATATTGTCGTGAATGATCCATTACAGCTGTTAACTAAAAGGTCAAGTTATTGCCTTTCTGCATTGACGTGGGTACACCACTAACTAATTTCTCCATCGAAATACACGCAGTGTTGGCATAATTCACGTGCATTTTCACCCTTACAATATTACAAATACTCGCTCTAGTACGGCTTTTTGCGCCACTAAGAATTTCAACCAAAATATCTGCGGTTCCTTACCATTTCCGATTTGGTATCATTCTGACCGTTTATCTTCCCATTTAAAGTATGTTGTGGCACGTTTGCAATGTTAAGGTAATACAGGGTGAGTCAAAAAACCTGCAATAGTGGAAAGAAGCCATTTTGTTTTCAAAACAAGTTGAAGTTTATATTTCTTTTATACGTTAGAAGAATGATTTAGTTGTTATTAACTTTGTGTGAACAAAATGAAGTCAATCGCATTTTCCGTTCGTCTTTTGTGAACACTTTGACTGCACAAACCAATTTACGCGTTTGTCCACGAAACACAGTGATTTTCAATTGACAATGCACACATTGCATTTTCACATTTGAATATTACGCCAGCGAAGATTTTATATTAGTATTCAAATTTAGATTATCATAGGCAACTCACAGCACAGGTAAGTTAAATTGATTATGTAAACAAGAAAGGACGCACTAAATTACAATTACGTCAGAAATGTATTCAAGTTGTCAAATTTGAATGAGAGACGCATTTTTTGCAATCTTATGCATGTTTTGGGTTTCTCGTGGACAAACATATGAAACAGGTGCCTCGGTAAAAAGGCTCACCATACGCAAATGGAACACGCTATTGACTTCATTTTGTCACACAATGTTGGTAACAACTATATATACCATCCTTGCAACGTTAAAAAATGTTCAAACTTCAACTTGGTTTTGAAAACAAGATGGCTTCTTTCCACTATTAGTACAGTGTACAACCCGAGATTAAGTTGGTGACTTTCACCACCAATGTTCAAATTTGATTAATTCATCGACACAATAACATAGCAGATGTACCCTTTATCAGACTTTGTTTATCATATAACTAACCTGTTAAATGGTTTTGCCTCCAGAATGCAGGCATTATACACGATATCTTCATGGATGTGACCCTCACATCTTGAAATAGTTTTACAAAGCTTAAGAGTAACACAACATAAGCTCAGGCCTACTCCATCATCCATGCATGGAATCAAAGTAAACATAAGCTTACTTCATAGATCGATTCAAACTAGGCCAAAGATTCATTGTAAGTTACTTTTAGGCTCAGTATTATCCACCCATTTCCCCTAATCAGATGCTTACATGACATTATTTTACCTAAGTTGTACTCCGTGCACCGTACTAAACTATGCAGGATTGCCGAATTGTACTCCAGTTTCTGTAAAAATCTTCTTTTCTTCTCTAGCATAGAATAACACAATTTCTAATAGGCTTACTAACAAAACACGTCAACATGGGTCAAATTAAGGCAACAATTGGATCGAGACAATCTCAACCTGGTTGAAAAATCCTTGTTTACAATATTTGTCGGTATTAGCGGTATTCCTATTGAGAAGGACAAATGCTACACAACTACACCATCCGAATGCTCCAACAAAATGGGTACCACGAACATTATGTTAATGAGCTACGTTTTCCTGTACCATATTGCAGGTTTCTTTACTCACCCTGTAGTCGATAGTTTTGATAACATTGCGCACGATTCATTATAATTTGTTTCTCTCGGGACGATCATACCTTTCGCTAGGTACTATTTTGTTTAAAGGTATTTCGAATGTGTACCATTGGAAATATAATTGCAGTACTTTTTTACTGTGTAGCTACTCAAGCCATACTTAAGTTATCAAAATGATGGCAATTTAGGGCCTTTTCAGCCCGGCTTTTGAGACTATTTCTACGGGCCATGTTTGTTTTTCTCTGCGTACACTGTAACCATGCAGTCGGCGCGCGGAGCACATAACGCGTCGCAGTGCGCCATGCAAAAAAAACCCGCGCACACGCACGCACCCCTACACACGCGGGCGGGCACTTGGAGAAATACGCTGCGTCACACGGGGTTGGTTATGGTTTAGGCCTTGGGGTTGAGATACGCCACGGGGCGGGGGCGGAGACGGGAGCGGGCGGGGACGGCTGGGCGGGCGGGCGGGGGGGGGGGGGGGCGGCAGCGGGTCATAAGGTAGCGAAATAATGTGGTTTCTGATAAAACAAAACATGATATGGTGAATCTAAATTACATAACATGGTGTCAGATGTGGGATTTGATACTGTAGTGACACGCGGGTGGACAAATATTGGAGAAATACGCCGCGCTACGGGAGATGGTTAAAGTGAGGCCTTGGCGTTGAGATAAGCCACGGGGCGGGGAACTTTAGGCCTTTGGGGTTGAGATATGCCACGGGGCGGGCGGGGGCGGTGACGAATGGTGGTTGTGTGTAATGATGTAATGTGGTTTGGGAGGCAGGGGGTTAATGAAGAAATGTGATGCTAAATTGCGTAACGGATATGCCACGGGGCGGGGGCGGGCGGGGGAGGGCGGGACGGGCGGGGCGGGATGGTGACGGTTGGGGTACGGGAGATGGTTAAGGTTTAGGCCTTGGAGTTAAAATATGCCACGGGGCGTGGGCGGGCGGGGGGTCTTTGAATTAAAACAAAAATATTTTAAATATTGTTCTATTCCTATGTGTTTCGTCATAGATTTTCCAACATGTTGTGTTGTTTCATTTGTAGCCTGTAGGTGTTCTATCTGGTAGGCCCTACTCCCTAGCGGGAGAGCCCGTCCGTAGGACGGGCGTCCCGCTAGTAACAATAAGAATTTAAACTCCCTTTGTTGCATTAGCTGTTGTTTGTTGCATTTGCATTGCATGCCACCTATAGCTCGCATTTAGTTTTGGTGCATGATCAGGGTTGTCACCAGCCAAAATTCAATGCTGCCTAAATTTGACGAGATTTGAATCAAAATAATGAATCATGTTGCAATAGAGGCATTTTGTAGCTGTTTTAAGACAAATACTTTCAATTTGGCATATTCCAGGCCCGTCAGATGGGGGGCGACGGTTGCGAACGCCCCCCTTTGAAAATCTTTTTTTTTTTTTTTTTTTTTTAAGGTAAAAATTGCGTTTTTCTTAGTTTCAAATATCAATGATAGTAAAACTACTCATAAAACATTGACTACAGTGCTTTTTGGACTGCGAAATTTTGTGTCCGTGCGAAATTTTGTGACGTGCGAATTTTTTTGACTTCTACCCCCCCCCCCCCCCCCCCCCCCCCCCCCCCCCCACACTTACGTGAAATTCACGAGGTGACTGACTTGGAAAAAATTTGGGGCAACCTTTTACGAAAATTTTAGGTGAAACCCCCCCCCCCCCCCCCCCCCCCCCCCCCCCCTTGGGCAAAAGTGTCTTACGGGGATGTATTCTAGTAATTGTAAACATCCTTGTTTCTTAAAAAATAAGAACAATGCAATGACATAATTTGAAGATTTTAATACGCATGCAATGCATTGTTAGATCTTTTGGTTAGCTTTCCGGATCTGCAAATTTGCAAATTTGCTCGAATTGCAGCTCACACGCGCAGCGTACTCAAGGCGCTGATAGAAGATACATACGCGTGCGTAAATGCTGCACCTGTAAAGTTACGTCACTGTCCAGAGGAAGACAAATAAAGTATAGAAGTGGCGTTTATTAAAAAAATGGGTGAAATGTTATTGACATCTTTTTAAATTTACCCTATTCTTTTCCGGATAAGATGGCAGATAAATCTCATCATTGTCTGTGTACATACATTGTCTCTTCCTTCGAGATATAACGTATTAGCGCATGCGTAGGACTAGAACATATCGTTTGATTTGAATCTCGTTTCAGCAGCCTGGTGCTAAGCATAGATGAAAGGAACCGACAATTTGGAACCCGGTAGTATATTTTAACGGAATGAATCGTATTGGAAACTGCAAACCAATGCTTAGCACCAGGCTGCCGGAAACGGGATTCATTTGATTTGATTGAGTCAATCGCAGAGGTGGTTCAAGGCAATCCCCGGAATCATTGCAGCCATCAACCAAAAGTTTCGAAAAACAATAAATTCAGTAGATATTTATATAGCTTAGCTTATGGTTTTAACGTTGCTAGACAGCAAATATGTTGCTGGTTTTATCTATTTTACTTCTATCTATAATGTTTTAAAATGCTTACAAAATTAGGAGACTTTTTGGCTTTTTGGGTATTATTGTATTGAGAAATAGAACCCAGGTCCACATATTGACATAAATATAAAAACTCTCACTGATTACGTTCTCTAATGAATCATGTTTCTTCTGTTCATTTTCAATGCAAAACGTGTGTTGAATTGGCCCCATTACCCCGATGCGCAGTACTTATCTACTGTATGCTGGGATTAAATTGAATCAGCATCTGAGTTAATCGGTTCGCTATGCCTGTCCCGTGCGTGTCCATATTTGGGAAGCCTCTCCTAGACCCTCCCTTTGGGCCGAAAAAAAATTGAACTTAAAATGATCTTCTTCCCCCCTATTTATCAATTTGGAATTTAAATCTTTACAGCCTGCTTTATATCTACTGATGGTCACATGTGCTTGTTACGGAAAAGACTCGATCCTACAACTGGCCGTAATCTGTCGTCACTGCCCTGGATAGAGCGGTGTTTTTGTCATCGAGTGGTTGCACCCAAATTTATCAATACCCAAAGTTGCTCTACATCAGTACATGGCGCATCTGTGGTCGCACCAAAGGATTTCTGGTTTACTGACGATCCATATCCTCTGACCATCAACTCTAACTGGATACCATCTATTCTTGATGAACTACTGGACAGAGCTATATGCTGTAAGTTGATGTCTTGATAATGTTGATGCTATATATACCTTTTTGTTTACCCATAACTTGAAAGGTTAGGCACACGCGGAGTCTTTTTTGTTTCAAGCATTTTTTATCTTAGAAACATGTTGGTCAATACGACAGTCAGCTTATTATTTTGGTTTAGGTAGGTGTGAAGATGGGTTACGTTCCGAGCGGTATAAGAACTTGTCATTACACACAATAAGTATATAATCAGGCACTGGTAGTACGGTAGTATTTTATCTTTATTTAACTCTAGTCATTTCGATGGCTTTTCAAATCTTTCTCTTGGGTTAGAGAGTCCTAAGGGTGGTCTCTCTAACTTGATGTTCTCATGATGAGTGATCTATAAGTGATCTATATCTAGTTGGGGAAGAAGCACTCCAACTAACACAAACATGGACTTGGTGTCAGTGACCAGAGATGAACTAACTTCTAGCCAATCACAGCAGTGATAATATGTTACATAGAGGGCAGAGGTCTTTCCAAAATATCATTGAATTAGAAATGTTAATGAGGGGATTTTCTGAGATAAGTAAATCGTCCCAGGCCTCTTTACGTATACAATAAAATGTCATTACAATGGGCTTTGTCTTGTTAAAGCCCCTCACCTGCATGCTCTTCAAAAACCCACCACCTGCATGCACTTCAATCAAAGTTAAGAGCTTCTTTAAAAAGATAAAAGTTAAAAGCTTGTTTAAAAAGATCAAAGGTAAAAGCTTCTTTAAAATTAGCCCAGGGGTGTGCCAGTGAGCTTGCCGATCGGGTCCACTTTTAAATTAAAATTTGGTCAGCATAGAACTGGTGGCGCTATACTGATCAGGCGTGATTGTAGCAGACGACACGACGCTGGCCACGCGTCTCAATATGTCAACGACCCAATATGTCAACGGGATCCGGAGTGCACTATCTTGAATTATTTTTAACAGTCATCGCCCAGTTAACGATGACAATTCTTTTAATTATAATGAATTTGTCAAAATGATAAGATTAACATTCGCGTATACTTGTTATTCACCTAATATTCATTACGTATTCAACATTTAGGTTTCGCGTGGCCACCGTCGTCTGTCTAAATCCACAACGCCCTCAAACCTATGCTGACCAAATATTACGTTAAACCTGGTTAGAGACTGTTAAACGCGTTCAACGCCGGTCACCGACACATTCCGATGATTTCCATAATTTATGTAATTTATGCAAACGGCCCCGTTTTCGCTACGTGTGTTAGTATAGGACTTTCCTATCCCAAAATTAATAGTATCCCTGATTAGCCCACCACCAGAGATGTTTGTTAAGAGGATCAAGAAGGCTTAAAAAGTGTGGGAAAGTGAAAAACACACTTTGTAGCCTCTTTATGTCACACAGGGGCTAGGGTTTAGGTAGATCGATGAGGACCTGGGTTGCGGTGTTGATGTAACATGAGACATGGTTCCCTGGAACCAGGGTCCGCCCTGTACAGTAACATATAGGTTGGTATCACTGCAAATAAGGTTGGTCAAAAAATGACCAATTTTTTGACCAACGTTGGGTCTATATACAACACATGCAATAGTTGGTCAACATTTAACCAACAAGAGTTGGTCAACAATTATGACCAACAGTTGGTTTACAAAAACTTGCTCAAATATTTGGCAAAGTAGTTACCCAACATAGTTGGGCAAATATTGCTTACCATAAACTGAATAAGAATAAAAATGATTATACGCTCGTATAGTTCGTAGCGGTTTGGCTGTATAAAACAAAACTTGGACAAATAAAACCAGATGCTGTTGTTAGGAAGTATTATAAACTGTGCAGTGATATGTTTCTCAATGTGCGGTGATATGTGATATCATGAGTTGGTTTAAATAAACATATTATCTGGTTTTCAATGGTTAATATTATTTTTTTAGATATCAATGAATGTGAGTCCAACCCTTGTCAGAATGGAGGAGCATGCGTGGACGGTCTTGATTCATACACCTGTCAGTGTCCGAGTGGATATGCCGGTGATAATTGTGAAACGAGTAAGTATTACAAATGTTATCGTCTAAATAAATTATTTTTGCGGAAAGAATACGAGAAAAGATTCATTGATAGTTTAGTGATCAAAGGTCAAGGAAATCCCCAATAAACAAAAGTTAAATATGAACCGGCAATTTCATAAAGGTCAACTTAAGTTTGTAAGTTAAGAAGAGTTCCTATTAAATTCCTAAGTTAAGAATTAACACTCTTCGTTGCATAAGAAGGATAGTGTAGGATAAGAAGGATATATTATTACCTTAGAATTAAAGAAAAATTCCGTAGTAAACTTAAGATAGCCTCTGGCCTCTTTAAGTTAAGAAGGAACTTAAGTAGGATGTTCTTCTTGAGTTGTTTTATGAAACAGAAGATAAGAGTTTTCTTAAGTTAAGAAGAGTTCTTGAAGAGAAGAGTTGCTTGTGTGTTGGATTTCGATCGCGATAGGAGCATGCGCAGATGCGATTTTTGTGTACATGTTCATCCCCGCTACACACCCGTACACTTCCCCGTACACTCCCTTGCATAGCCGGGCATCGTTTTTTCCTCAAATGGTGCCTGTGAATATTGCTGTTGCTGTGTACCTAAATACATGTGCTGTCTGTTGAATTTGGAACCAACATTTAATTTGAACTGTCTATTTTCAATAGAAAAATACTCCAATTCGGGGAAAAATTCACAAAAGCTCACAGACAACAAATAAGCACATCATTTTACTCGACCTAGAATTTCAAACTTACAAATTTGGCGTTCCAAAAATATCGGAAGAAGATTTTTGAAAATTCTTTTACTCTCGACTGGCTTGACCAATTTTGATCCGGTAAAAAGTATGTTGATATATCGATTCGCGCCAATACAGAAAAACTGACACGAGGGCAATCATTGGCTAGCAAAATCTTCTGCGCAGCCGTTCAATGTACGAAGTCAATTTACCAGTGAATCGATTTGGAATTTTCTGCTGACATCGGGAAAACCCCGATGATGCGAGTGACGTCATTTAATGAGCGGCGCCCTTCACGAATTAGCTCATTAGCATAATTTATGTCCGTGAAATGTATCACGCAGTTTGATAAGTGGGTCACCATCCCATACTAAAGTGCGTTCAGGAAAGGAAATTAAGAAAAGTGTAATAGGCGTGTGGATAACACTGGATTAAAAATAGCGCGCTGCTACTCAAAGGATGAGTTCGTGATACAGATTAAACTGAATGTTGATAATCGATGGGCCATCAACTATAACAATGTCGCATCGGACCATGGATCGCTGCACATGGCAGGTATCAATGGGCGCTTCTTATCTCTTTAGGTATATTAGTCTCAGATGCTATTGTAAATATCAGCCAATCGATATGACAATTGGCCCTTGCACGCGCTATTAAATCCTGCTGCTTAGCAGACTAAATATGCGCGCCAAATACAAATACATATGGAGTGCATAGGAATGTACATGCCCCTATAGTTTACCGTGAGACTGTGCATAGCTGTACATTGCTGCACATCCCCTACTAAAGGTCAAATCTAAAGGTATACCTTGGTGTACAATTTTAACACATTATTCGGCTGGTAAATACCACATATCTGATATCAATGGAAAGCTTGAAACACATTTTATCAGCTACAATTACTTATTCTGTGATTAAAACTACTCTCTTTGAGAAATGCCATCTGCAAGTACGAAGTTTCACGTATTTCTCGGTGTTCCCCACCTTACTGACTGGCCTTTTAAAAGGTATGCTATCCCCAAAGTATGTTAGCCGGTAGCCTTAGTCCCACTCTTCAAAGTGTTATGCATTTTATGGATGAAATGTTCGGCATTTTTTCATAAAAAGGCCACCAAGAAATTGTATGTTTTCCCATAGCGTTACACTCAAATTACCCGGATGTGACAATCAACGGCAAAATTATTACCATTTCTCGACTATTGAGGGCAGTGCGTATAATTATAGTAAAATAATAAGCACGTAATCTATCAGCGTGTTTTTACTGAAGAAAAAAAGCAGGCATATGACTGCTAACGAATTAAAATCCCCCAGTAAAAACACACCACCACCGGCATTTGCCCGCTCATACCGGTTTATTTCTCCTGGATTTTAGATGCCTTTTATCCTTCGAAACCAAGGATAATAGCGGTTGAAACCGGTTAGGAAAAGCAGTCTTTCGTCAGTATAAACACGCACGGTTCCTGCTCAGCGCGTTTGCCTGTGGAAAAGCGGAAGTGGGCACACGATGCACGATCACCTGACAATTAAATGCAAACAGATGTGTATGACCTTTCGCAGGCATTTATTATAATGAGGTCAGCGGCAGCCGGCAAGTTTGTTTATCGAACTGCAATAAAAACACGTCTCTCACACGAGCAACCGGCTTTTATCCTGCTTTTTATAAGACGGGTAAAAGCCGGTTTGCTTAATAAAAACACGCTGTATGTGACAGGCTTGCATGTCAGCACACCCACCTAAACTAACATACACCATTATGCTTAAAACCCTTGACTGCACACTGCTGAATGGTATTTCTTGTAGCGCGGATTTCAAAACAATAATAAGTAGTGTTCAAATATTTTAATTTTACTGTACTGTGCTTATAAAATTTGGACATTGATAAGTCATAGGTACTAGTAATTAGATGTTGAAAATACTAATACTGCCGATACTACTAAGATAGAACTAAAAGGAGAGGCTTACTTCTACTAAGTACTACTACTAAGTACTACTTAATCATTTCAATGAGTTTGGTCATTAATTAAGCTGAATTAAGACATGATTTTGGTGTTTTTTTTAAATGTAGACATAAATGTGAAGTTTTTCTCAGATAGAACCTAAATGTTGACACATATTACTTCATATCCTGTGAATTTGGTGTTAATAGCATGTATAGTTTTTGCTGGAAATTACAAAAAGCAACTTTTTAATGCATTTCTTTATAATATGCTAATTATATGCAAATAAGGTCAAACCATTTTTTCCTTCTATGACATTGACTGTCTCCTTGTCTTACATTATGTTACTTTTTGAATTATAGCGTAATTTCAATAACATGCACTTTTGGTCATTTATGCTCTGTTGCACTGTAGCGATAGCGGTTTGTTCCAACGGGTATTCATGTAGTATTTCAGTCATTTTCAGAGACAAACAAATACAAACGATAGATGATATGAACGATGACAGATACTGTATGTAGTTACACAGTTGATAATGATAGATACGGCCATGTGTTTTGAACTCGCCACCCTTCCCGTTGCATGTCCAGATTTTTACATTTTACACCATCTGAGATTCGAATTAGCATATCGCAATAATTACTTGTTCTACCCCATAAAAAGTATATATTTTCTGAACGGTAATCTCACAAGGAATCTAAATATGCGATTGGAATTTGCATAAGACCTAATGGTAACATGTTGTGATTAAAAAATATCGATTCTTTTCATATTTTGATTAAAGCTCAATTTTTTTGTATTCCTGTCCCAATCATCATTTTACTGTGCATATTAGTTCCTCATGCAATTTACCCATCAGAACATAATGGTTGTCAAGTGTAACTTGTTGAAATATACTATATCGGGAAGTAAATGAGCACAAACGTTTACATTTCAAATTTATTAGAGTTTACTCATATATTTTTTTGGCTATTCACCCTATCCTATTTTAAGCAAGATTTTTGAATTCCCCTATTCAAGAGCTTTCCAAAAATGTATAATTTTGCTATAATCGGTTGAATAATTTTGTTATTATAGTCATGTATGTAAAACCGATGAATTAGGGCAAGTTTACTGTGTAGTGAATAGGGAAAAATCCAAAGACAATGCAATCGATTCGTGATTACAACTGTTACGTAAGAGTTGACACGTTTGTTGAAACAGAAACTTATAGAATATAAAACAATCGATAAAATGAGAGCAAAATCATGGTTGTACCATACAGAAATGAGGAGTTATTGTAATTTGAACGTAGAATTGGGAACATTTTCTATATTCCCCATAGAGATTGTACACGACGCCACCGCCACCGCCGCCACCGCCACCGCCACCGCCACCGCCGCCACCCCTGACTTTCGAAGTATAATCAATCACATCTCAGCCAAACAGTTATAAAAATACCTGATTTATTCACACGGTGTAGCTAGATAAATAAGCTTTCAAATGACACCTAAACCATAGCTTTACCACATATATTTGTTGAGTTAATAGAGAGAGATGGATGATTCGTCACCAAAAATGCAACGCCGCCACCCTTTTTGGGTGGTCAGTTCAATACACATGGCCATACTGTAGTCATGGTAGTTACAGAGTTGATAAACCAGCTTGCTGGTGCCGTCAATTTGCTTAAAAGCCATTATGCTTTCAAGAGATTAAATTGTATACATTCTTTCAGATATTAATGAATGTGAGTCCAACCCTTGTCAGAATGGGGGAGTATGCGTGGACGATGTCGGTTCTTACACCTGTCAGTGTCCCAACCGGTATGATGGGGAAAAGTGTGAAAATGGTGAGTTTAAGTTCATATTAGATTAATGGCTAAACACTCTCACCACAGTAAAATTATAATATCTGTACACTGGCTAATAAGCAGTGTACACCTATTTTAATTTTACTGTGCTTATAATTGGACATTGATAAGTTAAATTAGATGTTGAAAATACTAATACTGCCGATACTACTAAAAGGAGAGGCTTTTAGAACTAAAAGGAGAGGTTTACATTTTTCTGGTCATTGTGTTCGGAGGAAAAAAACTGCTTTACTGTCACAAACTAGTTCAATGGATCCTAACATGAAAAACAATGCCAAATAATCCAGATTTTATTTTCGCGACCAGCTTTAAAAGAGATACTGGATCAAAACGTTTTAAAGTTAAGGCATGCAAATATCAAATGCTGGAGTTTGGATAACCATGAAAAATATTGTGAATATTCAGTCCCACTCGACCTAAGCAGTAGGTATTAGTATTACGCTGCCGCAGCCGCTACATCGAAGTAAATAATCACGATATCAACCATGTCCAATGAACATCGTTACCAATAGCTTGTTTTTTCCTATTCAAATTATGCCGAAACGATATTAAATCACACCAAGGCCATTTTTGGGATCTGGAGTTACAATATTAAAGGAATACCCGAGTTGCGGGATGAGGTTGACAACTGTACTGCTAATAATGATGTTAATGTGCTTAATGTATCTAGTAATGTAATCAGTGCTCACATTTCTTTTAGTCAGTTCGCTAATGTGTCTGAAGAAGAGATGTTGCATGTTATCACTAAATGCCCAAACAAATCATGCATGCTTGATGTACTGCCTACATGGCTTCTTAAGCAACATGTTAATGTCCTGCTTCCTACCCTCACACGTATAGTAAATGAGTCTCTCTCCACAGGGACCTTCCCGAAAGATCTTCGCAGAGCTGTTGTTACACCAGTGTTAAAAAAGCCATCACTCAACAGAAATGAATTGAAAAATTACCGCCCCGTAGCTAACCTTCAATTTACATCTAAGGTTATTGAAAAATGTGCTGTTTCTCAACTTAAGAGCCATATTGATAAACATGATCTTGCTGAGCCCATGCAATCGGCATACAGGGCCCATCATAGTACTGAGACAGCACTTGCTCGTGTGCACAATGACTTTTCTCGTTTCCTTGATAATCAACAAGCTGTTGTCCTAGTCATGCTCGACCTCTCTGCAGCGTTCGATACTGTTGATCGCGAAATTTTGCTGCAGAGAGTCGCTGATGAGTTTGGAATCACCAGTATTGCACAAAAATGGCTCTCTTCTTATCTCGAAAATAGATCCTGCCGGGTCACAGTACGTGGTGCTTTCTCCAAAAATATTTCACTCAAACATGGACTGCCTCAGGGATCAGTTATTGGCCCGATTGGGTTTGTTATGTACACTCACGGGGTTGGCCGTATCATCCGCCATCACAATTTGAGGTATCACTCTTACGCGGATGATTTTCAGATCTATGTACCTGTAAATCCTAAAATCCCCGGTGATGTGTCGGTTGCAATCTTTAAAATATCTCAGTGTGTCAAAGCCATCAACTCATGGATGATTATGAACAAACTTAAGTTAAACCCTGACAAAACTGAGTTTTTTATTATGTCATCTTCTGATCACAAGACTAGGTTGCAAGATATCAATTTCTACATTGACGATGAGATAATTCCCCAATTGTCCACCGTACGTAACTTAGGTTTTGTCTTTGACTACAAATTGAATATGGACCAGCATATCACCAAACTTTGCAAAAACATTAACTGGCAAATCCGGAATTTATACAGGATTCGCAAGTATATTGATCAAGAGACGTGCGCTAACATAGTTAGAGCAATGATTTTATCTCGCCTTGATTATTGTAACATTTTGTTTAACAATATTGCGCAAAAGGACGTCGATCGATTACAAAGGCTCCAAAATAAGTGTGCTCGCCTTGTTTTCCTGACACCGAGACGTACCTCTATCAGCCCTCTGTTGCGGAAACTTCATTGGCTTCGTGTTAAGGACCGTATCAAGTTCAAAACTTTGCTCTATGTCTATAAGTCACTGAATGGGCTCTGTCCCCGGTATATCGATGAGTGCCTCATTGTAAAGAGACCCCGTGATGGCTCTGTTACAACAACAAGATCGGACCACGGCCTGAACCTTAGGGTTCCTAAGACTTACAAGTGTGCCGGGGATAGGGCTTTTTCAGTGGCTGCTCCTATTCAATGGAACAAGATTCCAGTTCATATTCGTAGTGCTCCTACAGTCACAGGGTTCAAATCCCTTCTTAAAACACACCTTTTCTCCTAAGTTCTGCTCTTTCCCTTGTTTGTATTGTTTTTGTTTTTGTCGTTGCGCTTTGTATCCTTTGGCAAAGGCGCATTATAAATGCCGTTATTATTATTATTATTATTATTGCGCATTTTTATCATATAAGTGACACCCTGAATCATGATTTTTAAATTTCCAGATAAGAGACGTCTTGTTTTCAAAGCAGTTTCAGGCAAACATGGGGACAACCTAAACAATCCAGGTCCGTACGAGGTTTACATGAGTCCTGGTGGTGAAAACGAGAACATCGCCCAAGCCAAACAGTTGGATGTCAGTTACCCGGGCCACTATAAGAGCGCTGATATTGACAATTGGCAAAATCTAGATGTTCAACAAGTACGTATTCACATTAATTAGGTGAATTAACCGTTAGGTGAATTGAACGCAAACAACCAATGTACCGCTAATATCCCGGATATCGTCGTACCACAGTGCAACTTAACTGCCCTTTATTTTATTGTGTTATGCATAACAAATATGGACCTATATTGGATGTAAACAAGCATATTATAGGGGACTGATATATAACTGAAATATAGACCTATCATCATCATCATCATCATCCTTCGGCTGCGGAGCAGGCGACCACAAGTTTCTTCCATGCACGACGGTCTTGAGCAAGAGTGACAATCTGTCGATCTTCAATCATGCCTTCATTGTCCCCTAGTAAGCGTTGTATATATGTCAGATATGTTGTGCAAGGACGACCAGGTCTCCTTCGGCCATGTGTTGGTGCGTAGGTGGCATACTTTTTAGCTGGCTCTTCATCAGGGAGACGGAGTATATGGCCAAGGAATCTCAGCTGGCGGCGCTTTACATGGTGGATAAGAGGCTCTGTCTTGGTCATGTCATAAATTGTGGTGTTTGGGACATGATCCATGCGCTTGATGTTTAGCATTATCCTGTAGTAAGAGGTAGCGAAGGCATTTATTTTGCATTCCATATCTTGGGATATCACCCAGGATTCACATCCATACAGTAAGATGGTCACACAGGTGGTATTGAATAATTTCATCTTGGTTGTGATACCTATTTGAGGGCTCTCCAGAGGCGTTCTAACTTCCAAAATGCGCACCATGCTAATGCCTTGCGTCTTTTAAGATCACTTGCACCCGATGCCATCATAGAGCCAAGATACCTGAAATCAGTCACATGGTTGATGGTATCCCCATAGACCTGAAGTGTCGGATGAGGATTGCAGTTGGCAGTCATGTACTCTGTTTTAGATACGCTAATGTAGAGGCCGAGGTCTTTTGCTGCTGCAGCAGTTTTTGTCAGCTGCGTCTGGGCTCGTGGAATTGTTGTCTCGAGTAAGGCAATGTCATCAGCTCAGCAAAGTCTAAGTCGTTGAAAACAATGGCAGGATGACGCCTCGAACGACGTGGATGTGTCACAACTCCTGAGTTAAGATCAGATGTGGCATTCGTCAATAGGTAGTCTACCAATATCACAAATAGAAATGGAGCCAGAACGTCACCCTGTAGCACTCCAGTGGAGACAGCGAAAGGATCAGAGATACTGCCATCGACCATCACAGCACTTGTCGAGTTGTTGTACAGTATAGCGTCGACTAAAGCTTTTGGGATTCCGTAATGTCGCAGTACTGCAAACATAACTTTCCTGTTTATGGAGTCGAAGGCTTTCTTGAAGTCTATGAATGTGACTGTGAGAGGTAGCTGCTGGTCTTTAAACCCTTCCATGATCCTCCTTAGTATGTGGATTTGCTGAGCACAGCTTCTGCCAGGGCGAAAACCAGCCTGGTTATTCCTCAAGATGGGGTCGACATGATCTCTAATTCTGTTGAGCAGGATCTTGTTGTATACTTGAGCTGCAATTGACAAAAGAGATATTCCTCTATAGTTGGTCATAAGAGAGAGGTCCCCCTTTTTAGGTAGAGGCACAATAACACTGGTGGTCCACTGGTTGGGTGGTTTCAGGGTTGTGTAAACTTCCATTCAGAACCCATGGACAACTTGTACCAATACGTCACCGCCATTTTGGAGTGCTTCTGATGTGATTGCACAGTCAAGACCTGCAGCTTTCTTGGGCTTCATTTGATGAATGGCTTCCTGCGTTTCCTCAAGTGTGGGAGGATCAATGTGGATGGGCAAGTCCTGAGCAGCAGGTGATGGTAGATCAGATGGGATTTGACCACTGTCATTGTTTAGCAGTGAGCTGAAATACTTTCTCCATTCTGCAAGCAGGTCTTTGTCATTCTTTGGGGTGGTACCATCTCTTTTCTTGACCTTGACGCTGGACTTCCTATCTTTCCCAGAGAGATCATGGATGATTTTCCATGTAGACCTATATTGGATGTAAACAAGATTATAGGGGACTGATATGGTCATTGTGTTATTAGCTAGCCACTATAAGAGCGCTGAAATTGACAATTGGCAAAATCTCGAAGTTCAACAAGTACGTATTCACTTAAAAGAGTTTGATCATACCTTTAGGTTAATTGAACACAAACAGCAAAAACAGCTAATCCCTGATTTCTCCATGCGCACATGCATTCACGCCCTATAGTCGATCACGAAACAGTGACGTACCGCCGTCATTTATTAATTGCAGCGTTTAAACGCGCGTGAATTCCTGAAGGGCTGACATACATACTCGCACAGGAAGACGAAAGATACATATGCGTTGGTAAATAAGTTGCCTGTGAAGTTACGCCAATGTTAATAGGAAGAAAATAGAGTATATTTAGACTCATACTAGACGCGCAAGTGGGTACCTCATTCTGCGCCAGAGCATTGCATCGCGCATATATTTTGGGAGCGCCAAGGCACACACATCATCTTGGCATTGCAATTTAGTCCCCTTTTCACCAAATAAAATATTTAACTACAAATTAAATTAGAAATGTAGTATTACTGAGTAATATGACACATTTGTTATTGGGCTATTGTTCACTTAGTGCCAAATTGAACTCAATCTTCCGATTGACCAAGTTTGATACTTCCCGCACATACTAATTTCCCACACCATATCTTCGATTACAATATTACAATTCCGGTTTTTAGTCATCGAAAATAACCCAAAATCTGTCGTAGATGAATTGCATAGTAGTTTTAGATAGTAATTTTAATAGTAGTGTTGAGATGGTCTATGATCTTGTTAACTGCATTGTTGTCATGCACGTATCTTTTCAATCTCAGAGCGACATGTATATATAGTAGATTCATTCACATTTCCCTTTTGGTTCCAGATGGAGACGTATTCCATTCTTAATCCTTCATGTACAATTGAGAATTAAATTGGAAAGAAAATCTTTAAAGATAATATGCTTTGTTCGGGGCATTTGTTCTAGAAGAGATGAAAAAGAAAAGTTGTGTTAAATCTTATTAGCAGAGAAAACACCAGGGTTAGTTGGATAAATATTGAGATTATAGTCTATCAATCAGAAATAACACACATTTCTTTTATATTAAGAGCTCTTCTTCACATTCAAATTATTGGATAAATGAGGTGTCTATTTTGAATTACAAACACTATAGGGATGGGCGCTAGCACAATTTGGGTGGTGTGGAATCTTGTGGAATTCCGGGGTTCAAACAAACACAAATCAATTCAGTCGTCGTGTTCCATAAATGATAGAGGATGTCCTAAATGTCATGGGGATATTATTAAAATCCGTGACAAATTCATTGGGAATATTTGTGCGCAATACCATTAATTGTTTTTCAACCGCTTCAGTGCATGTTTATAAAGGAAGGTTTTATTACATTAGCGATGAATTTATATGACTTCACAGTTCAGTTTAGTTTGAAGCAATTTACATAATAGCATTATTATTGCTTTTTATAATAATAGGTTGAGCTGGCTTTGATCAATGCTACTGGTGACGAGCTTCTGAAAATGACGTTTAACGGAACTAACTCCACCAAAGACAACTGGATGTCATTAGATCGCCTCACGTATACATCATACACTGATATCGTATCACCTACTCAATTTTCAATTCAAGGATACGTGCAATCCGATTATGTTAGAAGACGGTTCTTCATCAATAAACAAGGGGGAGGATGTAATATCATTGCTGGCTGGCTTGTTGACGTAGAACGTAACAACGAGTGTTATTACGAACGACGACCCGGTTACCTACCTGCCTTTCTGTACAGTAAATTGGACACAGTGGCAACTTGGCGTAACGATCAAGGTAAATAGGAATATTTGATTAGATATCGAACTGGTTGTCAGTTTAAAAGATACATCTTAGCACAAGTATCCATCATAAATGTCATTAGAGACCTGTCATAACAAAGTGAGAGTTAAAGGAATATTATGTGATCTTTTCCAGGGGGCGCCCTCTATTCATGATTTTTTTTGCAGATTTACATTTCTGATCATAAATCATAAATTATAAATTATAGTCTGAGTTACAGAGCGATGCGATTCTTAATTACTTCAAAATCATGGTATTTAAGGGTTGAAAATAGATTGTTCGCTAGCGAACAGTTTATTTTCACTCTATTTTCGGTTTATCCTTCATGTAATTCTGCACGGAACCACCCTATTTTCACTCTAAAACCATGATTTTGAAGTAATTAGGAATCGTATCGCTCTGTTACTCATAATATATTTATGATTTATGATCAGAAATGTAAATCTGCAAGAAAAGATACTTCTAAAAAGAATCATGAATAGAGGGCGCCCCTGGAAAATATCACATAATATGCCTTTAAGTAGGAAACTTGTATTTTCAGGTTTGTCTAAATTCAAAATGCTCAGAAAACAAGCTTTAAAATGATATGCAGCATGTCATAATTGCTCAATGTTTTCCCTATCAAAATTCAAATTAAAGTTTATTGGACCATATTTCCTAATGCCCACTGGCATGACTGGCGACTTAAAGCTCATATTGTGGTAACTGGTCTAATTAGTTTACTACCTACAGAACTTGAGATATTTAGTTACGCATATTTAATTAGCTAGACTTCGTAATTTGTTTAGGATTTCCACATTACGGATTGAATTTGTGCAAACATAGTCTATTTTCAAGAACCTGATGTACAAATGGAATATAATACACTTCTGATTTTCCATCAGCTGATAAACATGTGAGCAAAAATCAATTTTTGGCTCAAAATGGCATTTCGTGGCAGGTTTTCGACCACTTTTGGAGAATTTCAAATGACCATATCACCAGAACACATTGCTCGATTAACATGATTCTTGCATTAAATTAGATCTGTTGCCAAGATCTTTAAATTAACACATTTTTGTTGAATTCCAATATTTGAATTTTAGTGTGCTATACCTACATTTTATGTTCCAGTATTGAATGATTCTGGTATACCAGTATATGGGACCTAAAGTACACTTTTTCGTTGTTTGTAAACAAAAAAAGGTAGTTCGACGTTATATCGTTGTGTTGCTATTATACTGTTATCGCACTGCTCGCAGCATGTTGACGTCCGGTATGAAAACTTCACCTTTCAAATTAACAAATATATTCATATATTATGTTATAAAGTGTACAGTTGGACTTATGGTATAGCATAATTAATACTGCAAAGCTAAACATTCATGTCCGCAAAAACGTCGGCCAAACGTGTTATTTACATAGTTTTATAACTTCTTAATTTCAGAGGTTGGAGAGGCAGATATATTTGCCATTTATGTCATAGCAATCAATACCAATGGATGTGAGTTCAACCCTTGTCAGAATGGAGGAACATGCTTGGACGGTGTTAAAACGTACACCTGTCAGTGTCCGAGTGGATATGCTGGGGACAATTGTGAAACTAGTAAGTGTTACCGTTCATCTAAATAAGTTGGTTTTGTGACAAGAATACGAGGACAGATTGGAAGATGAGTAATTAATCATAAGGGAAGCAGCATAAGTTACTCAGGGAGGGGGGGGGGGGGGACATGAAAGTTTTCTGAAGAAAGAAAAACCGTGCCCACAGTCTTGGAAAAAAGCAAGCGAATTGCACATCAACCAGGAAGAAAAAAAATTGACCCACTGCTGAGTAAAAACAAACAAATCTGACTCACCCAACTCAATTTAAAGAAAAACATTAAAACCTAAAAAACAAAAACTTTGCCGCCTTTGCCAAAATAAAACTAGAACATGTCGCCTCTGGCGGCGAAAAAAAAATCTGCGCCACCCCAACTTCCGTGCCCCCCCTGAAAATCAAATCCTGCGTCTCTAATCCCACTACGCCATACAAAATAATACGGCCAGTAGCACCTGCATGCGAGCACACACCAGGTCTATCCCATCCCGAAATACCCCCGAGCATAGATAGTCACCGAACCATAGCCTGGGCAGGAAAGCACTCGTGGTTCGATGACTGAGTCACTCACCTGCCAGACCAGCGACCCGGATATAATTCCTGGGGATCGCGGATAAAAATATGTTTGCCCTTCCTTTTATCCTCCCCCGTTCAAAGGTCCGTCGCCATTGCAAGACCGTGAGAGTTAGGGTTAAATGTAAAGGTAAACCCGAATAAAAAAATAAAAATATGAACCGACAAAAAGAGGTAGGTTTACTAGTCCGGGTTCGCAATTGAGCTGTAGCGATAGCGGTTTGTTTTGTGTTAATACTGTAGTTACACAGTTCTTAAACCAGCTTGCTGGTGCCGTCAATTTGCTTAAAAGCCGTTATGTTTTCGTGAGATTAAATTGTATGCATTCTTTCAGATATAAATGAATGTGAGTCCAACTCTTGTCAGAATGGGGGAGTATGCGTGGACGATGTCGGTTCTTACACCTGTCAGTGTCCCAACCGGTATTATGGGGAAAAGTGTGAAAAAGGTGAGTTTAAGTTCATTTTAAATTCAAGGGTTAAACACTCTCACCTCAGTAAAAATATAATATTTGTACACAGCTTATATTGGACATTGATAAGTTATAGGTTATTAGATGTTGATAATACTAATACTGCCGATACTGCTAAGATAGAACTAGAAGGAGAGGCTTATATTTTCTGGTCATTGTGTTAGGAGGAAAAAACTGATTTACTGTCACAAACTAGTTCAATGGATCCTGACATGAAGAAGAATGCCAAGTAATCCAGATTTCTTTTTCGCGACCAGCTTTAAAAGACATACTGGACAAAAACGTTTTAAAGTTAAGGCATGCAAATATCAATGCAGGAGTTTGGATAACCATAGAAAATCGGGCGCGTGTGGTCCAGCGGATTCACCCTCGCTCCACAATGCAAAGATTGTGGGTTCGAGCCCCGTTGGTGCCAACGTGTTGTGTCCTTGGGCAAGGCACTTTACCGCACTTGCCACGCTTCACCCAGGTGTATAATTGGGTACCGGCATTAATTCATGTTGGGAAGTAAAACAGACTCGCTGTGCGGGAGGAGTGGCGAACCCCCCACAGCCAAGTATTACATGGGGAGTCTGGCCCAAACGCTAATGAAAGAGAGATGGGCACTCCGCGCGCGAGCTTTGCTCGGCGCGAGTCTTTACTTTACTTACTTAATGAAAATCGTTACCAATAGCTTGTTTTTTTTTCATATTCAAATTATGCCGACATGATATTAAATCACCACAAGGCCAATCTTTGGATCTGGAGTTCCAATATTAAGAAATACCCGAGTTGCGAATTTTTATCATATTAGTGAATTCTTGAATCATGATTTTTGAATTTCCAGATAAGAGACGTCTTGTTTTCAAAGCAGTTTCAGGTAAACATGGGGAAAACCTAAATAATCCAGGTCCGTACGAGGTTTACATGAATTCTGGTGGTGAAAACGAGAACATCGCCCAAGCCAAACAGTTGAATGTCAGTTACCCGGGCCACTATAAGAGTGCTGAAATTGACATTTGGCAAAATCTAGATGTTCAACAAGTACGTATTTACTTATTTACGCTAACAACAACTATCCCGAATACCCCTGATGGCTCCATACGTCGGCCGATGCGCAACGACGAGAGCATGAACTCATTTTTAGCATATTTAGTGGTATACTGGATTCAGTCTTCCGATATACCAAGTTTGATACTTCACGCTCATAATAATTTCTCATACCATATCTCCGAATAATCTTTTAGTCATTGTATAGACCACCTCATATCGGCATGTATTATAGTAGATTCGTTTTGATATTTGCCTGTCGATTCCAGATCTCGACGTATTCATCTTTTCTAATCCTTCATATACAAAATGAGAATCAAATTAATAAGAAAATCAATTTCGACGATGGCACGAGGGAACTTTGTCACTATTTCAACATGAAATTCTTATGTTGTGATTATAAGACGCAGCTATTTTATAACCATATGTTTCAATGACCATATTAAGATTTCAAATCACTGCCTCCCCTCAATCACGCGTGCGTCAATTGGACGATTTTACCTCATACTGATATAGTGCTGGGGCAAAGGTTTATGAATGAACTATAGTCGAGCATAAAACTTAAGACAGCATACTAATTTACCAGTATGATATTATTACTTTGTGTTTAAAGTTTAAAAAAATCTGTATCAGCTTAATTTGGGATATATCGAGCCTGCTATTCTAAGCATCTTGTGGAATTCCGAGTCCAACGAACACAAATCAATTCAGTCGTCATGTTCCATAAATCGGAGAGACGATGTATTAAATTTGATGGGGATATATATATATGATGAATTCATTGGGAATATATTTGGGCAATACCATTAATTTTTACTATTTTCAAACTTAGCATGCTTCAGTGTGGGCTTACAAAGGTTATAGTACATTAGCGATGAACTTATATATTACTTCACAGTCGAGTTTATTTTGAAGTCATTTACATAATAACATTAGTAATTGTTTTTTATATTAACAGGTTCAGCTGGTCTTGTTCAATGCTACCGGTGATGAGCTTCTGAAAATGACGTTTAACGGAACTAACTCCACCAACGACAACTGGATGTCATTAGATCGCCTCACGTATACTTCATACACTGATATCGTATCACCTAGCCAATTTTCAATTCAAGGATACGTGGAATCCGATTATGTTAGAAGACGGTTCTTCATCAATAAACAAGGGGGAGGATGTAATATCATTGCTGGCTGGCTTGTTGACGTAGAACGTAACAACGAGTGTTATTACGAACGACGACCCAGTTACCTACCTGCCTTTCTGTACAGTAAATTGGACACAGTGGCAACTTGGCGTAACGATCAAGGTAAATAGGAATATTTGATTAGATATCGAACTGGTTGTCAGTTTAAAAGATACATCTTAGCACAAGTATCCATCATAAATGTCATTAGAGACCTGTCATAACAAAGTGAGAGTTAAAGGCATATTATGTGATCTTTTCCAAGGGGCGAATTTACATTTCTGATCATAAATCATAAATTATAAATTATAGTCTGAGTTACAGAGCGATGCGAATCTTAATTACTTCAAAATCATGGTATTTAAGGGTTGAAAATAGATTGTTCGCTAGCGAACAGTTTATTTTCACTCTATTTTCGGTTTATCCTTCATGTAATTCTGCACGGAATCACCCTATTTTCACTCTAAAACCATGATTTTGAAGTAATTAGGAATCGTATCGCTCTGTTACTCATAATATATTCATGATTTATGATCAGAAATGTAAATCTGCAAGAAAAGATACTTCTAAAAAGAATCATGAATAGAGGGCGCTCCTGGAAAATATCACATAATATGCATTTAAGTAGGAAACTTGTATTTTCAGGTTTGTCTAAATTCAAAATGCTCAGAAAACAAGCTTTAAAATGATATGCAGCATGTCATAATTGCTCAATGTTTTCCCTGTCAAAATTCAAATTAAAGTTTATTGGACCATATTTCCTAATGCCCACTGGCATGACTGGCGACTTAACGCTCATTTTGTGGTAACTGGTCTAATTAGTTTACTACCTACAGAACTTGAGATATTTAGTTACGCATATTTAATTAGCTAGACTTCGTAATTTATTTAGGATTTCCACATTACGGATTGAATTTTTGCAAATATAGTACATTTTCAAGAACCTGATGTACAAATGGAATATAATACACTTCTGATTTTCCATCAGCTGATAAACATGTGAGCAAAAATCAATTTTTGGCTCAAAATGGCATTTCGTGGCAGGTTTTCGACCACTTTTGGAGAATTTCAAATGACCATATCACCAGAACACATTACTCGATTAACACGATTCTTGCTCCAAATTAGATCTGTCGCCAAGATCTTTAAATTAACACATGTTTTGTTGAATTCCAATATATTTGAAATTTTAGTGTGCTATACCTACATTTTATGTTCCAGTATTGAACGATACTGGTATACCAGTATCTGAAACCTAAAGTACACCTTTTCCGTTGTTTGTGAACAAAGATCAGTAGTTCGCAATGATTCCGGTATATTACGTCATATGCAGGGCCTCTATATTAGATAATAGCACATACACAGCCAGTCCAGAATTCCACAAATTTCACTTACAGTACAGCTTCAGAGTGCTGTAAATTTGACATCGTAAATAACCTGATTAATTACAGCTTTGTAATTCTTACCCAACTTGGTGTGTGTGTTGAATAGATGATTATTAATCTTTATCCGTGTTGGTTAGAGGTGTCCTACTGTGAAAGTGGTGTGTATATTGTATTGAAGTGTCTGAGTTGCAGGGGTATCGATGAGTGCTATTAATTCCTTATAGCACTCGGCAGCTGCGCTGCCTCGTGATATAAGTCATACTTACAGTATACTCTTATCGCACTGCTCGCAGCACGTCCGATGAAAACCTCGTCTTTCAATTTAACAAATATTGTCTACTAATGCCCTATTAACATCAATCCCAGTGTTTTGGATTAAAATAAGTGGTATTGCAAAGTTTTGGTTTAAAATAAGTGGTATTGTAAAGTTAAAACATTTATTGACGGATATGTCGGCCAAACGTTACTGACATAGTTTTATAACTTTTTAATTTCAGATGTTGGAGAGGCAGATATATTTGCTATATATATCATAAACTGCGTAAAAGGGGTAGCGGATTACCATCAGAGCTCAGACAACCGGTTTAAAGATATGTACTTGTTGTCATGTTTATGAAGGCAAAATTGATCTGTATCGTTTCGGTTCTTTAGATTAAGAAACAGTCCATGAAGACATCCTAACCACCAATTGTCAATGCAAAACTGCAACTGATGGGGAACTCTTGTTATGAAGGGGAACATTTGAGGGTATTTTTCGGGTGCTGGCGATATTGACGGTAATAATACAAAACACGCATTGGATCATGTGCTTAAGTTTGCCCAGCATCTAAATAATGTGATATTTCTGCGTTAAAAGCACGAGAATCTCAAACGAAAACTGTAATTAACATCGATGTATCATAACATATTTATACATTTGTTATGTCTAGTAAGGTTGGAACAAATACATTTTTAAACCAATCATAGTGCGCGGATATATCATTATCTCCCCAATAATAGTGGGCGGAGAAGTTTCTTGTTATATACACATGGAAAAAGTATCGCACCACTTTTTTGTTTGTTGAAAAGTGCAAATGTGGCCTCGAATTTTGCCACCATGGTGTGATATTAAGGATCATTTGTTTGCGTAAGCTGTCCAACAAAATGCTATGCAATAAAAGGGCCACATTTTAGTTTGTGACGTAATCGATGTGATGTTTTTCAAGGCCATGGGGAAAATGCATGCTTTTGTCCAAAAACATGCATGAAACAAGTTTGGGTATAACTCGATATTGAATAGACTTTAAAAACTTAAAATAGTCATTATATTAGTTCTGTATTTGGCGCAAGAAATGTTTCATTTAGACGTTATAGGCTACAATGCAGTGAATTAGTCCAAACATGCCATTTTTTTGTTGCTCATAAACTCAGCATATACGATGAGGTCACCGTTGATTTTTGAAAATTTATTTGACCTAGGTCAACACTTCCGCAATATTGCTTTTGTCATTTGAATTTATTTAAAAATTTGACCTATTTTGACCTTTGACCCCATAACCGTTGGGCGTACGAAAAAGGGAGTTTTTTCATGTTTGAGGACAATCGGGCAACTTTTGAAACCTGACCCCAGATGACCTTTGACCTTGGAAGACTTGAATGTGTTACCAAGGATTACAACTATAGAGATTAATCATTGGGCCTCTCAATATCGCGTTTTACCCAAACTTGTTTATGCATTTTCCTTTTGGCCTTGAAAAACATTACATCGATTACATCACAAAATAAAATGTGGCCCTTTTATTGCATAACATTTTGTTGGACAGCTTACGCAAACAAATTGTCCTTAATATCACACCATGGTGGCAAAATTCGAGGCCACATTTGCACTTTTCAACAAGTGGTGCGACACTTTTTTCCATGTGTATATATATATGCATTTGGGATGCTTGTACTTAATATTTTAAAGGTCATTATCTGTGCAGATGGAGTCTGAATCACGGGGTATATCTAATTCGAATGCTTTAATGTCTAAAGTTGTCAAGCCATGCTTAACCCGCAACATTACGCCTAAACCTTTCAAAACATTTAGGCTCCTGCACAGAACTGTCAGTATAACATCATCATATTCAAATGATTTCCCGAATCATAACAAGTTGCCCTAGAAATCTCCACCTGATTACCAATACAACTAATGTAATTACAATAGTCTCTTTCTCCGACCCACCCCAATTCTTATCAGAGAATCACTGAACCTGTTATGGCTATTATACTAATTCAGTAATCCCTTAGAGGGTTAATATTTTTAATGGTTATGGGACGCTTCAGTTTGAGTAAACACTAATGTACCAAACCGAAGACGTCATTATCGTGTGTCATGTCCCTGTAAAATACAATGGATTAACTGTCTGCCATTCTCGGGAATAATAACTGTTTTTACGATTGTCAGAAACAAGATACGCCTGTTTCATGATTATGAAGCTTAATTTGGTAACACGGTTCAAGCAATAAATTGGACGTCAAGGATTATCATATATTCCTTGATAGTTTTCCTTTTTGGGCTTGGAATTTCTTTTTTGTTGTTGTATTTTTCATGTATGCGCTTTGTATCCCTATGCAAAGGCGCGGTAAACATGTAATTATTATACTACTTTTATGTATATTACTATTTAAAAAAAGGTTCTTGGCTGTCCTTTATGTAGAACCATCAGTCAAAACAGTTCTACAAATCCTGTAACCGCTCTCTGAAAAACTAATAATACTATTACAACTCTTAATTTGCAATAATTGCTGAGCGAGTCCACTTGTTTTGCTTCGAAACCGCTGTTACAACGGTATAGGCAGGAGTTCACGTAATTGATAAATGTATAAAATATGGAATAAGTCAATTGTGCAACTCGAATTCAAATATACCCCACTAAGTATTTTAGTGTACCATTTTGACTCAAGTGATTTACATTAAACAAGTGATTTACATTACATTTGCCACACATCTATAATTTACCGTCATTACGATTTGCCTCCTGTTCTAGGAGCGTGTCCAGGACCCCACAATCAGTTTAATGATCAAATTGTGCCAAACAAAGACTGGCATGTGCGGGATAAAGCACCCAAAACAGACCCTACGATCCCAACCATTTAGATTTTCTGGAGTCCCAAGCTTTATAAAGTAACCTCTGTGATTCAAAAATGATCCTTCATAGAACAAAAGTAATTGTTGCTTCCCTCCCTCAACTTACCCCTCCCACCACTCCCATACATCAAACCCAAAAGGCCTTGTCTGGTGTAAATTGTTATCACTCAATCGACCGAGTGCACCAAAATGGCGTAACTTAATATGGAGGTAACTTACCTCCCTAGTAGTTATGCCCTAACTGTAGCGTAACTTACTAACGATGTAATTCTGAGAGCAAAACTGGCAAGTAACACCAGAATAGTAACTAGCGAGGTACATATCCACATTAATCAGCATCGTCCCCTTACAAAATTAATTGTCGCATATGTCAAGTGTTAATCTATACTTTACTGTAAAATTCTGACGTGAATGGTCCTCCGTAATATTAAAAATATGTCGTCACTCGCTAGGTCATGGGTGAGTGTAAATAAATAATTACGTTGGAGAGTCGGCCTGCGGTCCGGACAAAATGACGCCATTTTGTGGCTAAAAATGTCGAAGTTGTTTACCGCTTTTGTGTCTTCGAAAATAAGTACTATCGTGACATTACAAACATATTTTGGGCTAGGGGCACATACAAATATTGCACCAAAACCACAAATTTAATGACAAACACAAGCATCCGATGGAAACAAGTATTTCAATGGTATAATACTATTATAACACATCTATTAACACAAATACTTCCGTGGCTTGGATACCTTGTCCTTTGAATTGTATATCACAGAACCCCGGTTCGATCCCCACGTACGGCACGATATGCTTTCATTTTTTCACATTAAAATTTTGACTAAAAGTATTCACCAAATTGCATGAATGGAGTTTCAAAATACAAAATCTTTCAGCTTATGAGGGGGGTCACAACCCACCTCAGATAGACATCCCGCAATTGGTCCTGCCGCATCAACGAATCATCCTCTCCAATGTCCACAACAAATTTACGCCACTGCTAGAATCGATTGACTTGTGGTATAAAACGTTATGCCCCAACTTACTCTTGGGTCCGGTCAGGTATAAGATTTAGAGTAAATTACTCGCAAGTTACTAGCCTAGTAGCTTATCCCGGTGTGGTACTCTCAAAATGTTGGGTTACGTCTCAGTTACTAGCCAGGTAGCGCTATTCCTCAGCTACTCGCCATTGGTGCACTCGGCCGAATGTATTATAACAGCAGTGTGAAGAATTGCAATCGAACAAAATGACAAGAGGACAAAATGACAATCGAACGATAAAAGAAACGGACATAACGACAAGTAGACGAAATGATAATCGGACGAAAAAGTGATCGGACGAATGGAAAACGGACCATATAGCTACCGGACGAATCGGTAATAGGACGAAACGCATGAGGGACTTATCGTTAATCGGACCAATTGACAATCGGACCGAACATCAATCAATTGACAATCGGACCTAACATCATTCGGACGGATCAATAATACGACAAATGGAACATAGGACGAATCAAAGAGCGGACAAATCGAATATCCGACATAAAGACTGGTGATCAAACAAGAAGAGAACAAAATCGGTAATGGACGAAACGAAAGCGGACGAAATGTGGAGTTACCACCCTAATAACCAAGCATTGATGCTTTGTCCATTTAAAGTACGGAATTTATATATGAATAGATATTTGGGGGATATTTCAAAATCAGTTAAACTGTTCACATCTTTTGCCCTGCAATTAGTGTCAAACAATAAATATCGCTATCAAACAATGTTTCATTGTACCCTTCCGCATTTGCTGAACAGTCTGGATCTTGTATTAAGGAAATGTAATTTACTTTATTGAAAAAGTATTCCTTTATTTGGCGAAGAAAGCCGAGGCAGACATGTATAGCATTTTAAATGGGTTCACACGGGCTTTACATTCGTTTGGTGGTTGAAGTTATGGAATAAATCCGTAGTTCATTCAACTTCCTGCGAAGTTCATAAAAGTTCATTCGTTCGCTGAAAAAATAGGCCTAAATATCGGGTGATATTTATAAATCAGTTATGCCTGGGAGGTATCAAACAATATATATCGGTATCAAACTATTTGTTCGTTGTACGTTTTCCGAATTTGCTGTACAGTGTCGAACTTATATTAATGACATTTAATTTACTTTTACTGAAAAAGTGGTTTTTATTTGTAATAAATACAAGAAGGCCTAACGTTTCGATTCAACAGAATCTTTATCGAAGGCAAAATGATTTAATATATAGACAATAGGCAAGAAATTACAAGAGATAATATGACACAATAGATGAACAAAGTGACAGATGGATGATAGACAACTGATTGATTAATAATAGGTAATATAACAAAGGATGACATAGACAAAGGGGATTGGATTAATAAGTAAAAGGCAAATAGGCTTATTATAACAATGATAATAAAATCCATAATATGATGACTAAAAATATATAATTAAAAAAATAAATGAATGTAAGATGGCAAAATATAATGACTGATGGAATACAAGAAAAAGCAAGACGAAATAAAAAAAGATATACAGGGTGTCCCAAAAGTCTATGCACGTTTTTGAAGAGTCATATCTCATAAAATATAAATCATATGGTATAAATTTAACCATATTGTGATAGACGAGATTTGGGAAATTAATTTGATACCAAACACAACTCTATTGGGGAACCCACATCATTATAAAACTGGTTGAAAGTCATTGGCCGTGTGCCAGACCAACCTATACCAAACCAAGTTCCACACATTGTTGCTAAAGGTGCGCATAAATTAACGGGATGAAAGCAACGTTGCGCATTAGTCACAGTTCACTGCTTACCTTGCAACATTAATGTTATTTAATACCAAACTCGGTCACTCACAACATAAATAAGAGTAGTAGATAACATTGCACAGCAAAAGTCTTCATTCAAGATGGTTTACAGCATAGATAAGCGAATACAAATTGTATGGTTCTACGCTGAAACCCATTCAGTTCAACTTACTCAACAAAAGTTCAGAAAACATTTCACCAGGAAGAATATCCATTCTGAAGTTGGTGGATACATTTTTGAATACAGGAACATATTTTAAATGGATAAAACAACCTTCGATGAGGCCTTCAAGCAGCATTAAAATAATCCGCTAAGTTTAAATTTTAACATGTTTGACAGATGTGTGTGTTCACTTTTCTGTTACGTTATTCAATTGTTTAGGTCTGTGTTTTTGCATTAGCACACGTCTCTGTATACATGGAAAACATTTAAATTAGATTTCACTATAGAAACGAAAATTATGTGTGATATAGTTTGTTATTATGATGATATCGCTGTAATGTAAACTTTTAAATACCACAATTGACGGATCACTTTTCGTGTAACCAACTCTACCCGTATTTTTGATATGGTATGGATTTATGAACTTTATTCCTCCGAAGTATAAAATTACATTTTTGCAGTAATACATATTTTACTTATAGGGTGGCATTACAAACAGATGTTACTCCAATGTTTGGTATCAACATTATTTCCCACATCTCCTCTTTCTAAATATGTATTCATATTTCCAATATGACTTATATTTTGTGAAATACAAAGCTTCAAAGTCGTGCATAGACTTTTGGGACACCCTGTAGATATATATTTAGGCCTATGGTGAAAAATAATGGAAATACGCGGGAACGGCTTGTAAATATACGGAAATAACAGTGTTCCGCTTCCGAAACGACTGATCGAAAACCCATCAAATGATTTTATTTGGTGAAAAAGAGCCTAGGCATGATAACATGTATGGCATTTTAGATGTGGTTTTAATTCTTTCCAGGATTTTTATACAATAAAAAGTTATTGAAGACATTGTGTAGGTCATTGAACGTTAGTATGTATGCATTTGTAAAGTTTCAATGCCACTATTTGTACGAATGCTTTCCCATTTTAATACAACTTCATTGCATCTATTTATTTGTGTGTGTTTTGCTAAAAAGATTATAGATGTTCAAGATTTAAAATATATGGTCATGTAAATATTAGCACAACAGGAAATATAAATTTCTAGATAACTAATACGAACTACAGATTAACTATCGGAAATAAATTTCCTGCTGTATATATGGGTGGTGAGTCAAAAAACAAAGGTATACTCAAAGGAAAATAATTGTTAAAAATATTTGTTTTCAGAATATGAAGGCAACCAAAGTATGCGGGCAATAGATGCATTTATTCACTATCATCAGAAAAAAGAATAATGACATTTCATGGTACCGTATACCAGATGACTATTTTGGTAAAGTTACTGTATTCTGAAACCGAACACAATATTGAATATTTTACTCAATAATGCTTGATATTAATGAACAAGTGGGTTCATGTATGGTACACAAAAGCTAACTAATAAAGACAAATCAAACATTCTCAGTTATTTTTTCAAACATTAAATACGAAATAATGACAAAATAATGTCATTATTACACGGATTTAGCAACAACAACAACAAATATAGCTTTTGTGATAGTCGGACTCAGTTCGGACTAGAGTGTGGACCTTTTTAAATAGTGGAATTCAATAGATCTTATAAGAGAAAATATCGCAAATCTTGCCGGATAAAACAAGACAAACAAATAAACAAACACACAAACAAACAAAACCAAAACGATAACATACAAACAAACAAGAACCACAATAAACACACCCCCAACAAACAAACAAAACAGACACTCCAACTAAAAAAACCAAATCCCTAACATGCAAAAAAAAACCACACTAATTTTAAAAGAAAAATGGTTATATAACGTTCATAGAAATATCAATAGACATGAATTAACTTGAGTGTAAAGTGTGTTATTGTGTAAAGTATATTTAGTATTATTAAAAACTTGTACAAAGATTTATGAATAAAGTTCATATTTAGCACATTTTGTTTCATGCTATGGAGTGATGTTTCAGATTTTAACACGTAATCTTATATCGTATAAAAATAATAATGTGATGCACCTACTTTTGGCATTGTAAATAATAATACAGATTAACATAATGAGTGTGGAACATGGTCAACTCAATTTGTCCATGTAATGATATTCTTGTTAATGGTTTCTGAATGTAATGGTTATTAAATACATATTGCACAAAACCTCAACTTTGTAAATTGTTTTATTTATAGATTCTATAAATGGTTATGAGGCAAATTGCAATTGATCCCCCATATTTTCCAATCGCCCACCAAGGTATTTATGAACACTCCATAATTGTTTCAAACATGTAATGGGTATTGTAAAGCGTTGCAAATTGTCATATTTTACAGATAAATGAATATATGACTATGACAATAAGCTTATAATTTATTTTTAAAAAAGAAGAAAAAAAGAAAGGTGGCTGTAACGTCTTTATAATTAAAACTTTTAAGTTTAAAAATGTTTAAGAGACATTTAACCATACAGGCTGTAACAAAAAAAAAGTTATACAATTTAAAAAAATATGTTACAAATAATTCCAAAGTAATTTCTGTTTCAATTTTTAGAATCATGCAAAGGGAATTTTCTCAGCTTCGTAATAAGCTTTGTGTCATGAAAATCGGTGGTCGTGAAATCATCTGGGCCACTTTGGCTAAATCACTGGGAAGAACAGTATGAATGGAATCAAACCATGAGCATAGGAATAGAGTGCTCTCGTGAGACAATGGTTCAGTTCAAGTGGATCATCTGGCGGCAGACTTCCAAGAGACTCCAATATGCACAGTGGCTAAAATTGCGCCATCTGTTGGAATTGTGTGAGGTATCGAGTTGTGATTCGAAAATTGCGCCATCTGTTGGCATTGTGTGAGCTTATCGAGACGTGATTCGGAAAATTGCGCCATCTGTTGGCATTGTGTGAGCTTATCGAGACGTGATTCGGAAAATTGCGCCATCTGTTGGCATTGTGTGAGCTTATTGAGACGTGATTCGGAAAATTGCGCCATCTGTTGGCATTGTGTGAGCTTATCGAGACGTGATTCGGAAAATTGCCCCATCTGTTGGCATTGTGTGAGCTTATCGAGACGTGATTCGGAAAATTGCGCCATCTGTTGGCATTGTGTGAGCTTATCGAGACGTGATTCAGAAAATTGCGCCATCCGTTGGAATTGTGTGGGGTGATCGGGATGTGATTCTAAAATTGCACCATCTAATCCGGGAACCACTAATTAATTCATGCTGTAAGCATGGTGACCACAAACTTCTCCAGACAATCCATAAATGCGTATTTCCTTTTCAGCCAAAATCACCTTGAAGTTGGCACTGTGTGAGGTATCGAGATGTGATTCGACAATTGCGCCATCTGTTTGCAATGCGTGAGGTATTGAATAGTTGTATAGTTGTCGTAAAAACCCGAATGGGGGAACGCTCGGGCTGTAGGGAACGATCGTACTGACTGCTTCACCAACGTTCGGGCATCGTTCGGGGGTCGGTTGACCATCACTCGGGTCGTCTCAGTAGCGAATTAAAGTAAACGCTCGTTTTATTTGACCAATCACAGCTGGTGTTATTTCCGTGCCTCAGTGCCTGGCGGGATTATAGTTCCGCCTAACTGTTTTGATAAAATACTGTTTCGTCAATGTTTATAAACAAACAAATTTTACTCCGAGATTATAATTTAAAAAAAGGGTTTTGTCAACTCTGAAATCTTGTGCGTCTGGTGGATTACCAATGCATGTATGGTATTTAACACTGATCAGAATGGATTAATTTGACCACCAAGGAATGATGCAAGACTAGATTAGTTCTGACACGTACTACTAAGTTATGAAATAAAACTATTCATCTCATGGATATTTTCATCAATATTTTTCAACTTTTCTTAATAAAATTAGTCAAACGTTTGCTTCATGTTTAACGTTCATACAATGCATGCCTGGCTAAATAGCAACATATTTCAATTAAATCTTGTCGGTAGAAATTAATGGACAAACACAGTAGAAATGCTAATACACATTGCATTCTAAACATTGAAGTGATGGACATGTTTCAGTACTAAACATACTAAATGCCACTAAACATGTATAGCATTTAAACATGTGTCAAAAAGTCTGGACAAACTGGTATTTAGCAATCACATCCCCTCCTCCCTCCTTCAGCATCACCCTGACATCTTCAAATGACCCATTGTGAGGGGATGTTACACAACAGAGGGTTGATATCAACATTTATACAGAACGGCTTCATTTGGTAGCCTTCTTTGAAGGACGGACCGTGAGCGATAAAGAACGGATGCATAGACAAAAGAGTGTTGTTGTAGCCATATGCTGGAAAATCATATAATCAATTATGAACAGTTTTATTATTATGATTACCAATTATTATGTGGTAACAGGTTTAGGATTAAGGTACTTGAAGAGGGGCATCGGAAGAGCAATATACCCGAGCACGTTAAAAAATGGTTACAGACTCTTTCGTAAAGAGTAGGGGATCATCCTGGTCTGTATCTGTTCACACATCTAACGGACCCCAATGGAAATGAGCTAATACGAGGTTTATTGGGTTATCCAGGGTCGTAGGACCCAAATAATTCAAATCAAATCAAAAAGGGCAGAGTAGACAAAAATGGAACAGGGAACTTTGATCCATGTGTTACCTCAACGGCCTCTTAGTAAAGGGACACAGATAGACGACCATACAGACAGACACCATGACAGACAGACAGACACACCGACTGACAGACAGACACCTAGCACGACAGACCTACAGACAGAGAGACTCAACAAAACTAACATTATAGATACTTGTCAAAAATCACCTCCAGGTTTAAAAGCACACGCTTGACTATTTCGAATTTGTCCAAATCGTTATGACGCCGACTAAACCTAAATTAAATTATCACCTTATGGTCAGAGTCACAAACTGGTCCAAAAAATGTTTCACTTCTAATAATGTTGAGAAATGCACCAATTCTGATTAAACGGGACAAAACTTAAGTTTTACATATTTAATGACCCACAAACTATATATTGTTGGAAAGCTTATGATTCAAGGTTCTTCATTTTTGCAAAAAAAGAATCAAATTATACAGGGTGTGTAACATTTTTACAGGGTGGAACATAAAAAAGTTGATCGTTTTTGCTCCTCACAAAATATTTTGATAGTTTGTACAGTTAGGGTTTAGCTGAAAATAATCACCAAAATCAGAACAACCGCAGAAGGTGCTACCAAATTTGCTAAGAATCATTTGCCCAAAATGTACACAGGAAAAGTCCAGGGTGTCTAAAATTATAATGAAATAATGCATAAAATGAAGGTTTGTATATAATTTTATATGAAATTTAGTTAGCATGGACTATTTAATTTAAAAGAAAATGGTTATCAAAATGAACTATATGAATATCGTTAAAGTTCCTTTTATTTTGAATACAGGGTGGTCTAAAAATGGTCTAAATAGCAAATTTTTCATAAATCTATGAAACATTCTGTGAAGAAACACTTCTGGATTTTTGAGTTAAATGTTTTACTACCCAGGGTTGAAATGGACCTAAGAGTCACACAAATGCAATAGAGAGACTGCGATTTGGCCATTGTTTAATCAATAAAATGAATAAAACTGTGTAGTCTTAACATTAAAACACTCCCTGAATTGAACATCATATTCTAGTAGAGAATGTCTAGATAACAATTCAATATTAGTATTCATAGTAGCAGGCAAATGTTATTAACACATATGAGAAGTTTGAAAACTTTCCTATGTATACTTTTAAAATGGCATCAATTTCAAAAGTTCTAGTTTTCCGCTATTTTGTGTAGAAACCTATGGGCGCCTCATCCACCGGCGCCTCATCCACCGGCGCCTCATCCACCGGTCCCACCCTTGACTCACTCACTCGACGTTTACATTGATAACTTCACTGTTGCTAAACATGTGGCTTTAATTCTCTTTTTATTCGGTAGCTGAATAAATTGTCCTTAATATGATACCAAAAATGTTATGTTTTTTTGACAACTTCTATTTAAAATAGAGACACGTATCACGATTTTAAAGATTTTTGAAACGATCCCACCTTATTTGATATACCTATTAGTGACCTGTGACCTAATGCAGATAGACATTTCAATTTCTATTGTGATTTTGCCAATTTAAATGATATATTTGCAATATTGTCCTTAATAGCAGCTTCATTGTCCAATATCGTTCGTAACCATACTAAGCAACGAAATTCCTTTTAATGGGGATTAACGAAGACGACTGGCGAGTTAAGCATATTTAAAAACAACCGCTGGACACTGTTTCTCGCTCATGCGCTTTAATGTGTTTGTAGCGGGATTGGATTTTGTGGAGCGATCTAAAATGTATTCATTATATTTAAGATATTATATTTATTTTACCTTATCCGCGAGAGGGGAAGGGGGCTTTTTCCCTGCTCTCCCCGGTTGAGATTCGGATAGCGTAATTGATCATGTGACTGCGCATTGCGGTTAAAACGGTCGCAGCGGCATTACGATGTATGGTGGACATGAGACAGTAGAAAAATTGCAAGAACTGACGAGGTAGTGGAAGAAAATAGCTAGAAAAACCCTAAAATCGCGAATAGATAACCATAACTGGAATATTATCATAGGATATTTTCCGTGGATGCTTTGGGTATGTACAAAATACGTTAAAGATTTAAACTCAGGACGTTAGAGCAATTCTTAGATACGGTGTGTGTTGTGACAGAAATAACTAGGAAAAATCTCAGGCTATCTTTGGAGATCGCTATCAGATTTTCCCCGGAAAATCTCACAATTATGTAGGATTAGCAGTGGTAAGTTAATCTGGTAATGTTTTGGGGGGAGACAGACTAATGCTATAGGTAACATTGGAGAGCCGTAACATTGGAGAACCGTAACGTTGGAGAACCGTAACGTTGGAGAACCGTAGAACCGCGATGGATAGTAGCATTGGTCTATGTCTCGAACCCATTATTTTGCCAATGTACTGCTGTGTAATGCAGTCCGTGCTATACTAACACCATTATTGTTTCTTTATATTTCAGCCTAACGCTCCAAGGGGTTGTGAATTTAAAGTAGGGGCTGCAATTTTAAAAGACCGGGGGTAGACTGGTTAAAGTAGGGGCTGTAATTTAACGTAGGGGCTACCCAAATCTAATTCGGGATAGATAAATACTGGGGGTGTGAGGCGTAGTTCATATAACTTGGGTGTGTTCTGTTTATTTATTGTTTTTGAGATTAAGTGAAGTCTTTGTGTAAGAAATACATGTAAATAAATAAAGTGATATGCTCGTTGATGAATAAATGCATTGAGATAGATAATAACGGACTCCGTGCTTGTCATTAACGTAGAAAACGCAGGTTCTGCCCTGCAAACGAACCCACGTGGCGTGCATCAACGGTACTCATTAGTATTATTTTTCATAACTTAGCAGTTAGTGCCTATGGGGAGATCGGCGGTTGGGATATCTTTCAGAGTTAAACTCAGGTTTGTATGTAATATGTTACCCTGAGAGATTCATGATGTATAACTACCAGTGTTTTTGATGTAAATGTCACCTTGAGTGATTCCTGGTGTATATGACCGGTGTGATGTTGATGAACGGGGCTTTTATTGATAAAATATCGCAAATGATATGTTGCATATAAACCTCAAATTGTATTTATGATGGCATAAATATGTCACCTTGATTGAGTGTTTCCTGGTGTATATGACCGGTGTTGATATAGGATCGCAAATGATATGTTGCATATAAAAATGATAAACCTCAAGTTGTATTTATGATGGCATAGAAATGTCACCCTGAGTGATTCCTGGTGTATATGAGCGGTGTTTTTGATGAGCGGTGTTTTGATAAAATATCGCATATGATATGTTACATATAATCCTTAACTTGTATTTATGATGGCATAAAAATGTCAACTTGTGTGTTCCTGGTGTATATGCCCGGTGTTTGGATAAATAGTTGGAAATAGTGCTGAATTGTATGTTCTTGTTGGGCTGTTGCCGAAATAAAGATGGTGGATTGGGTCGATGGCATATCATTGTCCGGTGTGTTTATTTTAAATGCCCTCAAGGTGCTCAACCTGATGGTAGACAGACATCACAGCCCTTTTATGGCAAAATGATGTATCTTAGATGTACTTTCCTAATGATATACTTCCTTTTAACATGGATTGTGTTAACTTGGTTCAATAATCCTCACTTAGGAAAAGGTTGCAACTTGTAAAGACAATAAAAGTAATATACTGCCTTTTACCACTGCATGATTTATGGAGAAAAAAACTAACTTTGATCATGTTAAAAGGAAGTATACTGTTAGAAAACTACATATAAGATACATTCTTTTGCCATAAAAGGGCTGAGGAGACGTATGTATTCCCATGAATTGTATATTTTGTTAGTGTATATTTTTCCATGCAAAATAATAAACATTTCTCTTAGGAATAAAGAAAAATTGTCATTACTTATTTTCATGTATATCACAGGAAACTCTGCTGCAAAATAACTATATTAATTTGAAACTACACATATCAAGAATATCAATGACGGATAGATACCTTATAAATATAAATAAATAATATTATTAAAATAAAATATTAAAATAATAATAAAATAATAAAATATTGAAATCTCAAAATTGTTTATTCTTATTTATTTTTCATAATCTGACATTTCGTTGTCGTATCGTTTCATTTCATTCCGTTACGTTGTCTTGTCCTGTCTTGCCTTGGTCTTGTTTTGTTTTGTCCTTTGCCATATCCAAAAAACGCTACAGATAATAAAAATATATCATTGGATGTTGACAAATGTGTCCTAAAGGTATGCAATGACATCTTAATAAAAGACACTTTAAACTTCATCTTAGAAAAATGATACTTTATTAAGAAAGACAACGGGTCATATTTATACAAACTGTGTGTTAGTTCCCCATTTAGAGGAGTAAATAAATCAATAAATCACACGTGTAAGTGTAAAACAACAAACAATTAATGCAAACCGACACTCTCTGTATATTCCAACCTCAACAGTTTTGCTAGTTCAACTTGTGAATACCAATGAGCGCTTTTCCATGCTCTTATCATGGTTGATGATTATTTACAATATAAGGCGGACGGACGTCCTCACGCCACTTATGCGCATGCGGTGGATATAATTTGTTTGATTTGACATTTGCCTCGTTAGTCAATCTGTACATATTCTCCTTTATAAATAGCTATTCTTAAAGTACAGGTTGTATCATAACAAATCATCCAGTTACCCATGTACACATATTCATCATGCTGCACGTTCCATTTTTTTTAGTTTTAATTGTTAATTTGAAATTCGTTATTGAAATAAGACTTTGCCTAATTATAAAAATACAGTAAAATCATCCTGGGCAAATGTTGTATCTAAAAATTTCGAAATGACATTTACCTGAAAAGAACGATTTTTAAGTATTGAGCAATTGCTCTATTCATGATATCTGCCAAACGTGGCCTAAAGTGAACTGTTACTTAATGAAGCAACAACTTTATGTGAGGTCTTAACTTAGTTGACACGGTAAAAGACTTTTTAAGTCGCTTACTAATAGAACTGTATAATTTGTTATCGATACAATCTGTACAACTTTTAATATTACGTTTACACTATTGCATCATCGATGCCTAATACACGTATTAACTTCGGTATCTTAATCGTATTGTTTAACCATGTATATACATACCTTTAATTACGTGTATACTATAACGCAATGTTTGGATGTTAAGCAATTATTGATGTGTGTACATGTAGAGGTTTAAAAGCAATGTTAGATTTGATACTTCCATCTTTTGTGTATATGTACATATTATTCTCTATAAAATTACAGGTTGTATCATAAAAAAATCATCCAGTTGTGCATGTACACATACTTGACATGCTGCATGCTACAGTGTGTTTAAGTTATGCTGCAATTGGAATAAGTAGTGATATAAGATTTGTCCAATTATCCAACCACTATTAAACTTTTCTAGGGCAAATGTTTTGCCTAAAAATTATATTTACCCAAAGAAAAGTATTATTTAAGTGTTGAGCAAACGCTCCATTCACAATAGCTGCCAACGTGGGCTAAGTCTCCTGTTACTCAATTAACCAAGAAATGTGTGTGAGATCATTACTTAGTAAACTTGAGATAATGTTGAATAAATCCAAGATGTTTACTCACATTTTAGACGATAATCGAGGGGGTGTTTTTCGTTCCCAGGATGCAAAGTTGTGATTAGCGGATTAAACATCTTGGACTAGTTCAACATAATCTCATTTTCTACAATCCAAATGAACTTATTTAAAGGTCACACATCACTTTAGTTGACGCGGTAACATACTTTCTAATCGTTTACTAATAGAACTGTATAATATTTTATCGATACAATCTGTAATATCTTAAAATTGCGTTAACACTAGTGCATCATTGATGCCTATACACTTATTAACTTCGATATCCTTCTTGCAGTTTTTACCATGTATATGCCTTTAAAACTATAAGGCAATGCTTGGATTTTAAGCAATTCGTCGCTGTTCTGACATACCGGCACATCTCTTTACTTATTTCTGTTGTAATGTGCCGGTATGTCAGAACAGCGACGAATTATATCGCGCATGATCGGGTGGATATGAATGTTTGATTTGATACTTCCGTGGTTAGTACATCTGTACATAATTATTATTCTGTAAAAAGCAACTGATTATTCTGATTTAAGTACAGGTTGTATCATAAACAAAATCATCCAGTTGTACAAGTACACATACATGTCACACAGTATAACGCTGTATACAAATTTGCTGTATAATACTATAGAGGTTGTTCACTATATTGAACAGCTGTTGTACAAAGGTTAAACAACGTTGTTTATTAAGAAATCTTTTTTTGTTAAATATACGCTGTTTAAAACGTAAAGAATATAATTAAAATCTATTTAAACAAGGTTGCTTACAACAATCAGTCTTGGGGTAATTTGCATATCTTACTTGGCTCTATAATATAGCCAAATAAATTATGCAATTATGCTAATGAGCTAATTTGCACTATTTATTCATTGACACCTACTATTTTGTTTGAATTAGTCGATGCATTATTAGTTAACACCATTGAATATATATTTGTTAGATTTGATAGGCATATTTTTCACACCAAAAGTTTAAGACAGCACTACCTTAGGGAAGTGATTTTTCACAAATTAAATGCACATATGAGTAAAACTTCCACTTTATCACAAAGAAAATGGTAAGACTTAACTTGAAAACCATTTATGGAGGTGCCAAGATTCACAGTCAATTAACAGCAACAATTTTAAACAACTACCTTTAAACAACCCAGATATTTGAAATGTAAGTTCAAAACAATGCTCTTCAACAAAGATATTCGCCGGTTGCGCTAAACCCCAAAAGACAGTGACCTAAGCCGGCTAGGCAATCTCTTTTATATCATTTGAGCTCATCAATTCCTGTATCTTATAATATATGTTAGAAACATCTTTTTCCTCACTTAAAAGAACAAAAACCTGGTGAAATTAACTACATTTTGAACTTTTAAGGCGAAAATTCAATTTTGGTCTATATTTCACTGTACATTGATTAACGAATACAACGCCATTTTGAGGTCGGCCATGTTTAGTGATGGATGTCATTGTGACATCATGCGTGGGATGATTGCACCTGTCTTGGTATGTATTGAAGAGGAGATAATATTGCTATACCATGGTACCAAAATAAGTATACTCTGCATCTCTGGATTTTATTAGGGGCCCCTTAGTAGACACTAGACAGTGTGACAAAAACGTATCAATAGACCATATTCACGCGGCAGCCATTTTCTAAAATTTGCCACCCAATCCTCGTTCTCGTTACGTATACCTGCGCCTGCGTGACTTGCGTGAGGATGCATACGCCGCGCGCTTTGGTACCACGCGTCTCGCGCAGTTCTATTGTGCAGCGCGAGACGCAAATAGACCAAACGGGAACGAGGCTTGGGTAGCATATTTTGGAAAATGGCTGCCGCGTGAATAGGGTCTATAGGACGAGTGCTCATTGTTTAACTCTTAATTAATTATGTTAAAAACGTTAAGGACATTGAATTGCCGCCAGTCCTATGAGCTCTTCGACCATCATGGGAGCAGTTACACGTAATACTTTCCACATTGAAACACGTGTAAAATACGACATTCAAAAAGTGGCAAAATCATGCATATATAATTAAATGTAATATTTTGTACACAAATATTTCTAATCATATGCAATATTAAATGAACAAAGAGACAATACCTGTAGCATCTCGTAGTGAGACTGTCATGAATTGTTTGCTGGGAATTTTTAATAATGCCCATCAGAAGTTAAATAAACAGGTTCATTATTTGCGAGTGCACCAATAAAGGGTAAATCATTATCGAGAGCACAACTTGGGGTGTTATGCTAGTATAGGGGATTCATATTGTGCCCGGATTGAAACCACCCTTGTCATTGAACCAAAACATTGGAATACAGTAGTGAAAAAAGGTTAATTTACACAATTTTGCCTATTTTCAGTTGATTACTTTCATTTTGTAAGATTTGCTCAATTTAATACGTTTGATATAAACAACAACAACAATGTCATTGTTCAATGCACACATCAAGTTCAAGGGTGGCAACTTACATTCCGCCCAGATTCTTTTCTTTTTATATAGGCCTACCATTTAATACCATGAGACTAATTTGTGTGAGTATGTTAAGCGCACTCGGCTGATTGAGTGTTAAATAGTTATGGAATCGACAAATCATTTCATTATTCACATTAATACAATATAGAAATTGATAATTATATATATTGTGACGAATTCCTATAACCTATGACTATACAAACTAATATTCAATATAAAGCTTCTCTCCCTCACATTTAACCACTGTACATGAATCATCAGAGAAGCGAGTTTCATTTACTATTACCCAATTATTCCACATATGTTATGAAGTCCTGTTTTCCAAGTAAAGATGAATTTCCGGCCAACAAGGACAAGATTCCCCAAAGGAGTAAAAGTCATCCTTAAACTTATTACCAAGGTGCCGGAACTGGGTCAAGTCAAGAAGGTGGGAGGAAGAACATCATGTTCTAAGAAACCACCTTAGTCTTGTGACTATGGCACACTTCCTGTTTTCCTGTATATATACCACTGTCCCCCAGTAGTTAAAACAACATTACATTACATTTTGATCTCCAAGCGAGAAGTCTCTTCGAGACAAATCATCTTTAACAATATGCGAATAAAATAATACTAAGTATCTTCAACTTCAAGCTCTTCGAGTGCATAATTTGATTAATTATTTATGACCAATGCCCGGCCCTCGACCGCGCTATATATATACATTATAATAATGACTACCCTACCAAAGAAAAACGATAGTTATAAGTAATACAAAATGAAAGAAATGACGACGCCATGTAGAGAGGGGGAAAGTGGGGCTGTCAGAATCCTTGCCCCATTTCCCCCTCCTAACTAACAGGATTGCGACCCTTTAAAGGTTACATTTCCCCCCGTTTACGCGCCAACATCATTATTATTGCTCGTGTCCCACACCCCTGATTTTCCCTGCAATCTATTCCCCTAGCCACCACTAACAAGTAGTTGATGCCAGCGCCGCCACTGTTCAAATACAAATAGCATGCTTGTGCCGCCACTATCCAGGGGGCCAATTCAAATAGCACGCATGTGCCGCCACTTTCCAGGGGGGGGGGGGGGGGGGCACATATCGGTGCAATGATTATTATGTGATCACATTGGTACAAGTGTTTTAGTTGTACATGACATAGCGAAATCCTATCACAAGTTAGACAAATCAGATATAGTATATCTATTATACATACATTTTAGACATGTGGTATTGTAGTAATCACGGTTAAATCTTTATAGTATGCAGTTTGTTGAATCTTAAACCCAACGAATTAAAGAAAATAGAATTTCAAAAATGTCCCCAAAATGACCATGATTTTGTAAAAAAAAACACACACCAAAAAACAACAAATCAAGAACAGTCCTACCGTAGAGGTCCGTGTGCCCGTAAATCTGGATTGTTTAGTCGTCGTTAAAAGTCTGCCAAGTCATAAAAAAGGTGTGCTGCCGTGTTAATGGAAATGGAATTTACAATACTGTATGTGTGAATGAACAACTGCCGTAAAAGTGTACGACGGTCGAAATCTGAGTGAAAATATACGCCATGCTTCCTTCCACTTTTTGCCTATCGATATCTAAGTCGATTCATTAATATCATGCTAGCCCATTGTAAAATTAATTGTTAAATTTAAGAAACAATTTATTATCTACATACCAAAGATTATAAACAATAATACCATGAACGATATACTCTATACTACAGATTTTTTCTCTCCAAATATTTATTGTACTAAATGGCAGCAAAAATGGCACTACGTATCACAAGGACACAATCAATGGAGTATTTAAATTTCCATTGGCAAAATACTTCATTATTTAATTACACCTGAATATATACATATTCACAACCATTGAACAAAGTGCTCAATTCCTGTAAACGGCAGAGCTTACATAAATATCAACAATAATTCATGAATATGGACACTATTTAATGTCTTTTGAATATTAAGGTGCTCAATGCCGAAACGGCAGAGCGTAATAACATTGCAGGAGAATAGGCCATCCGGAACAGGAGTTGTTACTCTGAGTTTCATGTCGAAAGTCAATCGTCTGACGATTGCTTTATCGGCATGAAAGTTAGAGTAACGACTCCTTTTCCGGAAAGTCTATACTTCTGATTTAAAAAAAGAAAATTAAAAAAAATTATATACAAATCGTAATGCTATCACCTAGTATGCTGAAAAGATAAACATTTAAATGAAGTCACTTTGCATATTGGTACAATAATAATGTGTTGTTTATGTACCCTTAAAATTGATAAATACAGTCAGTTTACAACCGGTTCTTTTTCTCACAAACTAATGGCACACAAAGCAACGAGGGCGCTATTTACGGAATAAAGATAATGTATTGTTGTTTGGTATTGAAGGTAAATTAAACCGGTAAACGGAGGAATTGTATTTTTGCTATTACATTGATACATTTTCATATTATAATAAGCTCGTACTTCATAGATAATTAGGACGGTGTACGTCAATGTGGTGAACCAGGTTATCGTCACTCTCGAAACTGTTGAGTTATTATGCTAGTGTAAAACTTCGCGAGAAAATAATGTTTAAGTTCCACAATTTATATCGCGAATTATTTTTATTCTATTTTCATAGGGGAAGTTCGCTAAATTTGAACACAAATGACATTGCAAGCCCCTGCGATGTATTTTGTAGACGCGAGAAAGCACCTCTTCATCATCAGGGCGTCCCCCGGAGGGGAGGTCCCACAATGCAACAGGTTCTTCTAGAAGTTTCTCCCTCACGCCTGATCGCTCGGAAGGTATTTGTGTTAGATTTACTTTTCTTTCGGGATAGTTGAATTTCGCGCGCGCAAAAAATGGTATTAATGAAAGCGGCATTCCTTTACCATTTTCAATTAATCAATGCAAAATAATATTCGTGATTTATTTTAAAAAGTTGGAAAACTTAAGTAAAGGTATGTCGATAATGGTGGGCTTTTTTAAGCACCATATTTTCTTGATTTCTCGGAAAACAGGGTCTTTATTACACTAGAACGCGGAAACGGTGTGTTTTCAGTTGATTTACATGAGGCTCGTTCCCATGGTACCCGAACGTTTAGTGACTGGAGCGGCGGTACCTGGTTCTGAAACGAAGCCTTGTCAGTCGCGTATACGTATTGCTTATCCTGTCTGCGTATGCAATACAAATTATAAGTCAAATATGCACATAACAAGCACATAACATGTATACAACAATGTAAACAAAAATAAACCTTTACAGAAATTGTATTTGATAAAAAATTTACTATAACAATTTCGACCCAATGCCCTTAGTATGTCAAATAGGTAAATAGGCTACTAATTCCAGTAAGACAACACTATTTCAGCCCGTCACAATAGAAACGTTGTCTAAGGCTTAGGGATGAAAAGTACTTTTAAAAACAAACTTCTCTTTATCTTATAATTATTATGTATACACTTTACCATCATTATGTATTAGTGAGTAGCTATGTGGCCGTGGGCCCTTAAAATGTTGGCAAAAATACAAAAAATACACTATTGTGTGTTCACCATTTCGCTTGCTTCAAACATTATTAACATATTTAATCAATAAATACATTAACCATTGCGATTATTGTACCCAATATTATCATCCGCTCGATTTCTTGAACATGTATAAAACTGCTCAAACTCGGACCCACGCGACCGTACATTATTAAAGATGTTTAGATTGATGACAGCCCTTAAGACTACGCAAGTCCACGTTGGTTCCTCTTGAGCGATTTTAAACTGGGAAACGCATAGCTTCAAGGAATTACCAGATCTACCAATATGACCAACTCGTTTCAGTATCTGTGATTGAATCCACGTATTTCCTGTATCATTAGAACAGAGCAATATCTGCGTATCATTCGATATTAGTTGTTCAATCAAAGGCAACTTTACTTACTGAAGAATCGCCCTCATGTTGATTTCATCTCCAAATCTTCCACGTGCAATGACTCTCTATTCGTAGATCTCTGAAAAATGAACGTTATATTCAATGGTTGAATACAATACACGAATAATCAACTGTCTTTCCGCATTATGTTATGTTTAGTCTATCTGAGTGCAAATACAAATAATAAACGTCAGTGATGATGTCATCAGAATTAATATATTATTGATTTACAACAATAATTTCAAAGTCTATTGACGTACACTTAATAAAGACATCCGATTCGGCATCACACAAACGCTATTGAGGTAATAGTGGATTCTCTCGTTGATCTTCATAGTGAAGCAGTGTCATTGAGTGAAGCAGGTACATCGTTTATTTTTACGTTAAGCCCTCATTTGGGAATGACCATAATACGTGATGTTAGCGATTTCTTAAATAAAGTATGTATTCATCGACGACATACGTTTGGCGCCACACTCATGCACGGGTAGAATCTCGCGAGATTTCAGTTACTTAATTGAAAATAAACTGCTAGCTTTTCTGCGATATATGTACGTCGGTCTTAGCACATAGTTATTTTATATTTTACTATTTAAACTCAAATTAAAGTTATAATTACAAATATCAGGCTTTACTTGACCCATGGAAGATCAGACAAACTTCCATAGTTCTTAGTAGTACATGGTTATGACCACTCAAGTAATTTTTGTACTAGTTCTTCAGATTTTCACTGTTTATATTGGTTATTTTGCCTACATAATACCTCAATCAGGCTTCTTTCGATTATGCGATACCCCAACACGTTTGGTTTTTAATGATATGTCAAGTGCTTAACATTATTGTTAAGTCATTATATGGTACGTCTAACCCCTTATAATAAAGCAAATGTGAGTGTAACATTGCAGGAGTAGGGGAGGGCACTGGCGTAGTGGTTGTGCAACCTTGAAAATACCTTCATTGTTCGAAAGACTCTATTTTTGAGGGTGGGGGAGACGATTGAACATTACCCAGTTATTAGCATTTCTCGGCCATTCGGGTCGACAATATCAAATGCAGCAAAATCCAACGGTAGTGTTAAAACATATTTATAGAAAACAATAACATCGCCTCCAGGTGAAACCCTTACTCAGAGAGGGTGACATGGGAATCAATAAATAAGCCTATTTTTCAGATGTACACCAACATATTCCTTTGTGCCTTTCACCCAAAATTACTTTGAGGTTTATTTAAATCAACATAATTTAGCCATGAACCATTATATACCCTGCTCAAGTTCGTTACAGCGTCATACGATCTTTACAGATCAGTGACCGCACTACTGTGCATTAGACTTTTGTAGTCTGTAGTAGACAAGGGGCAGTCTCTACGTTATTTCCATTGGTCTAGGGCAGTCCTTTGGAGGTTCTATTAGAACCAAATTTATATATAGTAGGCCAGTGGCAACCTACGTGTTCAGTGGAAGCGGCAATCCATCTGAACGGCTCTTTTCAGAGCCACCAATTCTTTCACAAGTAGGAAAGGGCACCTGCTCTCAAATCATCGGGCAAGGGGCAGCCCAAATGATGATAACAAGAGAATTGGCAATCTCTATGTTTTGTTTAATATTATAATAATTTGGTCCTGAAGAAGTCAGAGCTAATCCTGACGAAAGCTTGACAGATTAAAACTCGTCCGACGGCGAACGCGTTAAACTTTTAACTTATATTATGAATACCCGTCGTAAAAGCCTATCTCACAATTTAGCCATATAGTTAGCATGAAATATAATCTGCGCATACATACCTCTGTGTTTGACTTGCTCGATGGTTGCACGTTGCTTGTCATCTTTAACCACTCTGCGCGCATAGACCGACGTACCTGAGAGAGGTCGAGTATATATGAACACAAAACAGTTACCGGTACACACCCTGGATAAGCGAAGCCATGAGATTCACTTTGTGTTATGTATATTTTTGTTTTTTAAAGTAACAGCATTGACTTGTGTATGGAAACCTTCTGTATTCTTTATGTAATACAACTCAACACTGGTACACTCCAGCGTGCGAATTAAGTTCGGCGGACAACCAAAAAACTTACTAGAAGTTAACACATAAATTTAAACATTTCATAGAACTGTGAATGAAACCAAATCAACCCGCTAAACACTAATGACATTCAAGTTTTCAGACGGCAAAGTCGGCAAATATTCATCTAATCATCTACATTTATCGTATTTGGTCCTTATTCATGTTATTTGAACATGTATCATATTCATACCGTACACAAGCGTGTAGTCGTAGTCTGTATCTGCAGTAATCTAATACATGTACATAGTAAATCGCATAAACATATGTGTCTTACGGTCTAGACATTGCAATTTTCAAACATGGCGAGTCAACTTTCGTTTTAAAGTTAATTAAAGTTAATCCATTAAACCAAATAATAAACAATAAACACATAAAATATGGACAACCACAAATTGTGAAGGACAACCAGAATTTCCAGCCTGGTTGTCCTAAATACGCTTCTTTCACATTCTGCTGCTAAATTAGTCTTACACCGGATTGAGTGTATCTTAAACAGTTTGGCTAGAGAGTAAACTTTAAAGTCATCTTTACTTAGTGTAGATGATGCTTTACATTTTGAAGAGCAATTTGTTCAATTTGCGAAAAGAACAAGATGGAAAGTATTTCGTCAACGCAAAGATAAACATTCCGAGTGTTGTATTTTTTAACGATATCCTTGCTTATCGAATTATAACTCTTCTTTCTTCAAGCTAAAGACCAGATGTACTTCAATTTGCATTAGAACTGACTCAATAACACAGTCGATGGTACAGTGAGATTACTGTCTCGAGGAATCAAACATACCACCGTATGGTTTTGAGCCAGGTTCATCTAGTGCAAATCACGGATAACGTAATTCGGGTCAAGGGTCATTCAAATACATGATGTATGGATACATACCTCTGAGTTGAATAAACAACATACACATGCTAACCACACGCCCTGAAACGTAACGGAATGAAATATATTTCGTAATATTACAATCATGAAAATTTAACCAACAACAAGCAACTTCTCTACTAATGTTTTTCCATGGAATATAGTTATCATTGCTACGAAGTACTTCTACTTTCTGACTTTGTCAAAATAAGACTGATTAAAATGAATAAAATATGCTTCAAGAATTAGTGTTACACTATTACCACTCGATACACATAAGTAAAATAGGCATTTACCGCATACCAATGTTGTCGAGATATAACCAACGACAGCCACGGTCGGTTATTAATATGATACGTCAGCAAAAGGAGAAAAAAAGAAGATTAAATCGACCGACCGACACGACCTCACAATTGTTGGCACTTGAGGGCAACACAACATTTTTTTATTTTGTAATGACCCACCTGTAAGCTATTGAGGATAGTGAACAAGTAGCTGAAAGCCACGTGGTAGCTAGCAAAGAATCCAAATACCCACGTGATTCCTAACACGGGGAATAACATGAAAGCACTACGAACGCCGATTCTGAAATAGAAAAAGCATACAATGTGATATCAGTTTAATTCTGAATTTTTGAGTTAGGATGGCACTAGTCATCAAGACTTCATACTATATTCATCTTATATATCAAGTTATCAGTTATGGTGGCTCATAATTACTTGATATCGGGAAAAGTGCACTTTAGGTCCCAGACACCAGTATCGTGCAATACTGGAACATAAAAGTGTCCAGTATCGCTCGATACTGGTACGATCTTACTGTTCCAGTATCGGTCGATACTAAAATACCAAACATAAAAATATTCCAGTATCGCTCGATACTGGAACATTTTTATGTTCCAGTATAAAGCGATATTTATGTTCCAATATCAAGCGATATTTATGTTCCAGTATTAAGCGATACTGGGACATTTTTATGTTCGAGTATCATGAGTATCGGGTGATACTGGTACACATGCTACCAGTGTGATTTGTTCCAGTATTGAGCGATACAAATACATAGTTGTGTACCAGTATCGTCCGATACTGGAACATTTTATATGTCCCAGTTCGATACTGGAACACTGACCTTGTTCCAGTATTGACCAATTCTGGATGTTCCATAGCGGACGATACCAGTACAGTCCAGAATCTATGACCTAAATTACACTGTTTCCTTGATATTTCTTAACATAAATCTGACAAACAAATACTGATTTGTGGGAATACGAAATGTTGATAAGCTTCCTCGATCGACTTTCCACAAGTGGTAGACTATGGACATTAACCACAGCGCCTTCAAGTGACAGCATTTAACTATTGAACTAATCATCCATGACTGAATTTTCCAACCAGCAGTAGGCCAATAATAAAATATCGTTTGGTTGTCCTCGACATTCCTATCTTATTTTCCGTCAGTTCTAAAACCTCGTAACCTTATTCATAGCCAAATTACCCGCTCATGCTTAACCGATGAACATACCCAGAGACGATACCTGTATTGTATCAGTGCATTGGCGCCGGATTTGACATAATGACAGACCAGTGTGCAATGAAGGCATTCATGTGTACTAGCGTGTGATTATGCTAAATTGACGTGAGTTCAAACGCCAATTATTAGCCGTTGATGGGCAGAGTGTCGATTGGGAAATGTGTTGAAATTCATTTGTTGTATTATAGTTTGTTTCTTTATTGACAACATTGTTCACCGGCCTATGGTGAGCGTGTGAACTCACTAAAAATGTTTTAGATATGACCAAATATAAGGACTGACCGGGGCCAACTAAATTATTTATATTTTGGGACTTACGGAAGCATTGATATTAGACGATTTATAGAATCGATTTCAATAAGTAAGCTATCAAAATATTCCTTGATGTATAAATAAGTATTATAGACGAAAATCATTCTCTTTAATGCATAAATTACAGAGAAATCTTAAAATGAAAGTTGCAAACATTTTTAATTTTTGTTGAATTTTTGAATTTTTTGCGACACGTTAATTTTCACTCATCTGTATCGATCTGCTATATCATCTCATCCATAATAGAGGTTTGACTAGTGGGCGCTACATTTGTTGTCCGTTAAATGCTTGCGGTAGCACTGTTTCATAACACTTGCCCTTGTCTATCGACGGAATACAACAGATGTTGATGGCAATGCAGTGACTCCGGTACATATTAAATGACTTCAATATTACGAATATATATATTGCAGGATTCATAGGGCTCTTGCCCATTTACAAGTAGAGGAAAGCTCGAGGAAAATCAACTATCCATTCAGTGAGGTGTTAATCACCGACCATTTGTCACTCCTTTTAACAATATAGATAACAAGATCGCGCTTTCCCCTCTCTTTCCTCGAGCTTTCCTTGTAAAATGGCAAGAGCCCTTATTGAAATAATTGAACTCACTTGATGCTATCGATGGAGGTGTTATCTCTGACGTTAGCGGCCTTCAACGTGGTCCTCATTACTATGCACAACACAATAGTGTTCAACTGTGTAAGGAATCAGACAGAATATAATGTTTTAATTTATCCTAGTACGATTGATTATTTTGACATAATCATTTTTTTTAAAGATATTTAGATATCATAATACGGATCTCTTAGTTAGCAACGTGTCAAATCGTTGTAATGCTGCTGTATTCTGTATCAACAATTATAAGTCTTGATGAGTAACAAAAAAAGTAAAACTGTGTTTGTTATAATTCAGAATCTGCTCAATAGCAAGTAAACATTTTAAACAAAACACATAAGAGCATGATAAACTCTGAGAAAAAAATATTTATTTCTTATTCGATAATCGATTGCAAATTGTACATTGTTTTGGGCTCACCAAATTCGATCGATCATAAACACAGTTTACACGGTAATGTATTGCTCTTTAGGCTTGGCAAATGACAGCAACAACACAATTAACATATTTACTTATTGTTCTTAGTTTTGGGTCCGCCAATTAGATCATACATACACGTTGCATTGTTCGTAGCTTTAGGCGCTGCAAATTGGATCGTACTATTGCCGTTTGTTTTCGTGTTCCCAAATTAGATTATAAACAAAAGGCTGGTAGATAAGAAATAGAAATCTGAGGCAACCAGATATTTTCGGATCAAAAAGTTGCAAAAGGGAAACCACGTTATACAGTTTGTAATTAAATGATGTCCTCTGCAGCATGCTTGAAGCGTAATTTAGTGCCATCAGTTTACCCACGGAGAAAACTCCGAAGACAATTGCCAATTACTCAAATGCAGTGGCAATTTCTTGGTTTTCTAACTACTATATATGGAATGTAATAGCTAAGCTTTAACATAACATTATTAGTAAGCCAATACGAATTAAACATTTGAGGTAATGCACTATTTTTTGCCCTGCGCTGGTGGTAAGATGGTTTAACCTTGGCGTGGAAAGATTATAGAGCTTTATTCCGTTATGTGATCTTGACACTGGTCTAACTTACACATTAGTCTTACACCAAGCATATACCGGTTAGAGTAACAATCAATACGACTTACCAACATTATTCCAAGGACCGGACCATTAAACGCCCATATCAAACCATGTTTTACCGACAGCCAGCATCTAACAGAAAATGACAGAAAAAAGTATATATTGAAATAGCTGTTACCCTGTCCATTACCTATTCCTAATCAATGCTCTTATCCAATATTTCATATCATGTATGTCAGAAAAATATTAAACACAAACCCATCTAGAAACGCGCAACCAGTATTGCCTGCGATGGGGGTGGCCGTAGCGTCTATATAGACACAAATTGCCTTACTTAAACCAGTACCAAACTATTGAGCTTCTTTATGACAGCTAGGATATTACAAATCGCCCGCAAACGCTTCATCATTGAGCGCGGAGAAACCACAAGCGTCTGGTTAAAAACAAATCGCCTTTACTAAACCATGCGAAAACGCTTTAATTTTGAACGGTAACAGTTAATCCTCATATCATGTGACTAGCTAAATTATATAACGAATTGTAGTCCTTGCCGACGACATTCGGATTTTCTCTCTATTTTAGAAGCCTGTGGCCCATTCATGATGAAATGTAATCAGGAAAGGTACTTATTTCCTTTGCCCCAAATGATTAAAGTTGGAATTAAATTCTGTTTTTAGGACTAATATTTATTACTACAGTGCAACAGGATATTTGTTCAGTCCATTTTGTAGGTTTTTGGTTGTTTTGATCGTACATATTCTGTCAACACTGCTCAATTTGTTTTATATGATAAATAAGATTTCTCGGAAATGGCAGGGTTACCCTATATAAATGTTGTATTTCAATTATTATAAATATCATAAACTTGAAGAAAATGTTAAGTTTAACAATCCAGTCGATTTCGGATTGATGAAGTCGTGATGGACAAGGGGTGTCCCGAAACTACTTACATGCTGTCAATTCCGTAATATCCATGCCTGACACCAACCGAAATACTCACGATAACAGCAGGTAGACCTTGATGGAAAGGACGGAAGAGGAATGTATGTTTTAAGGTGTATCCACAAACTAACTGTAATATAGTATGATATCGAATCACAAAAATAATCATCGTATTCTCTTAATTGTGATAATTGTGGTACATGTAGTGGTTCTCTTTACTCGACTGGTATTACCTACAAGAAATAAACAGACATATTAACGAATAAACGAACCATATCCGATAGCATAGTACAGCATCTTCATATCACGTTCGCTTCCATACACGAGAATGATTAGTCTGTAAAGATGCACAGCCTCCACCAACGTCCAACAAAATACAGATGTAAAGGCGAGGTGCAGAACAATGGCAAATGCTTTGCATGATTCCTGAAATAACATGAATAAGCATGATAATAATAGAATGAGATAATGGTATACATGGTATATAGGCCAAAACAATGTGGAAAGTGATGATAATTTTAGTTTTGCATTTCAGAATACAGCATTTTCAAAACCTCATGAATATACGCGGTACGTGCGCGCGTCCTATTCAAATGCCGTCATTTACTGTTAAGCACAAAGTAAGCGCAGGTCACTAACGGAGAAACGGTACCACGAACACAATTCGCGCCAAGTTCGATCGCGTGATGCCACGAACGCACGGCGTATAAGCACAACGCAGTTGTTACGCGAAATTTGAATTTTTCCACAAACCCTACTTAAAGGAAACGTTGAAATGCCGTCAAGTAACTTTTATAAGGAATAATTGATATCATAAGCCACGTTCGTATCAAGAAATGACGATTTTAAATGAATCAGAACAAAGACTCTGATCAGTTGTTTTGCCGGTAATTATGAAGAACCAACACATTCTACTTTGGCACCTTGGAATTTCGCTCCTCGTGCAATTCATTGGATCCAAAATGGAAAAAGTTTTGATTCTTCACTGTCACTTCTAAACAACTGATACGCAGTCATAATCCTTCAACTATTTAGCCCGGGGATAGGTTGACTAAATCAGAGGATTCAGTGAGAATATTATTTGCATTTTGATTTTCTACATTGATATTTTGCAGAATGTGTAAGCACCATAAACATTAATACGTGTGATTACTCTGATCTACATACCCATTTTGTTGTAACTTCATCGCTGAACATAAACAGAGACATCGCCACAAACAATGATCCCATTAAATTACGATTGATCCGCACTCGATCCGCACTTATCGATTCGTGACTGAAATAATAACACAATGCATCAATCGATGAGATACATGAATAATTTGGCACGGGATCATGAATAGCGACGATGGTTAGCAAAGTGTAATTACGGAGAGCTATGATTCTCAAATGTGACTTTAGCTGCGTTCAGACAGGCGTAAATTCGTTCAGAGTAAGATCGGAGTAAGGTCGGATTAACGATTTTCCATGTTAAACTTCCGAGTAGTGACCGTGTGGACGGCATTCGTGTTAACTAATCCGACCTTACTCCGACCCGATTTAATCCTGAGATTTCTCAGGAGTAACGCGCTTTAACAAGGGCTGCAGTTCGGAGTAGCACGCCCGTGTGGATGCACTTAACACGATCTCTGGCGTAAACCTTCGCCAATGATGTGACGATGCCACACACGCATCCGATGCTGCTCATCCCTATCAGATCGTCTGCCTTGAACCAATACCACTGTTGCTATCAGCATAGGCATTACATCTTGTATACCACCATCCGAAAAGAGGCGAAAAATTAACAAATAGAGAAATTTCGATCTTGAATTCATGTTTACAAGCGAGCGATAAATAAACCTAGCTGAAATAATCGAATAAAGGAACCGGCAATTTGGAAATAACGGAATAAATCGTATTGTAAACTGGAAACCAATGCTTAGCATCAGGCTGCCGAAAACGGGATTCGAAATAATCAGAACTCCGATATTTACTGATATTTACTCCTAAGCCCCCTGCGATGGTCGTGTAAGTTAAAACTTTGTCAGAAAACTTCGGAGTTAACGTTGTATTTAGTACCCTGTGTGTGGACAACTGTCCGGAGTACAGGAAATAGATGAGGTGACCGTTGTTTACATCCAATGTTTATCAACAAACGGAACGTTCGAAGGGACTGGACTGTCGATACACGCTTGAGGGAACAGCATATGACCACAACACTGTCCGCAATGCCGTATTGCCCTTTATAATGCTTTGGCGCGAGTTTTAAAAGCACGGGTCCTAAACAAAACAGGATGCGCGCGCAAACTGCCGGGCAAAGAACAATGGCAACTAGCCACGTTTTGCCCGGTGTGACGTCACCTGTCACCTATGGAATTTTGATTGCTGTAGGGTCTAAATTTACGCCGATCACTTTATGCCCGTCTGAACATGCCTATTGCTGGTATAACACTTACCGGAGTAAAGCTGTCACTAACAATGCAAAACCTAAGCATAGTATTGACGCGGTACATCCTACGTATGTTATCGTTGATAGTATCTTCTCATGGCTTGCATAATCCTGCGAATTACACGAGAATTTAATACACACTTGAAAACATTGAATATCTTCACATTAGTATTATGATTAAATTAATCAGAGGACAAGTTTGGATGTTTCTTGTAAGTTTTAGCACCTCCTCAAAATGATTGACTTTTACGACGTGACCTAGCAAGCGTCCCTCGCTGGACGATTGGAGCGGTCATCAGTTATCAAGTGTCCCTAGCTAGACACAGGATTAGGGCGGTCATCCATGGATTAAAGCGTCTCTCACTGGACACTTGGTTGACGCGTACTGGAAATTTGATCCGGGCATTTGATTAGGGCGGTCATCGAAGGATATATCAAACCTCTCTTGCTAGACACTGCGTTGGTTCGTCAAAGATGACGCCCTACTGAGAAGTAAATGCATTCTGAATATTTACCGATGGTGGCGTCAGCTGCATTAGCACGGCGTAATTTGTTGTATGGTTGCAACTACAGGTTATAGATGAATCACCTTCAACTTTAACTACGTCACATCCATAATCAGACCATGCTCCTCCACTTTCACTTTTAAGACAATAAAAGATGAGAATGAATTACAGAATTATCAAATCAAAACTACTACAACATTTTTTTATGTTTATACTAGAAGTATTGGTTGATGTTGGACTTAAATGGGATATGTTTTAAAACAAATCATCAATGCAATTGAATATGTTGTCTGCTAAATATCTTTGTCTTGTCATGAAGAAGATATCGGTTCGTCCAATCTTCTTGAATTATTATTTTGAATCCGACTCAGCCGAGTTGTCGACAACTTATCGAAATCAACAAAGATTTCACCAACTGGTCGATAAATATATAGAACCCAATCCAGCTTAATGCAAATATGAAAATGGTTCCAGATCTAGACAGAATTGAAGAGGTAACATAAGGTAAAGTGTTCAACAAAAGAAAGGCGTACACTTTTTATTATTTTACCAAACAGGCTAGATAGACATTTGGATGAATCCTTTCGGCACATTTTGATGCCAAACATAACACCTAGCCAAATAGATAAATCATGATTAGCACCATTTATAGAAAATTAGTCACTTTTCAAAAGTCACATTTTCAATACACTACGCGGAAGAAAACCCCAATTGCTAACAAGCACTAAGCCGTATCAGTCCCGTGTTGTTCGCTGCGCATTTCCCTCAATGCGCGGGCTAATTCAAATTCAAAGTGGCATGCATGGGGGAGGGATATGAATGTAAAGGGATTTTTATGGAAAGGAGAAACGGCTGCACTGTGTGATCGATTGCCCGCCGGTCAATCCTGGTTATAACAGTGTCACACACGGGGTGAGTCTCACACACACACATTTTCCTCCCGCGTAGTGTATTGAAAATGTGACTTTTGAAAAGTGACTAATTTTCATACATGGTTTATCTTTGTTGTTAGGTGTTATGTTTGGTATAAAAAAGTGCCTAAAAGATTCTTCCAAATGTCTATCTCACCTGTTTGGTAAAAAATTAATCGAAAAATACTTTAAATGACCTAAACAAAGTGTACGACTTTCTTCTGTTGAGCACTTTAGTATTGTGTACGGCGAAACCCATCTAACCACTTATTTATCAGAAATTGATGCAGCAACCAAGAACAATGAAATAATCATCTTTCAAAGAACTATAAGACACAGCATAGGACGAATGAAGTGAAAACTCCGAAGACGATTCCGGTGATCATCTACAATATGAATATGAATTATTCCTCGTACCAATGTGAAGAGGAGCCATAGTCCCACTGGAGCCATAGTCCGGCCTCCATAGCCACGGAATGAAGCATGAAACTAGTGTTGCGTGTAGAGATGAATGTCCTATACTTTACTGTACTGTGCGGACTGTGTGTCCTTCTACACCGGTTTGCCTATGAATATATTTGGATATATATATACTTCATGATAGAACAAGATATTAGCGTTATACTCACCTATCGGATTCGTTCCAGAATACACAGCGAGGTGTCAAACTACTTCCACTTTCTAATTCAAGGGTGCGCTGTCGATGTGTAGAATAATAGAGAATATAAGAAATAGTTACAAAAAGTGTTCAAAAGGATTATTGAACAGAATCCCGTATGGAAGATCGTGATTTGAACCAATTATTGCTGACAAATGATAATATCGTGTCCAAAACCTAAGTGCTTATGCTGTTACAGTTACTCATCTTACATGTTCATGTACGCACTCACGAAATAGTTTAGTGCACGAGTTGTATTGCAATGTGCTATTATTATCTTTTCACAATACATGTAGACTATAATCTACCCTACCTCTGAGCATCCTCTCGACTCTGTCTAGTGGTTACGACATTCGATTTGGAATCGAAAGGGCCAAGTCGGTCCTGGGTTCGAATCCCATTATCAGACTTGATGGTAAACCTTTGCTTTCAATTAATTTTTCTCAAACTTTGATAAAGTTCCTAATTTGTGATAGCTTGCTTCCTCATAAGGTGAAACCGACACAGTTTTATTTATAATCATACATGATTTATTTGCAACGGTTAAAGTTTATATAGGCTACTTAACAGTTGCAATTGCAGTAACAATATCTATAGTATTTGTAAATCTGCATCACCTAAGTGTTTTATTTTATTTAAACTCGAACCTATGCAGACCGTAGATCAATAAAAAGAGATGTTATTGCCTCTGGGAATGGCGTGACGTTGTATTGATAGAAAGCTCTAAATATTACATAAGATTTTATGTCGGTATCTTTTTAGCAAGCTTCAAGGAATTGTACCGGGTCCCCAATCCTGGTGTTCCAACATGTTTAATACACGACATGTGATTGGTTTGTTCTCATACTAGATGTAAATTGTCAATATTTTATTATAATCCATGTCATTAAATGTATAGGGTCATGTGTTTTAAGCTCGCCTCCTTTCGCGTTACACACGGATTTTGGCTTTCACGACATGATTTTAACTTTACACATTTATATTTGCTTGTATACCCCCCTGAGGTAGTAAAAGTATATATTTTCTGAAGGGAAATTTCATGAGGAAACCAAATATGCCATTAAAATTATAGTACGACTAAGAACTAAAATGGTATGATCGGAAATGTTCGGGAAAATATCAGAGTTTTTAATTTTTAATTCGAGATCCATATATTTTTTATACCTACCCCTATCATTATTTACTTTACATATTTGAATTCCTCATGAAATTACCCATTATATGATATATAATTGTTAAAGTTACTACGTCGGTATGGTAATTATACCGGCTAGTGAATATCTCCAATTTTTATTTTATATATTTTTAGAATTTTCAAAAATATTTGTTTAAGGATGAACCCTTCCCTGATATAAACTGCATTTCTGAATTCCTCTAGTTACAAGCTTTCCAAAAATGTATACTTTTGCTATCATAGGTTGAAAACTTTTTCTGTTATTGTCATTTTTATAAATCCGGTAAATTGAGGCTGATTATTCATGTTTACTGTGTAGCGAATAGGAAGAAAGCTGATGTTCATTGTCTTATCCATAATTAATTAGTTGTTACAAATAGTTGACAAGTCTGTTGAACCACATACTTAAAGACTACTAATTATCCTTTAAAATGGGACCAGAATGGTGTTTGTAACATTAGGAGATGACTAGTTATTGTAAAAAGAACAAAACATGGGATTATCCCCATTGAGTTTGTACAGGCGGCACCCCTTCCAGAAACACCCCTTCCAGCACCACCCCTGGTCCCCAAACATCAAACAGCTGTATCTCTTATTCTGTATTAGCTATACCAATGTCATTTTGCAGGCAGATAGCTTGTTATTAGGGCTTTAAAATGATACCAAATTTGTTGAGATAGCTTTTGTGGTTTTAAAAATATTTGAGGAAAATTACAGCATGAAACTAAAAAATGTAACGGCACCACCCTATTGGGAGGCGAGTTCATAACGCGTGACCATAGTTAAATAATGGATGAATCAGGATTTCTCGAAAGGATCGAGAAAAAAATTCCCCTTTGACATAGTTACAATGTGGATTATACAAATGTACGTCCTTCTGGTGCTACTCTAATTATCCGTGACAAACGTTTTGCTCTTTCTCTAAACACCAGGTATACAGACTTTATGTCATTTAGCCATGATTAATCTTAAAGCACTACTCGCATTAGTTAGATTAAAGCCACAGTTCACAAATGATTATCATGCTCGAGTATTATTTTACAATGTTGTCCGATGATTGGATGACAGCTATGTTCCCTATAGCGGACTGTTCGCCACAGGGGAGTGAAATCGAAAGAATATGAAAAAAGATCCTCACGCATTTCCTCAATCAAAGCAAAATGTTAAGATACCGTACGCATTGATTAACCTCAACACAGCTCACCTTAATTAACGGTCTCTGATACATCGAAGGCACGCTATTCTCTTCACCACTACACATTACGGATGCAGACACTACATCAGCAGCAACATAACTGGGTAATCCCGAGAAGTTACTTGTCTTATTTGACATTGAAGCAGCAATACCTTTGTAAGATATCCCCAGGATTGTACAGGATACGTTTTTGTCACCTACATTGAAAACATGAGATGTACACGTAGCAAGTTCATATTTATATATCAAAATGTAGGGGTCAAGTATAACAAGATGAACTTTAGACAGAAGCTAATTGATCTACAGCTACAATATCAAATTACCACCACTTCCCCAAAACGACCTTTCTGGGTATTTGTCCTTAGACTAGTAAAATCCAGGATCGCCTTGCGTCAGCCTACTTATATCATTATCGATATGCCACCGTATTATCTAAGAAATGTTTAAACACCGCTCTCAAATCATATCTTTCAAGATTGATTAACAATATGCATGGCAAATATGTGTACGTAAGAGATACACAGACAGTATAACAGGTCATACGTTCTTATTTAGTCTACGGGATCACATGCGGGGACAACGACGGCAACGAATCATATGTAAGTAAAACATGCCAACTTCTCAAGGGCTTTGGCCTTTTTACCACCGTTGGAGACCTAGCTCCAATGAGGCCAATATTATAACCCGGCTGTTTTATACACAGAACAGACGACGAAGTTATACCGAAAGACACCAGTATCGCGAGAGTAGCATAAACGATCTGGCAAAGGACAAAACATTCATCTGTTACAAAAGTTGGACTGGACAAGTCGAGTGATTCAAGCCGTAGAACAATGTTCTTATATATATCTAATGATCATGATGATTACCATCTTTAATCGAATTTAGATGCACAAATATGTCATCATAACCATACCTGATATAGCAATTCTTTCGAAACCTTCAGGATTTATGGCAATATATTCATTGTGAGAAGCATTCTGTGCTCGATACTTCCATCCCTGTTTCTGCAAATCATCTGTTGATTTTCGCTCTATCTTTGCATCTGTTTTTTTAAAACAATCAAGAAATGCTAGTTAGTACTCCTTGCTTTAGTTTTACTATACTGCACTTAATTGCAATAATATTGGCAAAATATTTAGATATACGTGTAAAAACTGCGTGCATATATATATGGGGACGGAAAAGATTAAGTGCATACCATGTAGTAGATAAAGTAAGGTAAAGGTGTGAAGCTGAACGTGTTTTTTTGGGTGAGTTGTATGTTTTGGGCTGTTAGTTTTTTTTGTTTTCACTTTTGCTTATCCCCGCGCTGATCATAGCTGCCCAGTCATATCTGAAAACGATTAGTTGCTGCAGTTTGTTTAAAACCCTACAGGCAATTACATACAAATAAAGATATAGCGTAAAGTCACTAGTGTCATACTGCTATGATCGAAATTCAAGCTATGTACGTGAGTGTAATTTGTCGCTGTTTCCTGGGATGCGTCCAAATGCATAATACGCGCCTACAATGTGTGAATGAGCGTTGTGAATTCTCAATTGACCAATATAAGGAGACGCACTCATTTGTGAATGCATCCGGTATTTTACGCCCGGGTTTACGCACAACGCACACATTGGTGGAATTGTGTCTGTAGCATTATGACGCTGACTATAACAGGTGGAAACATTGGCCACATTCCGGAACACGTGTGCACTTACCCATCGCTGCTGTGCTAATTATCAGAGGTTGAGTTAATGGCAAATCAGCAGATATGGCTGTCAATGTATCAGCTATTTGCTGCAGAAGATCTTCAACGGCTACCGTTGTAGCGTTTTGTTTAGCTATTACCGAATCCTGTATACATGGTATAGATAATGTGAATAAGCAAAAACTCTTATCAATCCCATGCTTGAAGCGATAACAAAATGAACCACCTCGGAATAACATCATAACACCAAAGCCGTGGGTGTCGAAACAGTTTTATTGAATAAATCAAATTATAAACTATATGAACCTTGAAAGTTGTTTATTAACGCATACGTACATCTGTTGAGGGGAAATCGAGAACTGACGCTATAGCATTACTGACTTGTTCCGCAACAATCTGGAATAAATGATGAAGGGTATATGTTAATATTAAGCACATTCCAAAACATAAACATATTAACACAATTGAAAATTAATTAATATTTTCATGCAATCAAATCAAACAGTAAATCTGTAATAAACACCGTAACATACAGAACGTCCACGCTCATTAGAGAGACCACAAGTTTGAATCTGGTAATTTGATGATAACATAATTGATATGTTCCTATGGCTAGCGAAACATATTGATATTGAAGTATAAGGTTGAGTGTAACAATAAAATATTGCGTGTTTTATTTTTATTTATTTACTCCCTGGGTAAAATTTTCTATAAACTTTTAGTTTTTTTGTGTTATTGCTCTAAATGTTTATTGAAAACTCCATTTGATTCCGCAGCACAGGATATAAGGAGAGTTGAATAGCCAACATATATACAGCGTGGCAATACATGAAGTAAAGTTCACGAACTTGCACAAAATAATTTATTACATCAATTAGCCCCGTTTTTTGATAACCTAAAGCTTTCACAGATAGTTAAGTATAATTAATTATGCAGATGTCTTAGAGCCTCCAGCAGCACGTGACAATTAATTATAATTAACAAGCTCCCAAAATGCCAGCTTTTTTATAAATGAATTAAACATTTTAGCAATGGGTAAAAAAAAAATACAAAAAAGAAAAGAAAAGAAATTAAAGCTTCAATTTTGCTTTATTGTTGACACTATCATTATCAACTCGTTTGAACCGCTCATCCGATCAAGCTCAAATTTTAAATTATGGTGGAGCTCAGCAAGCTCTATATAATATTAACAAATGCTAACCATAGGAACATCCTTCATGTGACGCATTTACTTAAACCTCTGTAATCTAACTTTATTTCGATGGTTCTTACCTCTACAAATTGTTCTCGTGCTTTGCCTTGTCCAGCAAGATCGGGTCTGCATTCGAGGATGCGAAGGGTCTCTTCTAGAGAATCGCTGTCTGCGCTTTCCACAGAGTCATACTTGATGCAGTGTAGACGAAGTTCTGTTGATAGTTATATAATAAAAATACAAAGAAAACTATCAATGCATTTGTAATTCAATGTAAGCTAGGGCCTTAACTTCCTGTTCCACATGAATTGTTTAACAATAATAATAATGTTAATACCCGAATCATTTTATAAAGAAAAGAAGAGGTCTACCTTTACAGCTAATTCCGTCACCACCATAGCCATCGTTGCAGTCACATGTGTAGTTACCAATAATATTACTGCACGATGCATTGTTGTGACAGTTATTGTAGCCTAACTTACATTCGTTGATGTCTATAAAACAAACGATACAATACACGAAATGAAACTAGACATAGTATTCAAATACTGACTGCAATGAAGGGCATGGTTCAACCAGGGGCATAGTCGCGTTTCGAGATCACCGCGAATGAAAGCAGTCAATATATCCAAAATAGATGTGAAATTATCCAAATATAAATATATATATAGATAGTTGTCATTTGATCGGTTAAAAGAACATTTTAATTAAATACTGAGGCCTATATTTACTTAGGTCTACCAATTTGCATTGAACCAACATGATGAATTAACAACCTTCAATTTCAGATGGACATCGAATACACTATTCAACTCCATTGCAATACAATAATAATCGACACGAATTTCTAAAAAGCTAAATGATGCTATTGTCATGGCCATTGATGGCCGTTGTCTCGCTATTACATGCATCTATCGTTACGTTCTCTATAAGATGTTAACAAATGTTACCAACCCACCTGAGCAGTTACTTCGACCATTTCCATCATATCCTGGCTTGCAAGTACACTTGAAGAATCCAATGGTATTGTTACATGCTGCATTGGGGTGGCAGTCATCCGTGACTGTAACACATTCGTCAATATCTAAAATATATAACACGTAATTAGTGTAATAACAATCGCGGATTGCATGAAGACTTTAATTGACAAGATGTCGACGCTGTGTAGTTTTTTTTGTTAACAAGTGTCTTGCCTTGCTATTACATGAATCTAATGTTATGTTCTCTACCAGATGTTAACAAATGTTATCAACCCACCTGAGCAGTTACTTCGACCATTCCCATCATATCCTGGCTTGCAAGTACACGTAAAGAATCCATTGGTATTGTTACATGCTGCATTGGTGTGGCAGTCATCAGTACCTGTCGCACATTCGTCAATATCTAGAATATAAAACACGTAATTATTGTAATAACAATCGCGGATTGCGTGAAGCCTTCAATTTACACGATGTCGACGCTGTGTAGTTTATTGTTAACAAGTGTCTTGCCTTGCTATTACATGAATCTAATGTTATGTTCTCTACAAGATGTTAACAGATGTTACCAACCCACCTGAGCAGTTACTTCGACCATTCCCATCATATCCTGGCTTGCAAGTACACGTAAAGAATCCATTGGTATTGTTACATGCTGCATTGGTGTGGCAGTCATCCATACCTGTCGCACATTCGTCAATATCTAGAATATATAACACGTAATTAGTGTAATAACGACCGCAGATTTCGCGAAGCCTTCAATCATGGGGAAATAAATTGAAACACTCGGCAGGATTTGCATTGCATTTAAATTAGTCTCATACCTGCTGAATAGGCACTGTAGACGAATAGAGATCTTTGACAAAAAGCTTGAAGCCTTTGCTTGTCCCATTCCCATACCTGACACGTATGGAGGACTGACCACGTCGATTCCTCCTATTCTAAAACTATTTTCCTGCATTGACCCAATAGGTTAATTTAACGACAGTTGCCTATAGAAGTATTTCCACAATGTTAGCGGGAATAGTACTATAAGGCATGCTATACATTTGAATTGAATATTCAAAAGGTGATTGAATTGGACTGAATATTGAAGTTAATACATTGCTTATGTGACTGAGAGCATGGTGAGCGGGCATTGGCCTATCAGTATGTTCCAGATGGACGTATAGTGTTAAGATTTCTACTAATTTTAAGCTTTCGAGAAGTATTCATAATGGCTGTGAGTGGACATGGAATGGCTGTGACTTTTCATTGTCCTCAAATGTTCAATAGGCAATGCCCAATCAAATATTTTGGAAAGCTACCACGGAACACATCCAAATAAAAAGGTAGACTTAGCAACGAATAGGCCTGGGATGTACCAAATGATTTAACGTGTTAATCAGGTGTTTGTTATTTGTGATTAAATTTGTCTCTGAAGTTTAGATATGTGAAGCCAATGACTCCGTACCAAATGAAACCGCATTTTAGCGTGAGATGTTTTTTGTTGTAAATCTGTCACCCGGAAAAATGCACATTAAACACTAACTATAACGTGAAGCTTAAGTTAACTATAACAGACTGCCGATTAATGTTTAATCTATAACTCTGTGCAGTGAGATCAGAGCGTGTTTGATTGACCGCAAATTCAATATCACGAATACGAATCCTGGGACTCATGCATTAATGCTGTTTCCTTCACATGCCTATGCTCATATGTCACTGCACAAAGTTAGATAATATGAACAACCTTTTCCTCAAAACCATCGAAACGAGAACGGTTTATATAAAGCAACAACAATGACAACTGCATTAACCACTGATAACATACTTGATGAAATCACTAGAAATACAATGCATCTTAAAACTTGACTTGAGATTAAACACTGCTTGTGCGACCCAACTAGGCGTGAAAATATTAGTTTACATTAATCTAACTAACGCACCTGTGCAGTTTTCGTGACCATCTCCATGGTATCCCTGATTGCAAGCACACAAGAATGAACCATCATTATTGGTACATGTAGCATCAGTATGGCAGTTGTCAGCACCTGTCGCACATTCGTCAATATCTAGAATTTGACAAATGAAATATCATTATTTGGTTAGGTTTGATTTGATTTAAATTCATATCATCTTAGTAGTGTCAAACCAATCAACAAGCATGACAGTGAAATTGAACATTTTCTAATTGCACTCCGCGTGCGCGTCGAACAGTTCGCACATCATGCGCCTCGTTTTGATTGTTCTAATTTCTCTCGAAAGAACACCAAGGTGATTGATGTTAATTTGTGTAACACGAACCCACCCATCCCAAAACACATTGCATTTTCTTCTCGGTACAACTATTGGCTGACTAACTACTATTAAGGTATACATTAATTGATCGCATACAGACACCAATGATGGATGATTCCATGACGTCATCGGAAGTTTAATATATATTATCACATGATCATTTGTTAATACATGTTGGCATTCATTTTCATAAACGGAAAGGTAACTTTGTCGTTAGAATGTGTTACTTCACCCAAGTGTGTTTCTAAATTGGTAATTTGAACGCACCTGTGCAGTTTTCCCGACCAACTCCAACATATCCCGGATTACAGGTACACGCAAAGAATCCAACAGTATTGGTGCATGCAGCGTCGGTGTGACAGTCGTCAGTACCGTTCGCACATTCGTCAATATCTAGAGTTCAAAAAATATTTGTTTCAAATAGTTAATACACGTATGAAGCAATTCCATTACCTCCGGGCACAACCCTACGTGAACATGGTGAAATCCCTCCAAACAATAACGTGGCATAGAACTTATTACTTAAACTATGTGAAGGCTATCCAAAGCCGGGACCCAAAGTTACTCACCATACCAGGGACGTGTTTTATTCATTCATGTGTATGAGAAATCTGATCCCCGCACTAAGAACTTCGGACCCCTTAGGTATTCAAATGTTCTTCAACGGGATCGCATCTCACACGCATCTCACATCTCACTTATGGCAGTTATTTGAACATAGCTAAGAAAGGGGACGAAGGTCTATGTTCCATCCCGGCATCCCGGTTCAGCCAATAACAAGGCGATTATCCGTGATACACACTACCACAAATATACAGACAAATTTAAATGATCACATTAACAGTGTACATGGTGTAATCAACCACGCGATTTATGAATCTGCCACTGAAGATACAATTATCCTAATACCGGTACTGTCCCCACATCTTGTATATTTTCCCATCAAAACACTAACGCACCTGTGCAGTTAGCACGACCATCTCCAGCATATCCCTGACTACAAACACACACGAATGAACCATCAATTATGTTAGTGCATGTTGCGTCCGTGTGGCAGTCGTCAGCACCTGTCGCACATTCGTCGATATCTAGAATATAACAACAGATCAATGTCGTTATTTGGTTTGATTTCAATCCATGAACTCTTTAGTAGTATCGAACTAATCACAAAGCAGTTAACCAAATCACGCAGAATGCAATGAAAATGGCTAAGTGCACTCCGTGTGCGCGCCGTACGGTTCGCGTACAACGCACTTGTCCATGGAACGCGGTTTTATCGAGTTGTTTTGCTGCGGGTGTTAGCAAACTTGTTATTCGTTATCCAAAATTAGGCAAATCAATTCACTCGCGCAAATGTTGATATGCTCATAAGAGTACTCTCTCCAAACAACGCATTTATTGACCTATACACATGATACACATAACTAACGCATCCACCCCAGGACACATTGAATGTTCGTCTCGGTTCATCCCCGCAGACCAAAGAAGAATTCCTTGCACAGACTATATAAGGTATAAATGAATTAGTCATGGAAAAGAAACCAGTAATTGATGATTCCATGACGCCATCGGAAATGTAATATGTAGTGTCAAATATTCAATTTTCATTACATTGGTGGCACTTATTTTAATCAAAAAGTGCCATTCTATCCAAGTTTGATTTCATCAAAGTGTCCTTTTTATGTTTTAAATTGGTATACTTGGAACGCACCAGTGCAGGTATCACGACCGTCTCCAAAATATCCTGGATTACAAGTACACACAAAGGACCCAACAGTATTGGTACATGTAGCATCTGTGTGACAGTCGTCAGTACTCTTTGCACATTCGTCAATATCTAAAATTCAAAAAACATATTTTTCTATGAAATAGTAAATACAGCCAAGAAAATACCCTGCTGAAGCAGATCAATTGCAACACCCCCGCACACGCCCCTACGCAAAATCCTTTTAATGAAGAATATGACTTAGAACCTTTCACCCCAGGACGATGTGTGTCCACAGTTATTCGCCATACTAAGGACGATCATTATCCATTCATGTGTATGCAAAATATATCACACTAAAGACAGTTTAGGTCTTCAAGTTTCTTTCCATGTGGTCGTTTCTTAAACTAGATATTACAATCAATTATGTTCACATGGCAATCATTGACAAATGGCTAACAAACGAAGGTGTGTGTCCTATCCTTTTTAAATCCAACAACACGACCATGATAGTGGTACACACTAACCACAACTACATATAAAAAATACACACCAAATTAAATGAACACATTAATATTATACATGGTGTACCAAATAACGCAATTTATAAATCTGGCACTGGAAATGCGATCCTAATACAGGATCAAAGATTTACCCCATGTCTCATTTGATCGACTATGGGTAGCAATCCCCATATCACCTATATTTCCAACATAATACCCTTTTTTAAACTAACGCACCTGTGCAGTTGGAACGTCCATCACCAACATATCCCTGATTGCAATCACAGGCGAATGAACCATCAGTATTGGTGCATGTTGCAATCATATGGCAGTCGTCAGCACCTGTCGCACATTCGTTCATATCTAAAGTATGCAAAATGTTCAATATTTTGATTTGGTTAGGATTCAATCCCTGACACCCAATGGTGTTTGTTTGAAAATAAAACTACTAGGGGGAATATGCAAAGTGAGATTCGAAAAAAACTTACTTCACGTAGGTCGGCAGCGAAAAAGTAGGTATTCAAACTTGTGGGACACCGTGTATCATGTCATGTCACTGTATCAATTGAGTTTTTCTACATTAATCTTTCAAACAAGCATGTAGTTTAGAACTGTTCAACATGTGAAGTGTTCACATAAATTACGTTCTTATTATTTTACTATATTTATACGCACTGCCCTCAATAGTCGAGAAATGGTAATAATTTTGCCGTTGATTGCCACATCCAGGTAATTTGAGTGTAACGCTATGGGAAAACATACAATTTCTTGGTGGCATTTTTATGACAAAATGCCGGACATCTCATCCATAAAATGCATATCACTTGAAGAGTGGGACTAAGGCTACTGGCTGGCATACTTTAGGGATAGCATACCTTTTAAAAGTAAAAGGCCAGTCAGTAAGGTGGGGAACACCGATGTCATGCGAAATACGTGAAACTTCGTACTTGCGGATGGCATTTCTCAAAGAGAGTAGTTTTAATCACAGAATAAGTAATTGTAGCTGATAAAATGTGTTTCAAGCTTTCCATTGATATCAAATATACACATGGAAAAAAGTATCGCACCACTTTTTTTGTTTGTTGAAAAGTGCAAATGTGGCCTCGAATTTTGCCACCATGGTGTGATATTAAGGATCATTTGTTTGCGTAAGCTGTCCTACAAAATGCTATGCAATAAACGGGCCACATTTTAGTTTGTGACGTAATCGATGTAATGTTTTTCAAGGCCAAGGGGAAAATGCATGCTTTTGTCCAAAAACATGCATAAAACAAGTTTGGGTATAACTCGATATTGAATAGACTTTAAAAACTTAAATAGTCATTATATTAGTTCTGTATTTGGTGCAAGAATTGTTCCATTTAGACATTATAGGCTACAATGCAGTGAATGAGTCCAAACATGCCATTTTTTTGTTGCTCATAAATTCAGTGTATACGATGAGGTCACCGTTGATTTTTGTATTATTATTTGACCTCGGTCAACACTTCCGCAATATTGTTTTTGTCATTTGAACTTATTTAAAATTTGACTTATTTTGACCTTTGATCCCATAACCGTTGGGTGTACGAAAAAGGGTGTTTTTCATATATGAGGACAATCGGGCAACTTTTGAAATTTGACCCCAGATGACCTTTGACAGCTTGGAAGGCTGGAATGTGTTACCAGGGATTACAACTATAGAGATTAATCATTGGGCCTCTCAATATCGCGTTATATCCAAACTTGTTTTATGCATTTTCCCATTGGCCTTGAAAAACATTACATCGATTACGTCACAAACTCAAATGTGGCCCTTTTATTGCATAACATTTTGCTGGACAGTTTTCGCAAACAAATGATCCTTAATATCACACCATGGTGGCAAAATTCGAGGCCACATTTGCACTTTTCAACAAGTGGTGCGATACTTTTTTCCATGTGTATATGTGGTATTTACCAGCCAATAATGTGTTAAAGATGTACACCAATGTATACCTTTAGATTTGACCTTTAGTAGGGGATGTACAGCAATGTATATGCACAGTCTCACGGTAAACTATAGGGGCATGTACATTCCTATGCACTCCATATGTATTTGTATTTGGCGCGTATATTTGTGACGTGTTCTACCGAAACCAGACACAATTGGGCAAGATATCAAAATTGAGTTAGTAATTGATTATTAAACTAGAGATCTTCAGCTTTACAGTGGTACCTCTCCTTTTTTAATCGGACTTCCCAAAGCGGAGTTACCTGATTTTCAAGTTCGTCTTTTATGGTCTTTATGAAAACACCAAACTGAGATATCCTCCTTTAAAGTTACTAGAACTAGGCTTTTTACTAGAGCTAGGCTTTTTACTAGAACTAGGCTTTTTACTAGAACTAGGCTTTTTTAAATCACTGAAACATACATTTAGGATGATTTTTTAATCTGAATCTTTCACAATATTGTTATAAACACTCTGAAGATTAATTATTTACCAGAAACTCAAATTCCCCCCAAAATTACCCCAAATATGTTTTGGGCTATTTCTCAGTTTGGAGCTCTGCCCAATTCCGTCTGGTTTTGGTAGAACACGTCACATTTAGTCTGCTAAGCAGCAGGATTTAATAGCGCGTGCAAGGGTGCAATTGTCATATCGATTGGCTGATATTTACAATAGCATCTGAGACTGATACCTAAAGAGATAAGAAGCACGGTACTACAGCAATTCATCGCTGTGCACAAGGTCCGATGCGGATATTGTTTAGTCAATCGCCAATCGATTATCATCATTCAGTTTAACATGTTTAATTTGTAGCACGACCTTATTATTTGAGTAAGCGCGCTATTTGAATCCAGTATTATCCACACGTTCATAACACTGTTTAAATAACCTGAACGCACTTTAGCATGGGATGGCTACCGACATACAGAACGTGATAGATTTCTAAAATGAATAATCGCTTTATTTTTGGTATTTCAGAAGAGATATGACAATTAAAACCTATTGGGTACATTATTGGGCATATACACAGGGTATTATGATAACAAAGTTCATGGTAATGTGTTTATATTTAACATGAATTGAGAAACAAATGTTATACTTTAATTCATAAACAAGTTCTTCAAAACATCACTTTTTTAGTTTAATTCATAATGAATCTAAATACAAACTATGATATTTGTTTATATGTTTAAGAATGTACCCAATAGGTTTTAATTGGCATATCTCTTCAGAAATGCTATAATTTCAGTGATATAAATGCATATTATTTCAGAAATATATCAAGGTCTGTGAGTCGGTCACCATCCCATACTAAAGTGCGTTCAGGAAAGGAAATTAAGAAAAGTGTAATACACGTGTGTATAACACTGGATTAAAAATAGCGCGCTGCTACTCAAAGGATGAGTTCGTGATACAGATTAAACTGAATGACGATGGACCATCAACTATAACAATGTCGCATCGGACCATGGATCGCTGCACATGGCAGTTATCAATGGGCGCTTCTTATCTCTTTAGGTATATTGTCTCAGATAGCATGTACACAATCTTACAGAATCAATACCTCCGTGAGCAACTAATTTACATAGAGGTGAACCTTTGGTGACACGGTTGCTATGTTGTTGGCAAGTGGTTATATAACCAATGTTGGAGACTTCCAATAACTGTTTAAGGGCGACAGAGGGCAGGGGGCACAATTTATACTTCTAATCTATGTGTGTTGTGCATCTGTGCGTATGAGAAATCTGATATCCAACATTTGAAACTGAGGAAAGGTTACGGACTCGAAATAACTTGCATGCATTCTCATTTCAAACTTGGTATCGTATGCAAATCTGTTCACAGGCCAATCATTGGAATGTTTAAAATGTGATGTCAACGGAAAAACTATTTATCGCAATACTGAATCAGAGACTACTATAAACATATATGTGACAAAAATGTACGTGAAAGCTGTCTGGAAAAGAAATGTAATATTCATTTAATTAAGTTCACACCCATGCAAGTCTCTTAGTGAAAGTAACTTATATTAAATGTCATACGCACTAAAATTTAGTTTCCCAATGCGGCTTTCACAAATAACATAATGAAACGTGATAACATCATTGACACGCAATACATTCCGTGGTACTGAATAAGTGGTTTTTACATGGACAATTGATTTCAAAGATATTTTCTACCAATGACCACTATATTATCTTAAACACATCATGGCGGTATATATCAGGCATATAGACGCTAATTATGTCTTCAACGGTAAATGTACTTTCGAATAATCTAATAGTACCGAAGTAGCCCCATGGCCCTGTCTAATCCTTACAAAAATGTTAATCTGAACGCACCTATGCATATATCACGACCATCTCCATCATATCCTCGGTTACACGTACACGTGAATAATCTAATTGTATTGTTACACGTAGCATCGGTGTGACAGTCGTCTGTGTTTCTCGCACATTCGTCATCTAGAATATTAATACATCGGGTTTATAAACGGGCACATAAAGGGGTCAAAAAAAGTAAGTCCCCCTCTAAAATTAGATTACTTTTGTTTACATAACTTCACACACAATTAGACGTTTTGAAAAATTAAAGCGATCATGAAAAGAACAAACGCTTGGCTACCAAGAGAAAGTTTTACATTTTCGATATCATGTTTACTTTTCCCAAAACAGTCACATTTCCCCAAAATGATGTTTTCAGAAAAAGTGGCACTTGGTCCATACCAGTAAATTTAAAAACTCTCTCTCGTGGTTTTTTTGTACGAAAATTAGACCACGTTTGTTTGCGTAACTCCGCACAGGATTAATCGTTTTGAAAAATTTAAAAACTTGTGAAAAGAAAAAGTGCTTGGCTTCTTACAAAAAGTTTCTTCTGTTCAATATCATGTTTACTTTTTCCAAAATTGTCTCATTTTCCCAAAATGATGTTCTCAGAAACAATGGCAATTTTCAAAATCCTATACAATTTTGTTTGCGTAACACCCCCACACAATTAGACGTTTTAAGAAATTGAAACTTTTCTGAAAAGGAAAAACGCTTAGCTATCCGTACAAAGTTTCCCATTTTCAATATCATGTTTACTTTTCCCCAAAAAGTAAAATATCCCCCAAAATGATATTTCCGTTAACATGAAATTTGCCTAAATCCAATACAAGTAAGTGCCACTTTTTCTGAAAACATCATTTTGAGGAAATGTGACTGTTTTGGGAAAAGTAAACATGATATCGAAAATGTAAAACTGTCTATTGGTAGCCAAGCATTTGCTCTTTTCATAATCGCTTTAATTTTTCAAAACGTCTAATTGTGTTTGAAGTAATGTAAACAAAAGTAATCTAATTTTAGGGGGGGGGGGGACTTACTTTTTTTGACCCCTTTATATACGAATGCATGGCTATTCAGTAGGATATTATCTTAGGGTTTACCTCATAAATAATGCAATTATTATTAACACTTTCCACTTGACAGACGTCTGCAGACGACATTCAAAAATGTTTCAAAATGTCAAAATAATACGATTCATTACTATATTTAGAATCACCGTGTGAAATGCATTGAAATAAGTACAAATATGCCTAGTATTGGTTCAGTAATCCTTAAGGTAAGCCTTGAAAGTTGGAAAAGGTATCTAAAAACTATGTTTTGTATATTGCGTTAGGGAAGACATCAAAACTCGACCGCCCGTTGACCGCCGGTTACGGCCGGTTCCGCCCGGTTCTCACAAAACGTGTCGTTTGTTATAATATACACACATAATGAGGTCAAATAGTTACACTCTGGTGAACACGACCGGTTGATACTGCCTCGTCACACGCGTGAGCAATAAAGTCTTGAAGTAATGGGTTCTCAATTGTCAGTTGACAACCAGTACAATACAGCTATTGATTTTCGCTGGGGTTGGCTTTTTCAATCTGTTTATAGCTCAATTAACTTTTTAAAATCAATACCGAAAGTATATGAATGGGGTTTTTTATAGAAAGATTATAGAGAGAGCTATTATGACCGCAAAGTAACAGATTGATAGTGTAAATTGGTCTGGTTACAGCATTAAGTCAACCGGCGGTTGTTCAGTGTTGCATGCGTTAATATTCATATACCAGTAAAACATTTGACCTGAAAGAACCGGGCGGAACCGACCGTAACCGGCGGTCAAGGGGGCGGTCGAGTTTTGATGTCTTCCCTAACGCATTGTCAAGTTTTAACATTCCGGCAGTACAAATTCACGAAACTATGCACTTTGAATATTCAAAACAAATTACGCACGAGCTTAATTTTAAAAAGGGAGTGACTATGTACTAGACTGTCTTGAAGCGATTTTCTGAAGACTGTATACACGACGGCACGTAAATGTTCGTAAATTCTCGCATGATTTCTGTTTAGAACGGGAAAGACTGTCGTGTACGAGATAGTGCGTTGATAATGTCTTATATCTGATTGGTGATCCCTCATGGGTGTATTGATTGTTTAAATTAACATTGAGCGAGATTTGTCGAATACTATCGTATTTAAATGATTATTATCATTGAAATAAACGCATTATTCATGTTTATGTCATACTCACTTGGTATTATATTGAATCCTGCCGGATACGAAAAGGCTTGGCTATGCCTAAACCCATACACGGTAACAGAGAACGTTGCGTCTGTTTCAGGATGTCCTACACTATGCGTACCGGGCGTCACCTCAGCGCGGGAAACACACATGTCACCCTGAGAGAGTCTGTCCCAACCAGCAACATGGATGGTGTCGTCGTACTTTATGTCGGGTATATATGAACAGTTTGCTATGATGTTGATGTAATAGGTGAAATCGGAGTATCGAGTGATATCATACACAGGGAAGGTGACATTGGCAGCAAACATCTCAGTGGGGGGTACGATAACCATCGATGGGTCACCCCTACCGTCACTATCTCCTTTCATATACTGCGTAATCATTACAGGGTTAGATGACTTGATCAGCGTTACTGTGTCATCATTTACGATGTTTTCGAAGAATTCACCATTATCAATATTAATCGTTCCATATTGTGATATCTCGACAGTTGCGTCTTCAGGTGCCACTATTCGGTAAACGTACCCATTAGAGCGGCCCATAAATGGACCGAGGGTGAAACTATACCAATACAAATCCACTGAAGGCAATGCTTCTAGTAGAAGATCAGCTCCATTACCAGCCGGTACACCGGATGCTACCGATCCAGCCATTACAGCTATGGGCTTATTGGATGTTATCACACTACCGGTCAGGTCATTGGAACTGTCATGTATTTGATACGCTTCATATGCATCCATTGTAATAGCTATGCTTTGTCCTGTAATGGTGTTTATTTGGATATCAGTCTGATCTTCCACTGCAGACAAAGAAAACTCAGATGGATGATTAATGCTAAAAGGACCGTAGGTAGCCACGAGATATTCCGTTCCTAATCCACGGACAGGTATTGCCAGAAACCCATCCGGTTGAGCCCCTTCAGTCGTCATTCCATACACAGAAACTCCAGCGTTTGCGCGTACAATCACCGTCTTGTCCTGCACCTGAGAGTCCTGCAATAGGTTTGTCGATGTCGGTAACATAACCTCTGCATGCTGTTGACGAGTCGTCGTGGTTTCCTCATAGAAACCAATGCCTGGTACATTGATGTTGACGTTTACCGTTATATCATATGGAGTAGTTATCATCAGAATAGGAGCGTATGATGGGTAAATAGGAGTCGGGAAATTGAAAATAAACTCTTTTCCAACTGTTCCGGGGGTAGAATCTTCCACAGCTACGAATCAAAAGGAATGTAATGAACACAATATAATCATAATCATCACTTTTTTCTTAAGTTTCAACATATTACAGGATGAATAAAAACAACAGCTGCAAAAAACAAAGCTGAAATTTGAAACTGTTCATATAGAAGCCAATGCATATTACACTGATGTTGACGTATAATACAGTTAATATGGAGTAGATATCATCAACATAGGAGCGTAAAGGGAATGAGGAAGTAGGAAATGGAAGAAAAAAATGATGTTGACGTTTAAATTTAATATAGATGAAGTAGGCGTATATATCATCAGAATAGGAGCGTATGATGTGGAGGCAAGAGGAGGCGGGAAATTGAAAGTAAACTCTTTTCCAACTGTTCCGGGGGTAGAATCTGCCATATGAGCTACGAATGAAGAAAAAAAAATGTAAAGAACGCCATTTAAGTATAACCATCCCTTTTTTTTAGTTTCAATATAATACAGGGTGAGTAAAAAAATCACCTGCAATAGTGAAAAGACGCCATCTTGTTTTCAAAAGTTGGTATTTGGAACTTTTCAAAGGTAGATAATAACATACCTATCAGAGACTTTGTGGAAATGATGAAGTCAATCGCGTTTACACTTACATGTGTGTCCACGAGGCATCTAAAACATGAATATAGAGGACATGCCCTTCATTCATTCGATAACCAGAGATTAATGTATGGTTGGCCTAATAGAAATGTTACGCGCAACGTATACTTAGAAGGGAGAAACATTCTAAATGTTCACTTCCACATATTAAGTATTGTGTAAAGTGTTCTAAATATGAATAACAATATCAATATGAAGTTTAAGTTGGCAAGATATTCAAATGTGAAATGGAATGTGTGCAATGTGAATTGAAATTCACTATACGCGTACCTCGTCGAATTTGGGTACCACAGTACACATTGTCTACCATAGGCAACGAAAAAAGTTAAACATTACTTCGGCGGTCAAAGGTAAGAAAATAGTCTAAATGCAAATGTTCATTCAATTCATTCAAAATGATCGTCAGCGTTGGCCAAAATTTGCAAAGGAGCAATTGCATGAACAATTTCCACAGGTTTCGCTAGGGGGTCATTGACCTATAAAAGGGTAAATTTAAGACATGCTATGAATATCACCAAACTTGGAGCATCCTGTGGCCTTTAAGACATGCAAATCGGTTGCATCTTATGTCTATTGATTTGACAAGAAAACCGTCATTTATCTCTTTAGGGTCAAAGGTCAGAAAGGGGTCTGAGGTCGAAATCTAAAGTGATTACTTCTACGGGGTCAATTTAAAAACATACTCTGATTTCAACTAAACCTGCGACAGCTTATGTCTATTGTCTATTGATAAGATATTTCCCTTTTTCCAGGTCATAAATGGTCACAGGTTATGATCATCAGCATTGACATAAATGAGCTCCATTTGCAAAATTGTATTATCAAATAATTATATGATCACAACGATAGCTAGTTACCTTTAAGTCAAGCATCGACTAAGGTCTTGTAATTGGTTTAAGAAACAGCAGTGGCGTTTGAATAACGCCACTGCTGTTTCTTCTTTCTTCTTCTATCTTCTACTGGCAACAGGCCTATAGCTCCGTTACCCATACGACGAGTTTGACTAAACACTAGACGTACCCTTGGGTGAACTACGACTCAGGTTCGTAAGCACGACAGGATAAACATCATACACGGGTCACTAGAGGTCAACAGGTCATAATCGTGTAAAATACTACTAGTCTACACTGTACAGATGAAGCGAATGAAGATGATCAAAATTTGTCAACATATTTCTTGGGACCTTGTGCATACAGGGTGAGTCAAAAAACATTGTGCACGATTTGATACGGCCATTTGGCCTTGTTGGGTGCATTGAACCGTGAATTTATTGTTGTCAGGGTAAATCGGTGTTAATCTAGTTGATCCTCCCAAAAAATGAAAGTAATTGACTAAAGAATAAGCAAACTGTGGCAAGTTTTGTAAACTGGCAGTGTTTTTCGCCATTCCTATGGGATTTACACAGTTAAGACATGAATATTACTGCAGCATGATGGTATGGAGTGAGAGTAAGAAAGCACCATCATCCTAAACAAAGGAGGATGTGGCATCCTAAGTGCTCTGTAACGGGTGATGCTTGTATTCAGATTTGCCTTTTCATTTGACAACTCGGTATCAGATAATTAACTACTTATCCCAGAGTGAAATAATGATTTTTCAGGAACATTTTGACAATTAACATGATTAATGTGAGTGATAATGATCATTTAGAAAAACCAATTTTACTGTGTGTAAATCCCATACGAATGGCGAATAACGCGGTCAGTTTACAAAACTTGCCACAGTTTGCTTATTCTTTAGTCGATTACTTTCATTTTTTGGGAGGATAAACTAGATTAACACCGATTTACACGGACAACAATAAATTCACGGTTCAATGCACGCATCAAGGTCAAATGGCCGTTTCAAATCGTGCACAATGTTTTTGACTCACCCTGTATAGAGTGTGTAAAGCGTTTACAATTGAAACATCATTGATTTTCATTAATTTCACTAACACTACTTGTCTCAGAGAAAATAACTGATGTTCGTCAACATTGATCTACAGATTACTCTGGATAATGCACATAGGGTGTTCAGCGTTTTAAATATCAAGGTCGTTTATGTTAAATTCAAGTCATGCTCGGATTAAGCGGACCTGTTGAAAATGGAGATTTAAAACATGCTCCGATTTTATCTGGACTGCTTGCATCATGTGTCATTTAATGAGTCAAGAAAACAGTCAATCATGATATAGAGATCAACGGTCAAGAAAGGGTTCCCAATTTCCTTGTGCACCAACAGAAAATGCCTGGTTCAATTAATGTTGATTAGTCATAACTCTTATTCGAAAACAAAGGAAATAGTTTAGTTTAGTTTTATTTGGCATATCAAGACACAGAGATACAATACATCAGATCAAATATACAAATCTTAAAAACTTACAAAATTAACACAACATATTAATACAAGAAAACATATAATGCCAAGGATAGCCCAAGAAAGCTCTGAAAAGGGCTTATTTCCATTGGGGTCCTTATTAAAACAGCACATTATAAAAACATCATATATATTTGCACACAAAATAATATTGCACTTTTTATGAAACAACTGCATATAAAAATGGATGAAAAATCAAGATAGAAAGTGACTCTTTACTGCCTTTTTGAACTGCCCGTGGGTTTTGGATGTTTTAACCTGAGTTGGTAGCAAGTTCCATTCCCGAATACCAGTAAAGAAAAATGTATTGCACTGCTGACCTTTAGCTTTGGGAACCAGAAAATGTGTTGCACTGCCCCTGGTATTGTATCTGTGAGTGTTGGACAATTTGGTAAATTGAGAATTCAAGTACTCAGGTGCTATTTCATTATATATTTTAAAAACATGATTGAGTTTAAGTTGTTTAACTCTATCTTCAACTTTCAGCATTCCCAGCTTCTTAAATTCTACATCACCAATGTGGGACCTGGGCTCCAGCTTCAAAATAAAGCGAATCAACTTATTTTGCACAACTTGCAGCTTATTTTTCAACTTAGCAGAAAGTGAAGAAAACCATGAAGAGCAACAATAATCAAAATGGCATTGTATAAGGGCGGTGCAAAGGGTCTTACGAGATCTTTCGTTCAAAAAATGACCTTGTCTGTATAAGAAACTTAATCTACCACAAGATTTGTTGACAACTGATTTTGCAACAGTTTCACCACTGAGATTTTCATCGAGAGTAATCCCAAGGTATTTGACAGAGTTGGTAGGATTTATAATTTTTCCGTCACAAGAAACTTCAAACTTGTCCACCCTGCTCAGTCTAGGTTTAGATCCAAAAAGAATAGACTCTGTTTTGCCAAGGTGCAATGACAATTTGTTGTCGATCAGCCATTGTCTACACGACTCAAGTTCTCTACTTAAAGTGTCAGAAATTACTTTTGGGTCTTTATCTGATGTGAAAAGAGCACTATCGTCAGCATATAACAAAAGATTACAGTTAACGCTTGATGACATATCGTTAACATAACACAAGAAGAGCAGGGGCCCTAAAATACTACCCTGTGGAACGCCACATGATATATTCATGGGTTTGGATTCAACCTGATTTACATTAACAATATGTTTTCTGTCAGATAAGTATGATTTGAACCATTTAACAGAGTCAATGTGAATACCCATAGCTTGCAATTTGTTACAAAGTATGTCATGGCCTACTGTATCGAATGCCTTCTGTAAATCTAAGAGCACCATACCTGTGTATTTACCAGCAGCCATCTGGGATCTAATATAATCGGTGAGGTAAATAAGGCATGTATCAGTAGAGTATGAGCCTCTGAAACCAGATTGCAGGCTATAAATCAAATGATTATCAGAGAGGTACATTTCAAGTTGGTTATACACTGCTTTTTCAAGAATTTTTGAGACAATGGACAATATGCTAACCGGTCTATAATTGCCAACATCGGATCTACTGTTCTTCTTGAATAAAGGCTTTACTCTAGCAAATTTCATATCAGTGGGAACGGTGTTGCTGGTGATAGACAAGTTAACGATAAAAGCCATGTGATCTTTAATTACCGCTGCACCGTCTTTTAAGAATTTCGCTGGTATACGATCTAGACCGGTACTTTTATTGGGCTTCAACTTGAGTAGCTCTTTGTACACAAAGTCAATGGTTACAGGCGATAGCTTAAAACCCTTTGGGGAGACATTCTCATGTGACAATATTCCTTGTACAGATCAGTTTTTGTTCGGTCTTTTTTGAATTTGTACAATAAGTGGTCTCTGTACCTGATATTTTCAAGGATCTCATTGTTTATCCATGGTTCAGACCTGTTTTTCAGTCTAATCTGCTTAATAGGTGCTACAATGTCAAGGACCTGCAGGAAGATTGACCTAAAATGACTCCAAGCTTGGTTTATATTACTACAATACACACCAGACCAATCAGCAGATGACAATGCTGCCAACAGAGTCTCAACGCTGTAATTCTTTAGTGACCTGATTTTGATAACATTATGACTACGACCAATTTGGCTTTTCAATACCTTACGTGTACAGTAAATGAGAAGATGATCACTCAAACCAATACACACTGTTCCTGACTGATAGATCTTATTTTCATTATTGCAAATAATGTGATCAATCAGGGTACTAGTGGTATCAGTTACACGAGTAGAGGTCTTGATTAATTGTTTCAAGTTGAATAAGTCAAGAATGTTTTTATAGTTCTTAAATAAACTACAGTTCTGTTCAAAGAAATTAACATTGATATCACCTAGTATCATGATTTCACAATCAGATCTTATATTTGAGATACAACTTTCAAAGTGACTCCAGAACTCAATGTCCTCATCAGGTGGTCTATAGCATACACCAATGGTAATAGGTTTAGACTTTGGTAATAATAAATCAAACCAGATTGTCTCTATACGATTGTCATGTAAATCTTGTCTAGGGTTAAAAGCAAAATCGTTCCTTATGTACACGCAGACTCCTCCACCCTCACGATCCCTATCGTTGCGGAGCACAGAGTAACCACCAATTGCAATTTCAGCGTCCGTGATGGAATCATCGAGCCATGTCTCGGAGATGCCAATTACTGCTGCTCTGGTTTTTTGTGCGATGATATTTATCTCTGGTATTCTTTTCAACAGAGATCTTACATTGAGATGGATCATATGGATGCCCTTGCGATGAAACTGGTCAAATTGTTTCTGTTGAAACTGGTCAAATGTGTTGATATTTGTCTTGGAAGCGGTTGACCTTTGACTACGTTGAGGGCCTGGGTGTGATTGGACGTCACCACAATGCATTAATGACAGGATCAGTAATGAGGAACCATAGGTCAATCTAGAAGGGCCTGAGAAATATGTCTTAGTAAGAGTTTTTCTTTCTCTGTGGTTTCCTGGAAGGAACTTGGACCAGGAATCAGTTGAATTTGATGTTGAAAAGTTTGTTAAAGAAGAATGCTGCCCAATAAGATGGTTAAAAAGTTGTACTTCATCTTTATAATATTGCACATTGATTTCCATAGGTAGTAGACTTACAAGAATTATATAGTAAGCCATTCCCAGCATAATACCATTGATGGCCATTATGATATATTGATTTCACAATGTTCAAGTAGCAATACAGTACTATGATGAATAGGTGATTGAGGTAGCAACTCAAGAGCTTATTAAATCAAAACCACTGGAGCATGGGCCTTGGTGTTGTACACCCTGTGTGTTAGGCCCTGCAAGGCTGTTGAATTTCCTACCTTGTTGGTTGTAGACACAATGAGTTGTAAAAGATGACAAAATATGCAGTTGAATCCCCAACGAAAACACACAAATTAACATATAATTACAGAGACAACTTATCTACATCATACTGTGGTAGCTATAGTTGTAGAGGGTGGCGCATTAAGCCAATACAGCCCTATGTGTCTGAGTCAGCCGCACCTCCACCCTTGCCACCTGATGCTGCAATGAGTTGCTATCTACTCTAAATACGGGTTAATGTCTTATAAAAGCTGATTAATTCAAATAATAAAACAAGCTAAATGCATGCATGCGTACTAAAAGCTTCAAGGCGCTATTCTAGGACATCCTGTTACATATGGACCAAAAATCTGAAATTAGCAACCTTTATTTCAATATATCCTTACAGTAAATCACGAGTTTAACTTTGCTTTTAGACTCATGGTCTTGAAATTAGTTTATTTAACAAAGTCTAACTCGTCAAAACTCGTTTAAATAAAGTGCATGTCGTAATCTTACTAATACACCTATTAGTTGTAAGACGCACTATACGACCCCCGGGAGAGGTGCGTCGTGGGTGCGTCGTTTACCAATAATTCTTGACGGAGGGTACGTCGGTGGCAGCCTTTGGTCAGTCAAAAAAATGACGGAGGGTGTGTAAAGGTCCGTCACTTTACATGGGTGCGAATGGGCTGATAGTTAACTGAGGGTGCGTATTTGGATGGCAATGGTCCGTCGTTTTTTTGACACAGGCTGCGTCATGGTACATGAGAAGTTGGCGCACCTCGGTAAAGTGACGCACCACTCCCGGGGGTCGTATAGTGCGTCTTACAACTGATAGGTGTATAATGGACTAAAGATCTGAAATCCGCCCCATAGTTTTTGATAAAGCCATACACAAACCCTACCACCAGCTAATTACAATTAACACTTAGTATTTTACTGCAGTGAACAAGTGAACCTATAAACTATAGAAAATATACCACATTATATTAGTTGGGCGCTACCTTGCTAATTCGCAACAATTAGTTGATTAAAACGTGATATCGAAATGTCAAATATGACTAATGATTGATTGTTAATGCGTTTAATTATATTTTATGAAATGTAAGAACTAAATTATAGACTTCCTGTTCACGAATTAAGACTGATACATGTATAGATGTCACTTTAAGGGGGCTGTGCACCTTCAGGTACAGCCTCCGTAAAACTGCCGTAACTTCTTCATTATTCATTTAATCTATATAAAAGTATACATTATTTTGCAGGAAAGGGTTCAATGAATCCAACCATGATCATGAAATGGACCATTTTGGAAAAAATTACAAAAAACACGTTTTTTGACCCATTTTAGGTTCTGCAAAGATAACTCAAAATATATTTTGTCAAATTTTGTCATACTAGTTTTATTATATTCCTCATACAATTCCCTAGGAATCTTTTTGTTGTAGATGAAATGTTTGTGTTGGCGTTGGTTACCTTGTTTACTTGTTTTCTTTATACAACAATGCTATACCATTTATGTTATGGGATAAACTGGTGAAAAAGGGTTAAAACAAAAATTGGATGCTCATAATAAAAATAAAATAAAATGAACCCCGCAATATCACCCATCATGTTGTCAATTCAATAATAAAGGACAACCAACACATTTGTGAGTGACCCAACATGAGTATTTAATATGAGGCACAATGCGGCAGTAGTTTTAAATAAAATTTGATTTAAAAGCAACATTTCGGGACACTGTCATAATAAGTCAAATTCATAAACAAAATCTGATATTTTATACATCTTGTATCCAACCGAAGTTTCAAATTCATAACTACATTTTTTAGGTGTATACTTTTCATTTACTGCATATATTGGTTAACAAAACCAAAACGTTAAAGGGTATCTGTAAATTTAGTAACGTATCGAAACGTATGGAAATGGGTCGAAAGGGAAATAGAAATGGGTGTAACATGTAGAAAAAGCGAGAAAAAATCCACGAACAAACCGGCAAAACGCCCTCTCTATTATTGAGAGGGCGTCACCATGTGCAATGAGCCTTCGGAACCTCTTGCCAGAGTACCGAGATCAATGGGCGTGGTAGAACTGTTCATTTTCATTAGCGCGTTTTGTCCTCCGCAATGGGGTGGGGAGGAGGGGTGAGTTGCCTTAAATACTTAAATAATTGACCAGTACTAAAGGGTGACAAGTCTGAATGGTGTTTATTCAATTGAACCGTAGTTTCTGTATATTTGAACGATGCGGGGGCAATGTAATCCAATTTCAACCACTTTCCGATCCATTCCTACCCTTTTCCACCCATTTTCAACCTATTCCCATTCTCTTCCGACCATTTCCGTTTTATTCCTACCCGTTTCCAGTCATTTCGACCCAATTCAACCCATTGCAATGCGTTTCCATACGTTTCGATAAGTTATTAAATATTCAGATACCAAAACGTTAAATGTAGATGTTCTGTTGCTGGCCCGATATTCAACTTGATGTTTTCTATTTTACATGAATGGTCATCCTTAAAATTGTCACATTCCAAAGTTTGAGTTGCATAACTCCAATGGTTCTTAGTTTAGAAGCACAAGGTCACAAGATATTTGCCCATTGAGTAGTACACACACTGGCGTGGTTAACCACCTTTGGCGGTAATTCACCACATTTTAGCCTGTTATTTCTAAATGGAACATTTCCGGCCCCTAAGATTTACAATATAATGAGCATCAACATATCTTGATGTGAAAAAAATGTCACAGCCGAAAAAAAAGTGATCAGAACATACAACTTTAAATGTCCATGATTTTCAATAATCCAACTTTGGTTACGAATGTGATATAACTTAATTATTATCATGATAGCAATAACTCAATATTCATATTCCCTCATTGTGCCTCACTTACTCGTGTGTGGTCACATTTGTGGAATCTTATTGCTCGTTTAAATATTAAACTTATACCACACATTTCACGTTTGAAGGATTGCTCAGTCTAACATTTGCTATCAAAATGAAGTTTCGGTTTGGTCTTTCTAGGACACCAAATTCACCCATATTTTCAATAGTATACTTCATATGCCCTGCTTCACTGCTTCATTTCCTTGTTACTCTATCGGACAACACCCTCTGACCTAAAGAGGGCTTACCATTTATAGCTCAATGCGCAATGCCAAAAAACCTGTCCACTCCAATAACAATACAAAAAGGGTGGTCTACAGACTTTTAATCGTCCACTAGGGATGATGCTTTCACGAATTACTCTCAGGGAATATCGTCATAACATGACAACATTGAATTTCACGATGCACCTTTAGAAACACGTGATGTGTTATTTGTAGAAGCTGTGTAGGGGTTAATACTGCCCCTCCGAGATAAAAGGGCCTAACTGACATCATTTTCAAAATTGAGTTATGGCTCGCATGTGATTATATACATCAAACTACATATATTAAACCAAAAAAAATTAACAAAATATGTTCCAGTTTCTAGATATTAACATGTCGAAAGGGCCTAACATCAGGCATTTCACTAAACAACCACGGTAAAAATAATTCTTACTTTTACTTTTTGATTTTCGAATTTTTTTTATAAGGGGGGGGCAGTGTGGAGTCAGAAAGTATATTTCCCTAAAAAACCCAATGGTATTTAATGCAGTTGTTTGTTTCAGCATATCTATAATTATTACATATTCTTATCTTAAATGCATAGGCCTACACCAAGAAGAAAGCCACAAAAAGTTATTTGAATATAAGAAAATAATCAGATTTAATTGAAATTTGATGCAAATTCCCAAAATACATGTTTTGAGCCATTTTAATTAAGTGTGGCCCACAATTTATTTTCAATAGTATTAACTTAACCTAAATACTTTGTAAACACTGGTTTCTATTTTTCTCATTAAAATATTACTAATAAAATCTCTTAATGAATTTATAATATGTACAACGCACCTTCCATGCCAGTTTCACTTTGCATTTATTTACCAAAGAACTTAGGCAAAAGGACCTAACTCACATTTTGAACGAAAATCGAACATTTTTCAAAAAAAATTTGGTTCATTAAATAAGACAAAGGAATGACAAAGTGAAATATGTTATCACCAAATTTGATCTCCTAAACATATTTGGAGGCTAAAAGAAAAACACGTTTTGCTTCATAACTCAAAAACTTGAAATTGTTAGTTAGGCCCTTTTACCTTGGAGGGGCAGAATAGGCAATGGGTTGTACTGGTCACTTGCTTAATAGCTGTCTCTAGAAAGGCGCCCTAAGCAGCTACAAAATAATCTAAAAAGGACTATAGAAGTAGACCATTTTTCATTTGATATACAATGGCAGCCAATACTCGACAGGCGAAAAGATCCATCAAAAGAAGTCGACAAAAGAAGTAAATTGTATATAATATATAATATATGATATGCCAAACTGCATTAATTCATCGAAAACCCATTTAACTCGATTAAAATGAGCCCCGGTACTAATTATGAATGATACTGAATTATTTAATGAGCTATAATGCAGCATAGCGATATATAATTCCTTTGTACGATGATTAATTTGATAAGGCGTGGTGTGCTCAGTGTTAATAATTTGTCTCGTGTTAAAGTTGGAACCGCAAGACATCGATAATATTGGAGTTTCAGATGACCAAACATACAAAAAACAGGATATTTTGTCAATCTGGATTCTGAAAAAGTCCACTTTATTTTCTTCAAATTAATTTTCAAATTTTCAAATTTTCCCTCCTCCACAATTTAAAAAAAAAAAAAAAATTGAGTGCACAAACATACAATTGGATTTGGAAGAGGGAAAATTTGAAGTCCACAGTACTTCCTCAATACAAAACATGTGTAGATAAAATGATTATCATTCATGGTTTTGCCATCATATTTGGGCTTGCATGTTGCCAATGGTTTTGCATTACTAGCCCAATTGTACCAAAACAACAACAATGCAAGGCAAAAAAACCCACATGTTTTACTTCCATTCAATGTTATACTGTTAGCGCACTATTTCAAGCGGTTGACTATTTCAAGTGGTCGACATACAGTTTTGTCATGCAATGTATGTACGCTTTCACGTCTCGTAGGGCCTAACAAAAATAAATGTTTGTTTCCGGTAACATGCTGACAAAAAAGAGGGTCGGTCGGTCGGGAAAAAAATTTATTTTACAAAAAAATATTATTTTAGATTCACCATGTAAATTAATTGCAAAGCTTCCGAATTTTGACCGTCATCGCAATATTAACGCCCGGTCTGAACAGTGAACGCCAACTTCCGAGGCAAATTTCATTCATTATTTTATTATAATTCGTTAAATGTAAATTTTATACACTGCATTTTCTCATTAAAAAATAAATGTTTTTCCTTAGATCGTACTTTGCTAAACTTGGGGACTCGGAATTACTTTATCGATGTAAACAAGCATTAACCTTTTAGAAATCTGCTTTGAACAACGTGATGATGCGCTTTACTTCTCAACACGTGCGCGAGAGACTTTTGCATGCCCGATCTGAGGTTAATTATATATTTCTTTTCTGTTCCACACGGTTCCCAGTGTGTTATTTTTACCATGTTACGCTACGTCATTCCATGTGGTTGGTTGGTTTGTTGGTGGTACCAAAAACGTAATTATTGCGATAACCGCAAATACTGCGCTGTGTTGTTGATGAATGGAAATAAACTTTTAGGCGTACGGACGAACGGAAAGTAAAAACTTCAGAATTGTTGCAGAATTCATGGAAATGGGTACATTCAAATTGGACCTTCGGCAAAATGGGAATGTAAAACTAAATGGGAATGTAAAATTTTTATTCTCTCAATACATTTCCGTACATTTGGACTGAAAAAATACGAACGGTAGGTAGAAAATAAATTTTATTTTTTCAAAATGTTGATAAAATGTGTACGGTCGGCAGGTTTTAAGAGGGTCGGTCGGGTTACCGGAAACAAACATTTATTTTTGTTAGGCCTAGACATGCGAGTTTGTGCGTAATGTTGAAATGTCCATGTCAAGTGTCAAGTCTATGCATGCAGTAGTAGTTACACTTAGGATATTGAATGTGCTCCAGCACAGCATTCGATATATCCAACTAATGTTCATAATACGATTACTGTAGATCTTTGATTTTGATCCCATGGTGACCTGGATGGTGACATTGTCAGATCAGCAGAGTGTGCGCGCTAAGATTAAAAAGGGCGCATCGGTCCGAACTCGTCATTCGTCTTTGGTATATGTTCCACATGCCATAACAATCAGAGTAAAAACCAATGTCATCAGCATGATTCTTACAGTCTATGGTACCTACACAGTGCAGCTATGCTATATGTAAGGCAAACAGCAAGTGTTTCCAAAATATAATGCAAATGCACCCAAAAAGGTTCCTGAAATCACACAAAAAGGTAAAATGCAGCCCAAATAATGTGCAAAAAGGGAATTGCAGCCCAAATATGTGCAACTAAAGATCCAACATGACAAGAATTGGGCTTAGATAATGGTCCAATGAGTGAAGACAACAAGGCATCCTAAAGTTCTGAGTAAACATGTGTGATTAATGGCATACAATACATGGGATGTGTGCGCAAGGTCACCAAGTGAAGTGTTACCAACTATAATAGCCCAATTATGTAATGAACAATAGATTTCCCTATATATTATTTCAATTGACAAACCTTAACTTCACAAATGCACCTCATTGGGCCAAAAAGATCAGCCACAGACAAAAAGTAATCACAACATATACCTGCCATGATATGACAGGGCCTAGCTAGCTTTCTAGAATTAATATTTTTAAACCGTGAAGAGTTTTTTAAGCGATTAAGTTATCGCCTGCCTGCCTTCCTGCTGTCTGAAGCACAGAAAATGAATGCAAAACCATTGCGTGTTTTGTCAGAGCAATTGCTGTACCGACAGATTTTTATGAGCTCAAATTACCCCCCCCCCTCCCCCAATGAGCTCAAATTACCCCCCTCCCCTAATGAGCTCAAATTACCCCCCCCCCATTTGTTTTGAGACAAACAAATTGAATTCAGTTTTGTATGGAATATTAGAAATTTGTAACATTTATTTTAAATGTGAGGGGTTTTTTTGGAAAATTATTGAATTTTTTTGAAATGATTTGAAAATGTTAACAAAATATTGCAATTTTGGAATGTTTTGGGGTAAAAAATGTGAAAATTGTGAAAAAAAATGTGAACATTAATGCAATTTTTGAATGTTTTTGGAAAAAAAGTGAAAATTAATGCATTTGTTGAATGTTTTTGAAAAAAATGTGAAAAATAATGCAATTTTTAAAAAAAAAGTGAAAAAAAATGAAAATTAATGCATTTGAATGTTTTTGAAAAAAATGTGAAAATTAATGCAATTTTTGAATGTTTTTGAAAAACAGTGAAAATTAATGCATTTTTTGAATGTTTTTGAAAAAAATAGGTGAAAATTCACCGAAAATTAATATGACCGACCGACCGACCGACCGACCGACCGACCGACCGATGTAGGCATTGAACCTGGGTCACAGTGGTTTCAGGCAAGCAAGTCGCGCAAAGGCAACGCTGTGCATGTTACGCGCCAGCCACATGGGACGCTGAGGAATCATCGTCCCGTCGCACATCAGCCGCCATCACGGTGCGCGAGTTGAAACAATGTCAACTATATAATCATCCGTCGACGTCGACCGATGCGCAACGACGGGAGGTATGAACATGCCTTTTTTGGGCTACATACCAACCGATGCATTCTCTATGGGCTCAATGAAAATTGGGCCAATTGGGGTGCACGTCAGTGGGGGAGGGGGTTATTCAGTGCGATCAGTAAGGATGATGCAGTGAAATCACTGTATCGAGAAGACAAAATAGACTATAGACGCGTGACTACAGGACGCTTTGCATTGCTGATCGAGCGAAAAACAGGGAGGGCGCATGGAAAAGGGCCATGGGAATATTTTTTTGGGTCGGGTCAGCGGAACCATGGAATTGCCCAGGCTTGTCGCAGACCATTTGTATGTGGGGGTTACTGCATGTGTGATGCCAGCACCATGTCAGCGCAGCGGTCAACAGGATCGAGGACTACGTCGCTCAGCATTGTGTTGCAAATGTGTCTAATATACACTAGACTAAGGCAAAAAAAAAAAACCTGTTTAGCGTCCCCTCCCGCTTCCTTTTTGCTTGGGGTCCGCTTCAATTTTTTTTTTCTCTCTTAATTTCAGTCATAACTTTTTCAGGTTCCCAAAGTTTATCGCTTTCCAGGCCAATTTGTACTAAAAGTGGGGGGAAAAAAGAAGAAGGAAAAAAGGGCCTCTTCCTTCCTTTTTTGAAAAAAAGTCACAACGCTAAACATGTTTTAATTTTTACTTTGCCTAATTCAAGCTGTACTGCGTGTTTAAATTAATAAAATAAATCCTCAGCGTTGAAAGATATTGAACTTGGGACAAGATTTCTGATTTGAACCCACTTAGATCAGAGAACATGAGCAACCTCGAGTAGGCCTATTTTGCTGGGCTCGGGAGTGAGTCGGACTCGAGATTTTAGAATAAACAGAAATAAGCTTAATTATTATTACTCAAATGTGGCAATGTGTGAAATACAATTACGCCTGTAATGCAATGGGTTATTTTAACATAGATTTGGTTAGAAAAAAATAGTATTCGATTTCCAAGATGAATTCCCACCTTATTTCACCAAGTCTCAAAACACTCACTTTCCCTATTCGTCGAAAGTTACAGACTGAAGGGAGCACGCAACTAATTAGCTCCCCATAGGCTTTACACACAAATGTCGGCCTATTAAACCGCTCTATTTCAAAACTTCACCAGTCAATTTTTGTGAAAACTTGCAATCTTATGCCATAAACGCTTATTTATAACATATCTGAATATCAAGGAAAGTTATTCGTCACATTTTTCAGTAAATACCGCTGAATTGGGAAGTATTAATTTCATCACCTAATTTTCAGTCCTCAGGCTGGGATGCAAAAATGGCGGTAAATCGGTGGATAAAATTATAATCAAGCTCAAATCATCCCGTTTCTTTTACAAACTTCACGTACATATTCCACACAACACATACATGCAACATTCGAGAGGACAGTGCCAGCTAATGTGTCGATTTCGCACACTTTTTGTGCTTTATAGGAACTATTGCTGTACTCAACTTTTGGCCGGAAGTGGATTTCTAGACTGAATTAGTTGTGTGCGCCTTTCATTATAATGACGTGCCAGAGAGTATGGGACGGGAAGGCAAAATTAATTACTTGATTCAGTCAATTTATTCCTTTCACGTAATCATTTAACTTTTAATATTTTAATTCATGACACTGAGATGGGGCATGCATTGACCCCCCCCCCCCAACTTACACACATCAATGTTTATTTCTGGGGGGGGGGGGGGGCAAAACTAGGATGATTACTTTCTTTCACATTTATTCTTCTTTCTATCTATTCTCAAATGTTCTTGTTTTTTCTTAATTTCAAATTTTTGAAAGAAATCTGGACTTTTCGAGGTCCATTTCGACACGAGAGCCTGTTCAAAATAGTTTCACCCTCGTCTTAATGAAGTGTTTTTGTAACACTGTTAAAAATCCCAACCGAGATGCAGAGTATACTTATTTTGGTATGGTTTAGGAGGTCTCCTCTTGCCATACATACCAAAACAAGTACAAACATCACATGCATGACGTCAAAATGACGTCACTAAACGTGGCCAACCTCAAAATGCCGTTTTATTCGTCTGTACAGTGAAATATAGATCAAAATTGAAATGATCACCAAAAAAGTTTCAAATAACAGAATTTCATCCGGTTTTGTGCTTATAAGTGAGGGAAATGATGATTCTAACATATACTATCAGATTAAGAACAATACAATTAAGATATATTTCAAAATGGCGAAATTTAAATATTGTGAGACGTCAACCGCCGCCCCCACCGGACTTTGACGGCTTACCCTACCTCCGGGTAAGGTGCAAGGGTCGCGTTCTTGCGCGTCCCCGCGTCCTAGGACCCCTCATTTTCTTGTGGGACGCGTATTAAAGTTTACATTGAACTTCACTAACGGGTCCCAATCGAAAATGAAGGGACCCCTTAAATCTGACGATGTATGGACGTGGAAACCTTTTTCCAAAACATTATATAAGTATCTTCATCTGATTAACATGGACACGACATAGGTATATGAGTTACACGTTATTACGATCTCAAATTCTACGATCTCTGTACAAGACCGAGCGTGAACTGGTGAACAATGTGTAAGCTACAATGTAATAGCCTACTGAATAACAGCGAAACACGCATGCCGTTGAATCGATTTTCGTTCATGCATCGTTGCTGCTGTACATCTTTATCCATGACCATTCGAGGTAAACAATGGCTCCGGGCATCTAAGAAAATAAGAGCATACAAGCCTAGATGGAAGAACCGATTTAAATGGTTAGAGTTCGATGTGGAGAAGAAGTGGTGCACATCTTGCATCGAGGCAGCGTTGAGGGGATTCAAATCAAACGGGGAAAATGCGTTTCTTAAACAAAAAGGCTGTAGTAATTTCCAGCTCTCTGCGCTGAACTGAACCTCTAATTTCTCTATGTTTTTGACCATTTTAAAGGCTCAAACTTAAGGACCCCTTATTTTTCTGGGGGACCCCTTAAATTTAGTTTTTGCAGTCCTTGAAGGGTCCTGAAAAATGTAATGGGACTCCTCATATTTTTGAGCCAGTGCTACCCCTGGTAAGGTGGTACCCTCATTCTGGGGCACTCTCCTTTGTTTTAGCGCAATCTGCAAAACTTCTTAGCCCCCTCCTAGGAGCACGAGGGTTAAGCCTGATTACAAGGCTTCAACATTTCGCAAGGGCACTCAAGCCAACCCTCTGATTTACGTGGTATGAACAGTATAAACGAACAAACAATAATTGTAACACTTTTCATTTTTCAAGCTCTTTATAGGATTTAGAACCAGTATAAATTTACCTTACAGTTTCAAGCATGTCATCAGGTGATGCTTCATCATAATAAGAAACTGGCCCATCTGCCTAATCTTTTCTTATTGGAAATTATATATTGTAACGATGTTATTAATTTTGACAGGCATCGCTTACAATATTGTGTTATATTTACGCGAACATCGCCTAAGATACTTTATGTTACGCGAGTCACTAATATTATGATCCTCGCGATTCTTGATCTTGTATTTGGTTGGTTTGACAACAGACCTATGGCTCCGACACCCATGTTATGACTGTGACCTCACTAGGTCGTCAACAGATTTTGATCGGAATCGTTGCATCTTATGGGTGCAAACCACTATTAAGATCAATACGCGACCTAATCGAATCGCGATCACGAAGCTACAATCATGGAAAAAAGTTGACACTCTTTGTTCGAATCAAGGAGGAAATCGCCACTTCTTCTCCGACGCAATGTTGATCCTCGTCATGCTATCAACAGTCTTGGCAGTTCCCCGAACATTGATTGATGGGGTTGGGGAAAGGGTATAAGAAAGGGGGAAATTATTCAACATTAAACGATGCTATGTCCCAAGTCTGATCTAAATTGCAAGCACAAGGATGGTTGTAATAAGTTGGGTCAAGTGTGCCAATTTTCCATGATTGTAGGCCCTTATTTGCGAGATAATTTGTGAATTATGTTCCGTTCAGGCGACGACAAAAATAAACCCTGTTATACGGGTCCTCGGTGGTCCGTTTGCCCGTATGTTTTGATTTCGTCGCTTAAGCAAAAATGTTCATCGAACTTGATTAGTTTGTATTTATTGCAATGTTTTAATTATATTTCGATAAAAACCGCATGATTTAATGCCATTTCGTGATTTTAACGGCGTATAAATACGCATCAACTTGCGCTAAGAGGCAGTATTTCAGTGTCAACAGCACAGGACTGTTCTAAAGGGGTAAAGATAGAAAAGTATAATCGGTCCCTACTCATGGCATGGGACCCATTTTTGTGACACATGCTGACGTTGGAGAAATCATGAGGGTTGTGCTTGAAACTTTCCTTTAAAGAAAAAAAATGGAAGTATGGGAACATTTTCTAAAAACATATGATATTTCAAATCTCATTTTATCAATTTCAAGGTCATTATTACATACAGAAAAGTCAATTTTCACATTGTCAGTCTATTGTCAATTACTAACAACATTATAATATAATATCAGTTATATTTTCCATTGAATATTGTCTAATGGCATTTTCAGAGTTTTCTTTTAATGGAGAAAAGACAAAATGAAGGTCAAGTTTGCAATAGGATAGCATAGTTGCCAGTGAAAGATTGTTAATGTTGTTTTACTTAGAACACCAATTATAGACCTAGATAAAACAATTCAACAAATAAATTGACGGAGACTTGCCCATGATTAACATAATCACACCATATACTTGGCCACTTTCCTGAAAATTTTAGTATTTTCATACTTGGCGTTAATTTAGTTAATTAGGACTCTCAACTGAAATAATTTTGAGGATAAAATAGATAGTTCATACAAACAAGGACCAATATTGTTCATTTCTACTACAAAAAAGTTTTAGAAAATAAAATAAAATAGGACTGTTCCATTATTCCCCATGGGTAATTCCTAGAAAAAGGCTCCTGAATAGGTGAAAAGTTAGGTTTTGTGATAATAAATCGTAAAATGAAACTCATACTATTATCACAAATGACAAGAATGTTAGTTTAATTTAGAGAATAAATACAATTGTGACATGATTTAGATAATAAATACAATTTGTGTTAACAACCATCTATTTTACATTTAGAAGAGAGATCTACAAACATAAGTTCGGAGCCGCCATGGGCAGTCCTGTCATCCCCATTATCGCCAACATGTTTATGGAATGGACGGTTAGAACAGGAAGCTATCGCTACAGCACCCTTCACTTGCAAACCAAAAGTGTAGACTAGACGCAATATGAAGATGACATCCTCGAGATCATCAAGAAAGACACAACTCAACAACTAACAGACCATCTCAACACAAATGACGAGACAGGCAAAATCAAGTTTACATATGAAGAGGAAGACAAACGACAAAAACCATTCCTCGACACCCTTATTGTCAGGAAAGCGGATGGCTCTGTGAAGTTATTAATATACAGGAAAAAGACACACACCGTACCTAAGTACCTAACCCTCTTGTCACAGCATCCTCTACACCAAAATCTGGGTGTCATACGAACACTTGTTGACGGAATAAACAAAATTGTCACCGAGGTAGCAGACAGAATAGCAGAGGAAAAAAGAATCAAAGAAGCATTAGGACTGTGAGGATACCCCAAGCTGGACTTTTAAAAGAGTGCAGCAACAGATGAAGGACAAGACCACGAAAAAAGTTACGAAAAAGGATGAGACCAAAGAGAACAATTGTAAGGTGGTAATCCCCTACATTTAAGGTATGTCTGAAAGACAACAAAGGACTGTTAAGAAATATAATATCAATACTGCGAAGAAACCTTACAACACACTTAAACGACTATTAGTCCGTCCCAAAGACAAACGAGACGCGTTACAGACGAGCGATTGTGTTTAAAAAATCCCATGTAACTCGTGCGACAAAGTCTACATTGGTGAAACAGGCCATCTGTTCGGAACGAGGCTAAATGAACACAAGAAAGACGCCAAGAAAGTAAGCGAAAAAAGTTCACAAAAGCCATCAGAAAAGATTCTACAACGGAACAACACAAATCAGCTGCCACCGACCATATAGCACAAGAGAACCACACGATCAAATGGGAAGGGGCAACGATTCTTGACAAAGACTATGAATTTAATTTTCATTTAGTGTAATATATCATTTGAAAGCTGATGTGTTCATCTTTACATTGATATCCAATTTGAAGAAATCCCTTGTTCCAGTGCCCAGCTACATGTTTCAGAACATGGGGAGGTCGCAATCTGAAAGTGCCAAAATCAACACTAATGTGTGCTTAAAAATCAATAGATCATCACACTACACTGTAGTGGTCAAAGTAACACTTCTTTGAAATAGTTAAATTGAATTTAGAAAAAATACTCATGTAAATGAGATACCTATATTCTCCCTATATATGCCATTCATTATTCTAACAGGCACCGCTAACTCCATATTTTGCGTTACGCGGACGTTCTGATGTTTTTGGAAATTGACCAGAAAGCTCTACTGTACAATCTCTATATAAAATTTAGCGTTGTCCGCATTGCCGTCATTGGGCTTACCAAATTGGCTTGAGATTCCACGCCAGTAAATAATTTCAGTCCTTGTGGACGACAATCAAAAGTTTTTTTATCAGCTGGGCATCCTGTGGCCCATTGATTATAGAATTAATCAGAAATGGTACTTATTGCTCCCAAATGATTAAAGTTGTAGTTTAATCCTGATTTTAGGACTATTACCTAATACCACAGTGGAAAAAGAAATATTTTCAATGCATTTTGTAGGTTTTTTGGATGTTTTTTTATTGTAAATGATCTGGCAACATTTCTCAACTTTTTCTGATAAATGAGGGCGCTACAACAATTGTCCAACTTTGGGGTCTTATTTCTCAGAACTTTCGGGGTTACCATATATATTTGTTTTGATTAAATGATCAAAGATATCATAAAATTTAAGGAAAATGTCAAATTGAAAAATCCAGTCGCTTTTTAAGCGAGAAAATTGGCTTTTTGTAACAACCCTTTTACATGTAAACGTATAGGGAAACTATTTAGTGGTGTGAAATCTGAATGTTGCTCTGTGCTGGTGTGCTTCGATATCGTTCGCTTCATTTTTCTGATGATATTTTGATAAATCTGCTACCAAAGTGCTTGAAATTCACTGAGATCAGGTCCAATTTGACAATTCCACTACAAATCTATGGTAAGATAGGGCAAAATATTCGATTTCACCATGATTTCAGAAGCAAACGATACAGGCAGATTACACGATGAAAGTAGCCTACCAAATTCGGCAGTCTTGTCGTCATTATCAACAACAGCGTAACAAAGTGAAATGATTTGATTTATAAACTTACTACATCATGCCATTACTAATCTTCGGTCATATTTGAAGCTCAAATTAGAATAAATAGCTGCCTTGAAGTATACTTGCCTTGCAAACAAGGTCAATCTGAGTGTTGGTGGAAAGTGAAATTAAGATTAAGGTGGGTGTCTTTTTTAAGCTATGTTATAATGTTGTTGAAATCAGTCTTAAAAAGATTAGTCTAGATCCCTATGCCAGAGACCCGAGATCAAGTCTACCTTGAAGCAGCTATTTAATGACTCGGGTTAGTTTTGTGCTGAATCAAGGCGCACAATATCGGCTAGTTGAATTGATAAAGAAAGCTTCAAAATTCAACAGTGTTGGAAGGATACATTGCCTAGCTATTGGATTTTGAAGCTTACTTTGAATTCTAGCCTAAATTAGTGTTGTGTGCAAGTAAGGTTATTGGGGACAGATTTTCAATTGCTACATCTAATAGATTCACTTGCCAGTCATAAATTATCCCCCGATCAAATCATCACACCTCCCCCAGCCCCCATGTATAATTTTTTTTTTTAAATAAAACTTTTTTTTTTAATTAAGTGGTCTAGAGGGTTTCAGAATCCATGTTCAAACAGTGTTTAAAAATACATTGATTAGATCAATTTACATGATCAGGTTTTATGTAATTCAGCATAATTTGCATGTATGGCAGGCCAAACATACAACCTAATCATATTCCATGGTATTTCACACTAAACTAACACACAGTGCTCCACTTTGTTGTTAAAATTACAAAAGCAAGTGAAAAGATATAAATTAACATTATAATGACTAAAATGGACACCCCTACTTCTTTTTTCCACATTCAGTCCTAAATATTAATTGGTGTGACCCAAAAGCCCAGGTTATATTTTGGCAGTTTGCTGTCTTCAGTAGATAGTACATGTTTAAGGGGTAGGCCAAGATTGGCTCTGATTTGAAATGGTAAAAAAATCATGTGTAGCTCATTGTTTTTGCAAAAGAATAGTTTTTATATAATTGTGAGGATTGAAATTGAAAGTAAAAACAATAAAAATTAAAACAATTGTCCCTTTAGATTCCACGCCAGTAAATAATTTCAGTCCTTGTGGACGACAATTAAAAGTTTTTTTATCAGCTGGGCATCCTGTGGCCCATTGATTATAGAATTAATCAGAAATGGTACTTATTGCTCCCAAATGATTAAAGTTGTAGTTTAATCCTGATTTTAGGACTATTACCTAATACCACAGTGGAAAAAGAAATATTTTCAATGCATTTTGTAGGTTTTTTGGATGTTTTTTGATTGTAAATGATCTGGCAACATTTCTCAACTTTTTCTGATAAATGAGGGCGCTACAACAATTGTCCAACTTTGGGGTCTTATTTCTCAGAAATTTCGGGGTTACCATATATATTTGTTTTGATTAAATGATCAAAGATATCATAAAATTTAAGGAAAATGTCAAATTGAAAAATCCAGTCGCTTTTTAAGCGAGAAAATTGGCTTTTTGTAACAACCCTTTTACATGTAAACGTATAGGGAAACTATTTAGTGGTGTGAAATCTTGAGCAAAAACCCCTCAAAATTGCAAGAATAACCTATATAGACCGCCTTCGGCGACTCAATAATTAGAGATTAAAGGTATTGTTTTTAGACCGTACCCGTGTTATATTGTCTGACATAAATGCGGACAATAGTATTATATTACTATTAATACTACCGAACGCATTTATGTCAGACAATATAACACGAGTACGGTCTAAAAACAATACCTTTATTCGCATTCTTAAAAATCATACTTAAGACAATAATCAAAGAAATAAGTACATTATATTGTCCACATTTGACAACTTTTACCCCTGCTAGGATCGAATAACCCACAAACATTCCATTCAATCCCATGCGATGAGTACACCATGCGTAAGCGTCGCGGCGCCGATAAGCGAAGGAAATACGCCAAAGATGCACTGCAGAAGTGTGCGTTATGGAGCAAACCACGCATTGTGAAGGTCGGACGCACTGTTAAAAACATAATCCCCACCTTCCCGGGTTATATTGTGTCAAGTAAATGTCGGCGATTTCTCTGAAAACAAATGAGATTGCTCAAACTTTTTTAGCTGTTTAAGAATAATGTATATTGGTTCCATTCGACTGTATCTTGCCACCATGCTGGGTAAATAATTTAGTACTTTGACGTCACGATAATCTGAAATTTACCAATTACCAATTGACTTTGAAAATACGCTGAACTCAACCCAGATCTAAATGATAGGCTTAAATTATTGCCGTGTCGATCGATTGCATTGAATAAAACACCTCGTTTGATGCCATTAAGAGTATCAATCATTCCGTTATTGTGCATAATGCATGAAATTGTATACCATTGAACCCGGGCCCAGTTTAAGTGGAGCCTGTAATGAGTAATTGATATGGAATGAATAATTAAGGCCGTATTTTATAAAACCAGTCACTCATCGGAGATGAAGGTTGGAGAAATCATTTCATATTAATTTGGTCAATACATCAATTATGGTTAACCATCTTGTAAAGGGTTCAAACAAAATAAGCCCCCGGCCACTAAAATTAGATCACGTTTGTTTGCATACCTCTATACACATAATAGGACATTTTGAGAGATTGAAACACTTATGAAAAGCAAAAACACTTGGCTACCCATATAAAGTTTACCATTTGAATATCATTATTACTTTCCCCAAAATAGTCACCTTTCCTAAAAATAATGTTTTCAGAAAAAGTGGCACTTTTCAAGATAATATACGAGTTTGTTTGCATAATTCCAAACACAAGTATGCGTTTTGAGAGATTGAAACACTTATGAAAAGGGATGTCGCGTGGCTACCCACACAAACGTTCCCCTTTTCGATGACATGTTTACTTTACCCAAAACAGTCACAATTCCCCAAAATGATGTTTTCCGAAAAGTGGCACTTTTTAACGATACGGGGAAGTTATTGACGTGAATGGTGGACATGGTTGGCTAGTCATGCATGAAGAAATCATTTTCATTTTTTTAATTTCAAATAAGGACCAGCTAAAGAAATAAATACTTCATTTTTATTGAAAATAAAGTCAATTGAAACGAATTAAAAAAACCCATTGGAGACATAGATGTTAAACAATTGGATGTGAAGGTTTGTTTACTAATGCAAAGCACCCTCTACATTATTTGATTTCTAAAGAAGCCCGATATCTCAAACCCTACCACAAACTTGCGATACAGCTCTGACTATAATTCAAAAATTAGTTATATATGATACAATCAAACTGCATACTTTCGAACCGTGCCTCGATTTCAATGAGTGTCGAATTACGAATTGGTACTGAATAATTTAATCACAGATGAGGAGCTATTATGCGGCATAATGATATATCGTTCATTTGTTCCTTGTTAACTGAATATAATTGAAAAAGGTGCACGATGCTTAGTGTTAATTTGTCACTAGTGGTATTAAGAAGTTTAACCCTAATTATCGATAATAGTCGTGGGGTGGGCACTCATAAGATTGTAGTCATCCGTGTGACATGCAATTAGGGGGGTTGGGGGCCAACCTATGCACGCCACAGAGATCCACGACTATAATTGTGATAGTTTTATTATTTAACCATATCCATTTATTTATAACGAACGGATTTTTATTGTGCCATTTTTGCCAAATGTGTGTGATTCTCTCGCACAAAATGTGTTTGCAATGTGATTATACTCCTTATTTTTAAAAGAACGGTAAATTTGTTTGACATTTTCGAACACAAACATGGCGTAATTTATACGGTAAACGCCAGCACTGGTGTCCGTGTGGGCACGCATACAGATGATGCCGGCAGGCTAAGCAAATCCAGCGGCAAGACCCCGCATATGAAACAAAAGTGCTCATAATGGGGCTCGAACTCACAACCTTTCGCTCCCCATGTCAACGTTCTATCCACTAGACCAACCGTGCTAATTAATAAAATGTTTGCAAATAATTTATTAATATCTAATTTTATTAATTGGACCGGGGTCATGGGTTAATGCACTGTGTTAAATTCTACATTCCCGGCCGCCACTCTGTTCAAAGGCACAAAAAGGGGACTTGTTTTATGCTTCTTTTTGCAATTCGGAGGTGTGTGGATCGTGTGTTTTTTTATCAAATTGGTTAGATATCCGTCCATTTTAGAACATCTGAAATTTAAAGTGCACCCACACACCCGGGAAAGTATGATGCCAAGGGCATATATTTTGCACGTAAATCCAATACGAAGGTTCAGATAATCGACCAAAATATGACGTCATAACCATTGCCTCGGGACAAAATGGCGCGGTACCCCCCCCCCCCCCTAACATGCAACGTTACCTAACAATTCTAAAAAATAGGCCCGCGTATTATATCAGTTCTTCTTGGTGCATATTATAGAGTGGTTGCGAATTACTGTTTCTTATTTCTTCGAAAATTTAAATAGAGTGCCCTCAAAGCTGTCTTGGAAAATGCAAATTCTCTCGCCTCTATTGTGGAGAACAAGAATCCTGTTGGTCTTATCAAACCTAACAGGGGTTTATTGTATTTGTATAAGCCTGTGTTATGCAGTAAAGAAATTGGTGTATTTTTGTGTTGTTTTTTGTGTGATTTCTACGTTTAACTTCTTTATTTGCAATACAATTCGACATCGGCTTGAGCCTTATAATTCTGCCTGTGAGTTAAAGCAACAAAACCACTACAAAAATCTGACTTCGCCGAGAAAAAAACGTGGTCCAGATTATGCATGCATCGTTGTAGCTTTTACCATCACATGTATCGATTATCTTCACAGATAAATAGATATCGTTTGAATCACGATTCACGATTTCTTTTCATGTAGGATAAGTTGATGAATCCTGCTTAATTTGCCGCGTCTTTTGCCATTCATTAGAAATCTCAAATATGTATTAATACAATAGAACATCGTCAATTAGGTAGCCACAACAACACACGACACGAGTGTTTCCATGGAGCTTCATATAAACAGAAACTATTATCTAGGCCGAGCCAATAGGTTTGTACTTATACATCACAAAGTATGAATTATATTTACAAGAACATTGCATAATACTAACTTTGATTACAACCAATCATAGAGTAACTAGCACTTTAGGAGACGAGAAAAAACACACAATGTTCTACGGCCATTTTTTGTCGAATTTGATTTTTGTTTAATGCAAATGTGTTGCCTTGTTTTGAAATTTCATGAAACCAAGAAAAAAAAAGACGTGATCCAGATTATTAATGCATCGTTTTAGCTTTTACCATCACACGTATTGATTAATTTCACCGTCGCAAGCAATATAACGTATCATAAGAAACACGATTTCTTTACAAATATAGGTTAAGATGATGGATCCTGCTTAATTTGCCGTTACGCATCATATATTCGTGACCATAATAACATACGACACGAGTGTTTCCATAGAGTTTCATTTTGAAATTTGGATAGTGTTCCATTTACCGTGTTGCCAGTCATGTCAGAAATGTTCAAAATAAACAGGCCCCAAACCATAGTGACAATACAAATAACTTGTAACACTTATATTTAGATATTTTTATATCAAGAATCTCTTCAAATACATCTGGAGGTGTCAATGGCGTTTATGAAATATTTTTCAACATGAGTTGAAGATAAATGCGGTATTACTACACTGAAAGCCAAACTGGAGTCAAGTGACTCTTGAAATGGAGTAAATCGGCCATGACTCTCCAAAGGAGTCATACTGACTCTTCAAAGGAGTCATCTTGACTCTCCAAAGGAGTCGTCCTGACTCCCCAAAGGAGTCATCCTAGCCGTCGGAAAGAGTCGTCGGCCATGACTCCCCAAAGGAGTCATCCTGACTCTTCAAAGGAGTCATCCTGATTCTCCAAAGGAGTCATCCTAGCCGTCGGAAAGAGTCATCGCCCATGACTCTCCACAGGAGTCATCCTGACTCTCTGGAGCTAATTTGCATATTTTACTTGGTCTTATATTAGCCGAGTAAAATGCACAAATCGCTTATTAGCATGATTGCAATGGTACACAAATTTCATTTATGCTAATGAGCTAATTTGCACATTTTATTTATTTAAACCTATTAATTTATTTGAATTAAGTCGATGCCTTAATTTAACACCGTTGAATGTATATGAGCTAATTTGTGCTAATGAGCTAATGAGCTAATTTGCACATTTTATTTATTTAAACCTATTAATTTATTTGAATTAAGTCGATGCCTTAATTTAACACCGTTGAATGTATATTGATATATATGCATATTTCTCACTGGTTAAGGAAGGGAAGTGATTGCTCACTAAGTAAATGCAAATACATTGAGCAAGAACATAAACATCAAAGAACCAATTACCTTAAAGCCCCCCCCCCAGTTCTCAGTGTCTTATTCCTACCTGGAGTCATTATTACTCTCGAAAAGGAGTCCAGCCTACATGTGACTCTATGTCAATATTGACTCCATTTGAAGAGTCACAAGACTCCCTTGAAGAGTCATGCATCATGACTCTCCAAAGGAGTCAGTAAATGTTGACTCTCCAAGGGAGTCATGTGACTCTCCAAACAGAGTCAATATTGACATAGAGTCACATGTAGGCTGGACTCCCTTTATAGAGTAACCCTGACTCCAGTTTGGCTTTCAGTGTATATGACATTACCATCCATTATTTTTTTAAATATTATTTTTTTAAATATAAAGTCTGTGTAGCTAACCGGTCAAACTGCAACACATTTGACGGAGAAAAAATTGTCAGCAATTTAGCCTAAAAAATGACGGACACTATAAAATGTGTCCCGATTTGATTTTTTTGGATATGATTTCACATTTTGAGCTACGTATAAAGTCTGTGTAGCTTACCGGTCAAACCGCAACACATTTGACGGAACAAATGACGTTCGCATTAAAATCGCAAGAAAAAAGATTTCCAGCGATTTATAAAAATGACGGACACTATAAGATGTGTCCCGATTTGATTTTTTTTATATGATTTCACATTTTGAGCTACATTTTGAGGTCGGTGTAGCGAACCGGTCAAACCGCAACAAAACCGCATTTGATGAAACCGCATTTGATGGAACAAATGACGTTTGCATTGAAATCACAAGGATTTTTTTCCGCTGCTGATTTAGGCTAAAAGATGATGGATACCTTAAAATGTGACCCGATTTGATTTGTTGGATATAATTTGACATTTTGAATCGAAACCATATTCGCTGCCTGCTACACTGTTATAATTTGTCACCACAACAATGTAACAACTCTTTGTAGTAAACATGTGTAGAAACACCGAAGAAATCAAATTTGAATACATATAACCATCGCACTATCCATGATAAAAGACACATATCGCTAACACTGGGATACATTACAAAATAATAGTAAGTAAGTAAATACATGAAACAAATCACCAATAATGCGGCAGTCATCGAATCTGGTTCCGCTGGGATCCTAATGTACCAACCTCAAACCATGTCTATCAAAACTGCAAAACCAAAAACCCACTGCCAAATCCGAAACCCGCGAAACCCGTGAACCGCTCTAGATGTATAATAGGCTTAATGTATGACGCTAAGGCACACTGAAGTTTAATCAATTATGTTACGATAGAGTGATCTTTGAGATATTTCACTTTTAGTAGACATCACTTTTGTCCCTTGTTGTGCACGGCAAGACAAAATATTGTTGATGATGTATGTTGATTATAATTCTTGTTATTTTAATTTTCCTTTGTTGCCATCGGGAAAATACGACTGGCAGTGTTTAGAGTTAAACCCAATTTAATTTAAGGCTATCAATTTGGTTTGATGTGACTGTGCGTTTGGCTAAAATCACAGTAGTACACGATCGAATCGGTTATAGTTTGCCATATCGTTTTACTTATTTGTAGTTGCTAAGTTGTACTATCAGAGTAGTCAATACAAGATGAGTCTTAATGTATTTATGACTAGAAGAAAATATTGAGATAAACATGTACGGTTAATATACTTTTGGCTTGCATTTTATGTTTTTTGGCAATAATCGATCAGCTATAAAATGATTCACAAAATTCAAGTTGTGTATAAATTGACTGAGAAAGGTCTAACAAATACAATTTGTTAATACAATTTGTTAGAGAAATCAGATGTGCGAATTGATACCATGCAGATAATGCATAGCTGTTTTACTAGTATTTACTAGGTGTACATATTATTTTGGTAAGCAAGGCCCCACTTCCTTTAAAACCAGGCGTTGTCACTCTACATGATAATGCTATGGGCTTGCTTGTAAAGTTTAAACATCATCTTGTTGGAAAGCTGCCACTTTATGTGCCCAATGAGTATGATTTACATGTTATTCAATGTGCCCAAGGACGTATGAATTACATGTTATTCAATATGCCAACATTTCTGTATAGTTTAGTTAAATGACTTTTGGGCTGAAACCAACATGCTTCAATAACTCTGTAAAAGTTGGAGTTTATTTTGGACTCAATATGATAGAATGTTACAAGAGCATTTGGCAAGAGAAAAAAGATCGACTAATTCGAATCTTGAACTCATGGTATAGAAGAAAGCTAACGCTGTATGGTAAAGCAACTATTATAAAATGTCTTGGTATATCCAATCTAACATTTTTGATGTCTTGTCTACCCGTTCCTGAAAATTTCACGAATGAAGTGAACTCAATTATTTTCAATTTCTTATGGAATAAAAAACCGGAGAAAATAAAGAGAAAGACTCTCATTCGAAATTACAATATGGGAGGAATAAAAATGTGTGATTTTAAATCTCAGTGTATAGCTTTGAAATGTATATGGTTAAAACGTTATATGTATGATGATGATAGTAAATGGAAATGCCTTTTTAAACGCTATTTAAATGCTCATGGTTCAAACTTTTTAATCTTGAATATGAATTTTGTGGAAGCAAAGAATGCCCCATCGTTAATTGGTCTACCAAAATTTTATTCAGATCTGGTAAAAGCATGGCATAATCTAGATAATGATTATAGAAACTTACCAATCAACGACTCATTAAGGGGGGGGTATGGGTATCAATGAGCAAATTTTTTATCTTGAATTTCACCACTTTCCCGGACTTCAACTAAGACATGTAATATACCAAAATGTCAAGCATGACCCCTAGTTTTAAAAAACATGTTTTGTTTTGGTCGGGTTGCCATGGTAACCATGCAGGGCCTCTGATTGGCTAAACAGCGTAACGAACAGAACTCAATAACAAAATGTCGCATAACTACCATATTTAGGGAATGGGTGCGTATGGACAATACGCACAAAACCATGAAGCCGGATTTTTTTCGCGGTTGCCATGGTAACCGGGAAGCGTCCAATCAGGGTATTTCGCAGCGCCATTTAAAAACGCAAGGTCGTTTTAAAAAAAACTCTTCATAGTTTTGTAGGCCTCTGTATGCTTAACATTTGTGCCAATTTCCACGGTCACACGACTTTTCGTTTTTGAGTTACGTTTGTTACGGTTTCGCACGTTTGCGCGTTTCCTTGTTTTGAGATATCAAGCGAAACGTATACAAAAATATTAAAATTGCTTATAAAATTATAAATTGACATATGAGATGAAAATAATTGTTCATATATTGTAAAGCTTGAATTTAGACACATTTTGAGTCCATTTTGATGAAAATCGCATGTAAATTAGGATTTAAATCGCGATTTTAAAGATAAGGAGCTTAAATATAGCCGGGTGAGAAAAAATAAAGAAATACATAAGAAATGGCGTTAACTTAAAAATTTGATAAATAATTATGCGCAATGGATTAATTTAATATTATTACCAAAAAAATTATAGAAAATTACAATTGTTTAATTTATATATAATTTTAACTGAATTTGCTAAAAAGCACAGGGTGAGCGTTTTCTACACACAAACGAATACAAAACGCCTCCGATTTTCGAAATTCCGTCAATTAAAGTGACCATAACATCAGAACTGAATATCCGATTTGACTCAATTAAAAAGCATTTTAAAGCTAAGACTTTGCAGTTTTCCACTGTGCTCGTATCTCATTTTTTGTAAAGTAACTAAATTTTGAAATCCGGCCATCCCATACCCCCCCCCCCCTTAAGGGTCAAAAGTCATATTATATGGGGTAATGACCTGATCATGCACAATGGCAAGACCTTGTATTTCAAACACTGGATTGATAGTGATATAATATATATCAATGATCTTATAAATAATGATGGTATCATTTCCACTACATATATACTTGACAAGCTTAAAAATAAGCACAACTGGATTGCAGAGCTTTTTATTATTTTCAAATCAATTCCAAAGAAATGGTTGGCTTTATTAAACGCCAACAATATGCCTATTGAAATAAGTACTCGTTTAAGAACCTCGTGTATATATATGTAAATAAAAAACGTGTAAATATAATGTATTGGCAATCAAGGTATATTTACGTTCATGTAGTTAAAAAGTTTACAGTCGTGCCAATAATTCAGAAAAGATGGGCACAGGAACTGTCTACGTCACCAAAATGGGACGATATTTGGACTATGAAAACTATTTTAGAAAAAGAGAGAAAATTGGCAGAGTTCAATTACAAATTATTATATAGAATCATCGCTACCAAAGCTAACTTATATAAATGGAATAAGGCGAACTCACCTAATTGTTTTGAGTGCAACACATCAGATGATTATCTACATTCATTTATTGCCTGTCCTTTGTCAAAAAGCTTTTGGGTTCATTTTAAAAGATTTATTATTTCTAACAATATTCCATGTCCAGAGATATCGTTAAAAATCATTGTACTTGGTTATAAACCAGATAATCAAAATGTATTGAATGTAATGCTAAATAGAATGCTTAGTCTGGCGTCGTTCACTCTATATAGATCCAGACATATCAAGATCACTGATAATAAAAACGTTGATGCATTTAAATGGTTTCTATACGAATTAAAATGGAGAATTAGTATCTTGAGACACAGTGAAAATGTGTGGCATAAGATTGGAAAAAGCCTACATAGCACAGAGTAAATAGTAGGTTCTGATATTCTTCTTGTAAAACACATGTACATAACAGCCCATATTATATATTGCTTTGTTTGTCAACTCAACTGCGAAGGTCATTGATGATCATTAGCCATCTATCTTCATGCAAATGGTAATTGTTGGTACATGCTGTTCGCTGGTAGAGTCATGTTTTTCTTCTTCTTCATATTTGTAACTTATTGATACCAGTATGTTTGATATATTATTATTATGTTATATAACTATGTATAGAATATAGATGAAAGAAAAATAAAATGAATGGAAAAAACCCAAAAAAACACAAAAAACCCCAAAACAAAACAACAAAAAAACACCCAAAAAAAACCCAACAACAATTCATATAGGACTATTATAATCGTAGACCCTGTCGTCGACGGTCCGGTAAAAATGTATAATTGATCTTGTGAGTCTTACACAAAGCAAGGAGCGATAGCTCATTGTCATGGATGCATGCAGACTATAGCGCTCAGCTGCTGCAAGGGGCTAGACATTTCTGGACCTACTGTGGTGACTTTGGTCAGTTGTAATTGCAAGTGTCTGCAATCTGATTGGTTATAACAATTTTTATATCCCACATATGGAAGGTAATATGTAAATGAAGTTTCCCTGACCAATTGAAACTGTTTGTACACGTTTCGATGACATCCGGGTATTTGGGGAGAAACAATTTATTGGGAAGTTCACAGACCGTGTATCGTCAGTGGTTTCCAGCGGTACAGATGTTCCCCGTAGTTTCTTTGGTTATGGATCACACTACACGGTCTGTAGCACAGACTAGTGATTATACAATACAAAGGAAGTCAATTTCATAGATCAATTATCAAACTGCATTACCTTCATCAAAAACCCATTACCGTTCCTCGATTCCAATTAGTGTCGGTAGCAAAAATGAATTAATACTGAATTATTTAATCACAAATGAGAAGCTAGCTATAATAGTGCAGCCGAACTGTATATCGTCAGCCTGCTTCGATAATTGCCTAACTCACTTTTCAGCAAAATTGAGTTTTTTGCATAAATCATGACTTCATTACATTATGCACATGCTGTTATAATATCTAAGTCATTGACCAATCAAACATTTTTGATAAATGAAGAGATTTGTTGCAAAAGGGCCACCAGACCACTCTAACATGTTACTCATTTTGCATTATTGAATTTGCATTGACAAATCCATGGAATTAATCAAATTATTGTATGGCTGTGTTCATCTGTTTCTATGACTTGGATTAGTGCACCCATGCACGCCAATCGAGGCCATCAACAATACATGTAACATTCCACATAATGAAAAACCATACATCAATAATGCAAAATGAGTAACAGGTACAAAGGTAACAGGTTTCCTACTTTTGTTGTTTTCTAAGAACTAAAAAAAATGAGTTAGGCAATTATCGAAGCAGGCTGACGATATGGCATCTCCAAACACGGCATCTCCAAAATGAGTTATGCTGATGACACTCAGATATATATTGTATTAACAAATGATGATGACAGAGTAGGTGCAATCTCGCGACTGGAAGCTTGTGTAACAGATATCAAAACCTGGTCCACAGCTAATGACCTTAATTTAAATGATGACAAGACTGAAGTTCTTCATATTTCATCCCGTTTTAGGAACAATTCTACGATTTCATCAGTAAAAATCAATGATTCTCATATTGAGCCAGCTTCCAATGCCCGCAACCTTGGCATTATCCTTCAAAACGATCTTATGATGGATGTTCATGTCAACAACATTTGTCGTGCGGCTTCTCATGCTCTTTATAAGATAGGTCAAATCCGGCGTTATCTCGATCAGCCAACAACTGAGAGACTTATTCATGCTTTTGTGACTTGCCGACTTGATAACTGCAATAGTTTACTATATGCCCTCCCTGATACGCAAATCTCAATACTTCAACGGATTCCAAACTCAGCTGCTCGACTTGTTACTCTGTCTAAGATTCGCTGTCACATTTCTCCCGTCCTTCATGACTTACATTGGCTACCGATCAGATCCCGCATTATTTACAAGATTCTTCTAATA
>CM069455.1:40700347-40848370 GCA_035610835.1 Ophiura sarsii | reverse complement strand
CTCGCTGTGCGGGAGGAGTAGCGACCCCCCCCCCCCCCCCCCCCCCCCCTCCCCGCCCCAAAATTACATGTGGTGGGAGTCTGGCCCAAACGCTAAGGAAAGAGAGATCGGGCACACCGCGCGTGAGCTTTGCTCGGCGCGAGTCTTTACTTTTTTATTACTGTAATGTGTAAATTCTACACATGAATTGTGCCAGTGGAGTGAAGTGGAGTGACAAGACATTTCAAGATAACACGAATTGGGTTTGATGTAATTGCCGACCAAATATTGCAGTGAAGCGGTATATATATTTATGTCCGTTCATCACCTATTGAATTGGATTATTGCGCTGGGATTATATTATTGTCATCAGGACAGTAACATGTATGGAACATTTCTGTCACTACATGTAGTGGATTTATGAGCGGAATATCTTTGTGTGGAACATTAACTCTCACAAGTTGAATAACGCGTGGCATAACGCGGAATATTCATCTCGCTGTTCTGAACTCGACAACTCTCACACAAGTCATGCAAGTGGATTTAACTATAACTGTGAAATATTAGCGCCCAGGTCACAGGTTAGAATCATTATTACTTAAGGTTATTATTAAGATTTGCATTTTGTGTATCATAGGCTAATGATTTTGTTTATATTTTATAATTCATTCTGATTACATCGAAATCCATTTAAATCAATAAAAATCATTTAATTATTATGAAATTAAACATGAAGTGTATAATTCTATTGTTTATGTTTGAGTGACCTCGAGTAGGTGATTTTGGCCTTGGTCATTTTGATCGTATTTGATCGTAAGAACACATATATGTTATGGAATAGTTTCATCAGCAATTCCAAGTAGGAAACTTACTTATTTTACATACGTCATTGTTGCTACTGAAAGGGCATGTTGGAGTGTCTTAGCAGCTGAGCGCGACTCAGTTAGAGCTAAAGTCAGCTAAATTGCCGAAATCCAACATTAACCGGAAGCAGCGTAATATAATGCTTGAAATAATTTCGCCAAAAATAAGGACCTTGTTATTGGTGCGAACAAGTGCAATTTTCGACAAAGAGGACTGTACAACCAAATTACAGGCTCTACTTGATGATGCGAAAACGTACGAAAAACTTGATAAAGATCCGACCCCCAAATACAAACGGAAGCTAGTGGGGATGCTCTCTAAGCTTAAGAAAGAGGATAACATTACTGAAGCGCAATATTAATACCTCTACCCTACTACGGAAAATGTGCCTCGTGTATACGCGACTCCTAAAAATTCACAAACCAAATGTACCACTCCGCCATTTGTGGAGTACACGGGTTCCATTGGATACGCCACATCACGGGCGCTGTCGGACATCCTTGCTCCGCTTGTTGGTAACACGGCTCAACATGTCAAAAACTCTCAACGTCTAGTGGACAAAGTCTCTGAGATTTTAATCGAGGAAGGTGAGAATTTAATATCACATGATGTTATATCTTTATTTATGAGTGTCCCCATCCCTAAAACTGTGTCTGTGTTACTGTGTTTATTTTCAATACCACATATATGCAATTCCGCGGCCAAATTTACATTTACATTTACATACATTCGGTACAGCGATGGGGAGTTCGGTGTCCCCGATTATTGCCAACATTGTCATGGAACATCTCGCTTGCCACTGCTCCACTGGGGTGTAAACCGCGGTTCTTTAAACGCTAGTATGTCGACGATATCTTGGAAATATCGCCCGCGGCAAAGAAGAACAGCTGACAGAGCACTAAAACAATGTCGACGACACTGACAGCATCAAATTGAATGTGAAGACGGCAAAATTCCATTCTTGGACACACTCATTGTTATTAGAAAACCGGATGGCAGCGTGAAACCTCTTAGACCGGAAAGGCAAAATGGTAACTGAAGAGGCGGACAAATTAACCCGGAGTGGTCTTTCAACAAAGTAAAGAAGCAAATAAAACCAAAACCAAAAGCGAAAGTCAACAAAAAGACGAAAGACTCGGACAAAAAATCGGTAACTTCGGTCACTCTCCCATATATCCAAGGTGTCATTGAACCGGTTCAGAGGATACCGCGCAAACACAACGACATCAACTCGGCAGTTAAACCACACACCAGCCTTTAGAAAATGTTTGTACACCCAAAAGACAAACTTTCCAACGAGGACAAGGCCGGAGTCGTGTACGAGATTTCTTGTGCTAACTGCAAAAAGACCTATATTGGTAATAACAGGCAGAAAATATGACACGCGAAAGAAGGAACATAAGACTGCAGGCGTAAAAATGAGCGCTCAAAATTACACTCGGTCCACAAGAAAAGAATCCGAAAGCACAGAGTTAGAATCCTCGATAGCCAAACACGCCGTGAAGGAAAACAACATCATCAAATGGGATGACTCACAGATTATCATCAGCGATGAGACACAAGAAACGCTAGATGGATTCGCGAATATTATTTGTATTCGGAGGAAAGGCGGCACAGACCAACAAAAACACCTCTCCGAAAAGGAGAGAGGGAGAGAGGGGCCGGAAGGGAAAGGGGGAAGAGAAGGGGGGAGAGAGCACGGGTATTTGCCCAAGTAAAGGAGTCTATACAACCGTCTACATGTCACATGGTCATGGGTTGGCTGTCGCCGTGTCGCGAGGTGTCATGTTTTTCAACCGTGTCGCATGCCGACTTAATAATTAGCTAAAAGTCGCGTGTCGCAAAATAAGTTTAGAAAGGCCTGTTGTCTTATATTCGCGGTACCGTTTGTACAGCGATAATATTATGCCATTGCTGTGATTATGAGATGAGAAGCGGAATAAATGCTAATGATATTATCTACATTTATTAGAAAGTCGTCCGCTGTAACATTATCCAAAAGTATACACCAGATCGCACCAAATGGTTCGATAATTCAAAACAAAATCTACTTGTGAGGGAGGGGGCGGCACAGCCACCCTCACAATCCCTCTGTCCGCGCTAGCGCGGAGCTGCGCACCCTGAATTTACAATTGGGCCAGATGAGCCCGGGCCCAGGGTTCCCAGATGACCAAATTCAGAAAAAAATAAGATACAAATAAATGACCAACACCAAACACTGGTGAAATTAGAAAGCGCAGTAACATTTTCGAGCTACGCGCATTTTGCCCCAAAATAATAATTTTAGAAGCTTGTTTAAAGCCAAACTGTACCTCAATATGGCAAAATTAGTGTAAAATAGTAACTTTTCGCGCGGTTTGTCCATATTTTGAGAAGTGGATGAAAAGATGGACAAACCCATCCATTATCACAAAAGTCGGGCAACCGAAACTAAATTCCATCTTTCATTCTCTTTCTAATGCATTTTTATCCTTTAAATTACATAAGTTTAAGAGAAAATAACGGGGAAAGTGATCGTAATATTTTAATAAAAATTGACCACCCCGTTTTTGAAAAATCCGGTCAACCTGTTGTTGCTGCGCATGCCCGGTTGCCGGGGCGGTCTCATTATACCGATGTTAACATTCTTGTGGCGCACGTATGCAGTGTGAACACGCAAATATTAAAGGAATTTAATTGAAAGAATTTGACAGAATGTTACCTTTGAAACGATTTAACACCCAATTAGTCGAGCATTCACTGAAAACCTAAACAGGTTGCCTGACTAACTTAAAGCTAGTCCAGATGGTGTCCATTTTGACTAGCTTTAGCACTGCTGGACTAGCTTTAAGCTCGACTAGCTTGATGTTAGTCCGTCCTAAGGTGGACTAGTTTAGGCTAGTTGCTCGACTAGCTTTAAGTTAGTCCAGATGGTGTCCATTCTGACTAACGTAAGGTAGCTTGACTAACGTAAGGTAAGTCCGGCTTGGCTCGACTAACGTAAGGTTGGTCCAGCTCAAACCATATAAAGTGCTCAAGAAAGTCGTACACTTGGTTTAGGTCATTTAAAGTAACTTTCGATTATGTTTTTACCAAACAGGCTAGATAGACATTTGGATGAATCTTTTAGGCACATTTTGATACCAAACATAACATATAGCAACAAAGATAAACCATGATTAGCGCCATATAAAGAAAATTAGTCACTTTTCAAAAGTCACATTTTCAATACACTACGCGGGAGGAAAATGTGTGTGTGTGTGTGTGAGGTTCACTCCGCGTGTGACACTGTTATAACCGCGGGCAATCGATCACACAGTGCAGCCGTTTGTCCTTTCCATAAAAATCCCTTTACATTCATATCCCTCACCCATGCATGATACTTTGAATTTGAATCAGCCCGCCCATTGAGGGGAAATGCGCAGCGATCAACAAGGGACTGATACGGCGTATGTGCTTGTTAACAATTGGTGTTTTCTTCCGCGTAGTGTATTGAAAATGTGACTTTTGAAAAGTGACTAATTTTCTATAAATGGTGCTAATCCCGCCTGACTCAAATTGTTCACGCTGCGTAGCAGTACTTGGTTTCGCCACGGGTGATTGCTCTGTTGTCTGTTCAATAGCTCTCGTATTGACCATGTTAGCGTTCACTTATGTTTATTGGCCGGTGTATATGCGCCCGATTACGTCACATACACCCAATATAGCCTTACAAGGAATGTTCGAAATATTGCGGGGTCCAATCAGAATGACTGAATAAAGTAATTACCATATCAAACAACACCCACACTGCATTAGAATGCGAGATGTTGGAGTCAAAGGTGAGATAAAATGGCGATCCATTTAGTGGTGTGAATTCTGAAAAATCCGTAATTGTATGTGGGACACGCGTGGTTATACCGGGTCAATGCACATATGGGGCTATGGGGCACATTCGCCCTTTCAAGATGGGGCATGTTTGCCATGGGGATTTACATGATTAAGATTTTGTATAATTTCAAATTGTAATTAACCTCCTGTAGCATATTTGTAATGATAAAAATAGCTATCTGGAATGGAGTAGCACTAACATTAGAAAACAAGGTTTTAAAATGTGGTATTTATTATCAAATTTTAAACGAGTATAAGTAAAGTAAAGACTCGTGCCGAGCTAAGGTCGCGCGCGGAGTGTCCATCTCTCTTTCCTTAGCGTTTGGGCTAGACTCTTCAATGTAATGTTGGCTGTATGGGGTTCGCCACTCCTCCAACACAGCGAGTCTGTTTTACTTCCCAACATTAATTTGAACTCTCTAAATTTCATTTGGGAAGAAAATCAAATTTGTATATCTATTTGATACATACTACTTTAATGAAGCCTAATTATCCTGCCGCGGGGTGGGGCAAGTTCATCATTTTGAAACACCTGTCTTTATCCTTTACTCATTCCTTAACAGTAAGGCCTAGGGTACTACAATTGTGGTCGGTCGTATGTAGCCACGATATCAATATATCATTTAATGTCAATAGGTCCATTCAATCTTTAAAGCTGACGTCTCTAGGTCATTTTAAATGAATATGGGGCGAACACAATCCCTGCTCTTATCCAAAAATAATTGCCCAAGCAGTTCTCTCCAGAATTGAAAGCGGCAATAAAAATGTATATCTATATTACAATTCACGTAAAACCATCCTAATAGTCAACCAAGCCACAGTCAGTCGTTAGCGCTATGCGTGAGTGCTGCAGCCTTATCTACGTTGAAATAAGAATGTGGGAAAGGCTGTGAACTCTTCCACAGCTCAATCAATTATAAAGACGTAGCGCATTCTGAACTTATTGAACCTTTTCTTAAAAACGCCCTCTATGTAAATATGGTGCGCGTTATATATCACGCGTGCTGCAGGGGGACACTTCTGACGTAAAATACTGATCGCGGCTCGATCATTTTTGAATCGACGTTTTGTTGTACAAAGAGGGCTGACTTTTCTTAATCTGTATAGGTGTAAGTTTATACATGTAATACAATTGTAAAAATATACCAATTCCAGTTTTTATCATAATTGAGGGCGCAGCCTCAAATTACACATCTATTAGTGTCCCTTTAAGTCCTTTATTTATTATCGTTTACACTTTTGAGTCAGTAGCTTGGAATAACAAGGCATATTTTAACATGTGTTCTTAGAAATGTGCAATATAGCCCAAAATAGCCCAAAATAGCCCAAAATACAATGGGTGTTGCCATAGCAACAACGGTTTTTTGAATTTTTAAAATGCATTTAAATGTTATACCATAAAACCTTCCAACATACGAAATATCTTGATCGTGCACATGGCCTGGTGGTGTTTAGGTGATCTGTCTTATAAATTTAAGATTTAATTATAAAAACGTTACAGCCCCCTTCCTATCTTTTTATATAAATTATAAACTTATCTGTAAAATATGACAATTCATAACGCTTTACAATACCCATTACATGTTTGAAACCATTAGGGAATGTTCATAAATACCTTGGTAGTGGTGGTGGTGGTTGTGGGTGGGGGACAATGGGGGTCCATACCCACCCATTACATCTTTCTTTGAAATTATTAGGGAGTGTTTATAAATACCTTGGTGGGAGGTGGAAAATATGGGGGATCAATATCAATTTGCCACAACATCATTTATAGAATCTATAATATAAAACAATTTACAAAGTTGAGGTTTTGTGCATTTTGTATTTATTTTTCCATTACATTCAGAAACCATTAACAAGAATATCATTACATGGACAAATTGAGTTGACCATGCTCCACACTCATTATGTTAATCTGTATTATTGTTTACAATGCCAAAAGTAGGTGCATCACATTATTATCTTTATACGATATAAGATTACGTGTTAAAACCATTAATAAGACTATAAACATGGAACAAAAACTATGTATGTAATTAAATAACCATTACATGATGAAAACCATCAACAAGAATATCATTACATGGACAAATTGAGTTGACCATGTTCCACACTCGTTATGTTAATCTGTATTATTGTTTACAGTGCTAAAAGTAGGTGCATCTAATATTATCTTTATGCGATACAAGATCACGTGTTAAAACCATTAACATGAAACAAAATTAACTATGAACTTTATTCATAAAAAAATAAATAATACTAAATATACTTCCATGAACGTTTTATAACAATTTGTCTTTTAAAATTAGTATTTGTTTGTTTGCGTTTTGGGGATTTTGTTTTTGATAGTTGGGTGTCTGTTTTGTTAGTTTGTTTGTTACGGTGTTTGTTGGGGTGTTCAGTGGCGTAGCTCAGGGGGGGGGGGGGGCATGCCCCCCCTGACGGAAAAAAACCATTTGTGTCCCCGCCCCCTCCCCCTCTAAAAAAAAAAAAAAAAAGGGGTTAAAAAAAGGAAATAGGGGAAAAAATGTTTAAAGACCAAGGTTGCGTGCGGGGAACAGATTATGTTGGGGGTTATTCAACCCAAATAGTCAAATAGAAGGCAAAATTGTACATATAATACATGTACTGTGCGAATTTTTTTGAAATCCACCCCCAAAAGCGACGGTCGAAGGGACTGGACTGTTCATACATGCTTGAGGGAACAGCGTATGACCTGTTCCATCCGATTGATGTTCGGTCCGATTATCAATTGGTTCGATTGACGATTAGTCCCTCGTGCGTTTCGTCCTATTACCCATTCGTCCGGTAGCTATAATATGGTCCGTTTTCAATTCGTCCGATCACCTTTTCGTCCGATTATCATTTCGTCTACTTATTGTTATGTCTGTTTATTTTATCGTTCGATTGTCATTTTGTTCTCTTGTCATTATGTCCGATTACTGCGTTCGGACGTTGCCCTACATGCCTAATGCAATTGTTCACCTGCTGTTATAATACATTGAGTGATAACAATTTACGCCAGAAAAGGCCTTGATGCACTTTAGGTTTGATGTATGGGGAGTGGGAGGGGTAAATTGAGGGAGGGAAGCAACAATTATTTTTGTTCTGTAAAGGATCTTTATTTTATTTTTTCAACACAGAGGTTACTTTATAAAGCTTGGGACTCCAGAAATGTAAACGGTTGGGATTATAGGGTTTGTTTTGGGTGCTTTATCACGCACATACCAGTCTTTGTTTGGCACAATTTGATCATTAAACTGAAATGTAGGCCTACTAGTCAAATCCTGGACACGCTCCTAGAACATGAGGCAAATCGTAATGACGGTAAATTAAAGATGTGTGGCAAATGTGATGTAATTTTAATTGTTTCAATATCCCAAATATTTATTGCGACAGAGGAGAGTCAAAATGGTTCACTGAAATATTCAGAAAAACTCTTAAGTTGGGTATATTTGAATTCGAGTTGCACAATTTGCTTACTACATGTTTACATTAATCAATATTACGTAAACTCCTGCCTATACCATTGTAAACAGCTCAAGACTATTATTTCCCGGAAAAATGGATATACGATGAACGCGCTCGCGGTTTCAAAGCAAAACAAGTTGACTCGCTCGGCAATTATTGGAATTTAGAGTTGTAATAATATTATAAGTATTTCAGATAGCGGTTACATGATTTGTAGAACCTTTTTTGACTGATGGTTCTACATAAAGGACAGTCAAAAACCCTTTTTAATAGTAATATACATAATAATAATAATAGTATAATGATTAAATTTATATCGCGCATTTGCCTAGGGATACAAAGCGCATACATGAAAAATACAACAACAACAACAAAAAGAAATGCCAAGATAAAAAAAAGGAAAACTAAGATAATCCTTGAGCTTGGACTGAATAGTGTCATACTTGTGGCGCTTTTAAGGGATACATGCAACCTATTCCAAATACGCGGAGCCACTACTGAAAATGTAATTGAATCGGTGCAGGACGTCCAATTAATTGCATGAACCGTGTAACCAAATTAGCCTATATATCATGAAACAGGCGTATCTGGTTTCGAATATCTTAAACACAATTATTATTCTCGACAATATGGTAGACAGCTAATCACAAACACGGATAATCTCTATTGTATTTTACAGGGACATGACACACGATAATGACGTCTTCAGTTTGGTACATTAGTTTTTACGGGAAAAGTGTACTTTAGGTCCCAGATAATACCAGTATCGTTTAATACTGGAACATGAAAGTTGCTAGTATGGAACATGAAAGTTGCTAGTATGGAACATGAAAGTTGCTAGTATGGAACATGAAAGTTGCTAGTATGGAACATGAAAGTTGCTAGTATGGAACATGAAAGTTGCTAGCATCGCCCGATACTGGTACGATTTTACTGTCCTCGTATTGGACGATACTGGTACATTATCGTGTTCCAGAATAGTCTGATACTGAAACATTTTATATGTCCCAGTATCGTCCGATACTGGAACACTGACTTAGTACCAATATCAAACCGTCGGTCTCATCACATACAGATCTATTCGACGTCACTTTTTGTTTGAGAAAAAATGTTTTCACATACAGATCCATAAGTTTAATACCATATAAATTAATGTTCATTAAAAGATTAGCGTAAATAATTCACTAAGATAATTTTTTTAAAGTGTTTTCTTGATATAAAAACCGTTTCAGACAAATTCATCAAGAAATGAATGAGATATATGCCAAATCCAAGTGGTGCGTCGAATAGATCTGTATGTGATGGTTTTTTTTAAGGTGCATGGAATAGATCTGTATGTGATGAGACCGACGAAACGATACTGGGTGTTCCGGTATCGGACGATACTAGTACAGTCCAGAATCGGGGACCTACACTTTTTCCGTTTTGACTCATGACTTTCGTCCCATAACCATAACAAGATTAGCCCTCCTCCTTAGTTTTAAACACTTTTTTTGACACAAACAGATCTTCTCTCAGGGATTACTGAATTTGTATAATAGCCATAACAGGTTCAGTGAGTCTCTGGTGGTCGGGGGGGGGGGGGGGGGTAGTGTAATTGTATTGGTTGTATTAGTAATCGGGTGGAGATTTCTACAACTTATAATTCTTGGAATCATTTGATTTCTTTTTTTAATTTATCGACCTAAATAGTGCCCAGTGAACAGGCATGCCAGAAAACGTGAAAAGGTGAGGGCGCTATGTGCGGGTCCGTAGCGAAAGATCTAGGTTGATAACTCCTAATGAAACAAGGCTTAAATTAACATTTATTTCTTTACTGAAAATGGTCATAGGTGACAAGTATGCCATAAATGTAACCGTTGGGTAGAAAAGATGGCTTGAAATATGGCCTTTTTACATGTATTTCAACGGGGAAGCTATTTGGTGTGGTGCTCCCACAACACGGGGTCAATACATCTCATCTACATCGATACTTAGCAGGATCCTTCAAGTTAGGATGTAACGCCAAGCACATGGATTTTAAACACAGCATTCTGTGAATAATTACAGTAACATTGCATTGATTCACAGATTGCTCTGCTTGAAAAATATCAAATGTATAAATAGCAATTACAGATTTCGTTTGAGATTCTCGTGATTTTAACGCATAAATATCACATTCATTTCTGGGCTAAATTTAGCACATAATCCAATGCGTACTTTGGGAGCACCACACCAAATCAATGCGCAATTTGTGTAATCCTGTAATAGTTCCGGAGAAGCACGATAGAATATGAAGTTTTCGGGCAATTTTATTCTCCAGGGATGGAATTGTTGTATTTAAATGAACGAATGGGATCTAAGTTTATACTTTACTGAAAAATAATGGTCATAAGTGACAAGTATGCCATAAATGTAACCGGAATGTAGAAAAGGTGTCTTGCAATATGGCCTTTTTACAAGTATTTCAATGGGGAAGTTATTTGGTGCGGTACTCAACTCGCCAACACCCGAAAAATACCCTCACATTTGCCCCCTTCATAACAAGAGTTCCCCAATCGGTTGCAGTTTTGCATTTTCATTTGGTGGTTGAGGATGTCTTTACCTACATTTTAAGCCAAACAATCGCAGTTAGTTGATGAACTTTTTCTTAATCTAAAGAACTGAAACGATACTCTAATCGATCTTGCCGTCATAAACATGACAACAAGTACATATCTTAAACCGGTTGGCTGAGCTCTGATGGTAATCCGCTGGAGGCAATGGCCAATCACCTATTTCTCGCTACCCCTTTTACGCAGTTATGATATATATGGCAAATATATCTGCCTCTCCAACATCTGAAATTAAGAATAAAACTATGTCAGTAACGTTTGGATGACATCTTCCTTCAATAAATGTTTTAACTTTGCAATACCACTTATTTTAAACTACAACTTTCCATATCTACTTTTTAAATAATGTGACACGGGGATTGGTTTTAATATTGCATTAGTAGACGATATTTGTTGAATTGAAAGGCGAGGTTTTTTTTATACCGGATGACAACATGATGCGACCAGTGTGATAAGAGAATAATAGCCACACAACAATATTACGTAATATACCGGAATCATGGCGAAATACTGAACTTTGTTCACAAATAACAGACAAGTGTACAGTCTATCAATTTGGCGCGAATTAAAACTACGGAAATACTAAATATAGAATGCTTGCATTTCTGAATTGACCGGGAAAACCTATAAGTACCATCTTATTTGAAATCGTAACACTTAATTACTTGGGTCAAGTAAATACTTAAACAAGTGGTTATTATGCCTATATCGGTAATTAACCTTGACGAGATAGTTGAATTCAATACTGGGTTTAACTGTGAAATAATGTCTTTCAGCATACCCGTGCACAACCTTTGCACAACGCAAATACAAAACAACGCCCAAATGAATTAATCAATTAAGGTGAATAACCTCGCCTAAATGCTATCTATGAAACTGTCATCTTCTTGACCTATTCACAGTGCTCAAAGTAAAAGCAACGACTAAAGTACTAACAACAACTCTATTAGGTGTTGCAGGGGCGGATCCTGTATTTCCAAGGGGAGAGGGGGGGGGGGGGGGGCAAATGTTGTAACGAAAATTGACTTTGCGAGCCCGGCGGGGGTTGCAAGGTTGCAGAACTCCTTTGCCATGGGACATTGTTTTTAATTTAGTCTGCTAAAAACATAGTTTTTAGCTGTATTACTGAGTCTCAGGCATTGCCCAAAGAGTGGGGAAATTTTCTGAATTTAGTCCGCTAATTGTCCTTCAAATTACTGACTCTGTTTCTTTACTACTAAACAAATAATGCTCGAAAGGATCTTTTTCATGCTTATGAGCTAATTTTGCATAATTAAGGGAACTTATAAGGGCCATTTATATACACCTAGCACATAAAGTCCCTGACCAGGTGCTTTGAGGTTGGCTAATTCAAAATATGTAATCGGTACCAAAAATCTGAGATAAACATTAGATGAGCAAATTGCTTCTCCGCAGTTTGATACCTCATTCAATAAAATCGATGGATACTTTTAAAGTTATGGCGATTAACAACAGCAAAGTTGCACTAGGTATAGGAAATCATTGATTTGGGTGTGATTACTGTCATAACTGTGTGCTATCTGAACGAGCCAGGTGAATGGGTCTGGAGTGATAACCGCAATTTGCGGGACAACGGGTGTGACTAGCTGTGAAGAATACAAGTCTTAGCTGATTAGCTGTGAGTTTTTTCAGTGCGGAGAAGAAATTTGCTCATTTAATGTATATCTCAGATTTTTGCTACCGATTATCTATTTTTAAATTAGCCAACCTCAAAGATCCTATTTACCTTGATCGTCACTCCAAATTGCCATTGTGTCCAATTTACTGTAAAGAAACGCAGGCAGGTAACCTGGTCGTCCTTCCCAATTACATCGTCCGTTAGCTTGGATCATAACAAGCAAACCAGAAGCAATATCACAGTCGGTTCCCGCAGCGTCTCCTATCATATTGAGAAAGAATCTCCTTTTAATGGGATATGCCGACGTGATTCCCTGTATTGAAAATATACCTATAGGTAATACGATCGTGTATGGGGAATACATGAGGCGATCCAACGAAAACCAGTTGTCTTTGGTGGAGTCAGTCCCGTTAAACGTCATTTTCAGAAGTTCATCACCGGTAGCGTTGAACAAAACAAGTTGAACCTATTCACATAAAAAACAATGATAAAGTTATAATGTAAGTAACTTCAAATAAAAATGAGCTGTGAGGTCGTGTAAATTCATCACTAATGTAATAAAACCTTCTTTATTTCCTCTCTCAACGATGAACATACAATGAAACAGTCCTAAATTAAAAGTTTGGAAGCAATAATGGTAGCGCCCACAGATATTCCGAATGAACATCATCTATGACTTTCTATTTACTTTTCAAAAAAGAGAACGTGTTTTAACCTTTTCCACGCTGGAATCACCATGATAAATGCATTGAAATAAGTACGAACATGTCTGGTATTGGTTCAGTAATTTGTGAGAGGTGACATTTCTGAAAAATCTATTTTGAAAATGATAAAACTAATAGCCGCGTGTTAATTATATCTCCATCAAATCTCCATCGTGTTTGTTTGACCCGGGATTCCACCAGCTGCTAAGAATAACAGACTCGATATTGAACTGATACAGTAAGACAATTCATTTTTTAACACAACGTAATGAAATTATGATTGTTATGTTGTCTGGAAAGCGTTATGTTCTACTATAGTCGATTCAGTTACGCTGACCCCAGCACTATTTTAAGATTGAGGGGGAGGCAGCGATATGAAATCTTAATCTGGTCAAGGACATACACCTAACACAAAAATCTGAGATATAGATTAAATGAGCAAATTTCTTCTCCGTAGTTTGATACCTCATTCATAAAATTCGAATAGATACTTTTAAAGTAACAGACATCGAAAGGGAGACTGTACACACACAGTTTCACTGCGTAATTACACACTACGCAATGATATCCCATAGAAACCCAATTTTAGTGCAACAATCTTTGTTGGTAGTTATGGTCATCGAAACAATCATAACCTCAAAACCATCCACTCGATTTTATGAATGAGGTACCTAACTACGGAGAAGAGAATGTGCTCATTAAATGCTTATCTCGGATTGCTCGTACCGATTATTGATTTTTGGATTCGCCAACATCAAAGCCCCTGGTGCGGGACTTGTGTTAGGTGTATAGGGTTCTATCCTTAGGTGCGTCTTAAATCACATCATAAGAATTTCATGTTCAAATAGTAACACAATTGTGCCATCGTCCAAACTGATTCTCTTTCTAATTTGATTCTCCTTTATACTCGTACATTAAAATCCTAAGAAGAAATTATGAGCAATAATGTGTAAGATTCTCGCTTGGACGCATGCTTTTGCGAATGAGTTGCTTAACACTTTCCACGCGGCAGGCGACTGCAGACGACTCGACGTTCAGAAATGTCACAAAATGTTTCAAAAATGTCAAAATAATTAAATATCATTACCATATTTGAAATTCCCATGGGAAATGCATTAAAATAAGTACAAGCATGCCTAGTATTGGTTTAGTAATTCTTGAGATAGGCTTTAAAAGTTGGGAAAGATATTGAAATGGTTAACTAATAGCCACTGGAATGTGCTGAGACATAAAGATCAATTATATCACATCAAAAATCGGAGACATGGTACGGCAAAGTATCATGTGCGTGAAATGTCAAACTTGTTGAAGCGGAAGCTAAAGAGGACGTGTGCATTCCCCACACCCCATCAGTCGATTGAATAACTGCTCACGACATTTACATTTTTTAACATTGCACGGGGGAAGGGGTGGTAGTTTCCCATTGTTAAATTGTTAACACGAAAACTGTTTTCCAAGATCGTATTGTATTGGCAGAATGCAAAAATAAATCATCTACATTTTGATTTTCTTTCAAAAACAGAAAGTCGTATAAAACATATACGCGTTTGAGCTACGTCGTCAGCTCACAAATTACGCGACTTGTTTTGTCTTTTATAGCAGTACCGGAAAATAAAAAGTGTAAACTGTGACTTTAGCAAGCAGACATCTGGTTCAATTTATAGCAGTATATTCCTCGATTTAGGGATCGTGCTGTTCATATCTACATCAAGTAGTACTGTTTATGCTAGACTCGTAATGAAAAGTCACTTAAAACAAGGTCTGGCCTTTGGCTGCAAGCAGCGTTTAAATGTCAGAAATAAAAGGCATATTCCATGCGTGTATCCGACGATGAGGGCGCTGGACGAGTGAGATCTTGGTTCAGCCAGTGTCGGTCAGACGGGTGATATCCTTGCGCTCAGGCCTGCGAAGATGGGATAAGTTGTGATACCGTAAAGAAAGTCCTGGTACCATTCCAGTCTGCATAAAATAGTTGTAGTGCCAACAACTTCATTTAAATACCGAAATAATGACACATTAGATAACAGTTTACCATTCCGAAATGAATCAAATGTGTGTACTTGTATTTAACTACATGTACAGTCATCAAAAAAAGAAACTGACCAGGTAATAAATGTACTGAAAACTCTGAATGTATAACACATACATAAACATACATTATGAAGTTGTCTCCTCTTTAATTTGAGATATTGCACGCTATAAGAATGGTTGATTATTGAGCAAGTTAAAATCCCAAATGTAAGGTCAAGTACGTGTGCCGAATTGAGCCACCGTAAAAATGCGGCCGGCCGACTATCCAACAACCTGGGCATCCACCGGTGAATTCCGCGTGTAGAAAAGCAAAATACGAAAATGAAAATCGTGCTTGAGCTTACATTTGGGATTGTAACTTCCCCAATAATCAACCATTCATAGCGTGCAATATCTTCAATCAAAGAGGGGAAACTTCTCAACATCTTTATAATTTAATATTATGTTATGTAGGATACTTGTAGAGTTATCAGTTACTTTTATAACAAATAATTGTAAATTGTTCAGTTAGCACGCTGTTCAATTCAACGGTTTACTAAGTTTAACATTTCCGCTTCCGTTTCTCATTGGTCCCGTCTTTTGATATCTTTCTTTAATTTTTGTTTCAATGTATTTAAAATTGAAATGCTGCATAATACCATTTTTAAGAAACGAATCACTAAAATAAATGCAATTGCAATAAGGTGTTGTTTTAGGTGACTGTTCCCTAAACAAGTCAATGTCGATATTGATGATACAACGCTGGTTTCAATGCTATGATCCGCTCTCAAATCGTGTATAATATGAAGATCATACCACATTTCGTTTTTGAGTTATGACAGAGGACAACAACAATTAGGCCTATATGATATATTTTGCATTCCACCTATACAATATTGGTAACATTAATGACCTTAAAATACGTTACACGTTTGCAGAATTTTATCCAGATCTTTTTAAAATAATGATTATTTCTGTTATGATAGGACATCTTGAACAACAAGTTTCCCTTACACACATCCCATCAATCAATGTTGGGACACCTTGAATAACTGCTGGAGACAATTACATTTCTCAACAACGGGGGAAAGGGGTGGTAGTTTTCCACTGTTAACACGAAACCTTTCCAAGACTTTTTTTCCTCCAAGATTGTGGTATGAGATCGTACTTCACTGTATTTATCTTCCTCTTGATTGACAGCTTTACGAGCGCGTACAAATCTTCCGCCTTTCTATGCGTGTCTGTCTATACGCCAGCGTCGCGAGTAGGCGGGGTCTTTTATATGCTAACATTACAAAATGACGCTGAGACGTCACGTGGTGATAGATAAATAGACTATAGGTTGCCACGGGGTGACGTCACATGCCGTTGACCACAAACCAAAGAGGTAAATAAAAGCCTCTTACAGCGTAGACAGAGTGATGCGATCCCTTGGGTATGGGTGAGTAGAGCGTAAAACTGATATGTAGTTAAAACGTCTAGTTTGTTGTCAACGGCAAAAGGTACAAAGTACCCAGATGACCGGGCCCACCTATAGCATGTATAGGTACTTTTACTACGTTTACTACGCGGTTAAAACCACGTAGTAGACGTATTTACGGACCTAGTATGGAGATATCCATGGTTAGGCGACGAAAAATCCAATTTTATGGGCATGCAGATGAACCTCTCAGGTAGGGTCGGTTGGTTGGGCGTTGATTTCTTTTTCTTTTTTTTCTCAAAAACGTAGAGGGGGAGGGGAATATCGCCGAATCAGAAAGTTGCGAGCGGGTGATGGTGGTTGGGGAGGAATAACTGGCGTCCCTTAAACCGGCGCACACATCATCGAGCTCGATAACTGACTGTGGGTTGTCAAGAAATTATTTATAGCAATTTTCAAAATATTTCATAAATTTTAATAACAAAAATCGGAAATTCAAAAAGAATGGGTCTGTCGGACCCTTAGAACAGGGATTTTTCGTTGCCGTAAGTACCGGTATATTTGATGTTTGCGTTCATTTAACCTAAATGTAAGATAAAACTCTTTAACATGCATACGTACTTGTTGTATATTTAGATTTGGCCAATTGTCTATATCTGCGCTCTTATAGTGGCCCGGGTAACTGACATCCAACTGTTTGGCTTGGGCGATGTTCTCGTTTTCACCACCAGGACTCATGTAAACCTCGTACGGACCTGGATTATTTAGGTTTTCCCCATGTTTGCCGGAAACTGCTTTGAAAACAAGACGTCTCTCTGAAAAGTCAAAAATCATGATTCAGGGATTCAATAATCATGAATATGACAAAACTGGACCAGAGGACCACAATGATTGTATAACATTGTGGTCCAGTAGCTCTTGTCAGGCTGGTCGTGAAGATAGAGATCTGGTTTCTTTGGCATTCTTCGTCATGTTAGGATCCATTGCACGAGTGTGTGACAGTGAATCATGTTTGCTTCTAACGCAATGATCAGAAAATATAAGCCTCTTTACCTATCTTAGTGGTATCCGCAGTATTAGTACTCAACATCTAATTACCTAGGCTATAACAATGTCCAATATAAGCAGTGTACAAATATTTAATTTCATTAAGGTTAGCCCTCGATTTAGATATGAACTCAAACTCAATATGATCACACTCTTCCCCATAACAATTCCGCGTGAGACATTGACAGGTGTAAGAACGCATGCTTTGGATGATATGGATCTGTTCTAAATTTTCTTTCTCCATCGTAAGTGAATTTTTATAGGGTCCGTAGTGTCGATACTGTTGAGATGTTATCGAAACCTCTGCTATGATATTTCAACCCTGGACGTGTAAATACTTCCCAGGTAGTGTATAAGGCTGTTGCTGGTCCATATTGTTTTGTGGTTTTGTCCGTGACCTTTAATCACTTATCTAAATGAGTCTTTTTCTGTATTCTTTTCGCAAAATCAGCTCATTTAGACGAAAGGTAACACCCACCTAATTCACAACTATCACCGGCATATCCACTCGGACACTGACAGGTGTACGAATCAATACCGTCCAGGCAAGCTCCTCCATTCTGACAAGGGTTGGACTCACATTCATTGATATCTAAAAGAATAATTTTAGCCACAGAAAAACATCATGCTTTATACTTTTAATGAAAGGAATTATATTCATGGTAGTATTTCTTTCAGGAAAACATCATAGGTCAGATCACAATGAGAAACATATCACTGCATAATGGAAACATATCACCAAACATAGATAGACATATCTGTCAATGCTTTGCCTTTCATTGTATTATGAGTAATGACATTGGTTGTTTTTAAATCGTCCAGAAACATAGCATTCCTTTCATATACAAAAAAAATACTTCTTGAGATAATGGCTGCTCAACATGGACTTTCATTTCGCGACGCGTGTTTTTTGCGGAATTTCGGCGACCCCCCTCAATTTCAAATTGCCGCTACGAGAAAACGAAACGGAATTAGGACCTCAAAATTTCAGGATTTTCATATCTCATCAATATCTACCAGATTATGAAATATGAACAAAATCTATTTTTGATGGTGTAATCCATTTGTTGAGTTGGGGTGGAATGACCTTAGTAAACCTACCTCCAAAATACAGTATCTTGGTGTCGGTCCATATTTTTAAAAATTTATTCGGGTTTACCTTTACATTTAACCCTAAATTCCACGATCTTGGAATTGGGTCGGACCTTGGAATGGGGGGTGGGGGGATAAAAGGAAGGGCAAATATATTTGATCCGCGGCCCCGGGAATTGTATTTGGGTCGCTGGATTGGCGGGTGATTGACTCAGTCATCGAACCACGAGCGCTTTCCTGCCCAGGCTAATGTTCGGTGACTATCTATGCTCGGGATTGCTGAATGGGATAGACCTGGCGTGAGCGCTCATACAGGTGCTGCTTGCCGTAATTTTGTGTATGGCGTAGTGGTATTAGGATTAATTACTCATCTCTCAATCTGTCCTCGTATTCGGGTCACAAAACCAACTTATTTAGATGAACGGTAACACTCACTCGTTTCACAAGTGTCCCCAGCATATCCATTCGGACACTGACAGCTGTATGTTTTAACACCGTCCAAGCATGTTCCTCCATTCTTACAAGGGTTGGACTCACATCCATTGGAGTTGATTGCTATGACATAAATGGCAAATATATCTGCCTCTCCAACCTCTGAAATTAAGAAGTTATAAAACTATGTAAAAAAACGTTTGGCCGACGTTTTTGCGGACATGAATGTTTAGCTTCGCAGTATTGATTATGCTAAATCATAAGTCCAACCCTTTATAAAATAATATGTGACTATATTTGTTAACTTGAAAGGTGAAGTTTTCATACCGGACGTCAACATGCTGCGAGCAGTGCGATAACAGTATAATAGCAACACAACGATATAACGTCATATACCGGAATCATGGCGAACTACCTTTTTTGTTTACAAACAACGGAAAAGTGTACTTTAGGTCCCATATACTGGTATACCAGAATCATTCAATACTGGAACATAAAAGTTGCCAGCAACGCTCGAAGTTGGTACAATTTTACTGTTCCCGTATCGATCGAAGGGATACTGGTACACATGTTACCAGTAGTGATTTGTCACAGTATTGAACGATACCGGAACATATGTGGCAGTTTCGTCCGATACTGGAACACTGACACTGTACCAGTATCGAACGATACTGGGTGTTCGAGTATCGGACAATACTAGGTACAGTTCAGAAGCTTGGACCTAAAGTACACTTATTCCGAAACAACTACAAGAAGCTAAAATCCCATTTTATATAATCATGCGAGATAACATCACTATTTGGGTTCGCACGCGCCTCCCTAACCTCGTGGCGCGATCAGAAAGGCTGTCATATCCGGACTAAAATTAAGACATCACAACAATTATTCTAATCTGTCTTATAAAGCTGCTTCCTATTTACCTTGATCATTACTCCAAGTTGCCACTGTGTTCAATTTACTGTAAAGAAAGGCAGGTAGGTAACCTGGTCGTCGTTCGTAATAACAATCGTTGTTACGTTGTACGACAACAAGCCAACCCGCAGTGTTAGCACATCCACCGCCTAGTTTATTGATAAAGAACCGTCTTCTTACAAAATCGGAGTCCACGTATCCTTGAATTGAAAAGCGGTTAGGTGATACGATATCAGTGTATGAAGTATACGTGAGGCGATCTAATGTCATCCAGTTGTCTTTGGTGGAGTTAATTCCGTTAAACGTCATTTTCAGAAGCTCATCACCGGTAGCGTTTAACAAGTCCAGCTGAACCTGTTAATATAAACAACAATTACTAATGTTATTATGTAAATTACTTCAAAATAAACTCGACTGTGAAGTAATATATAAGTTCATCGCTAATGTACTATAATCTTCCTTTGTAAGCCCACACTGAAGCCGTGCTAAGTTTGAAAATAGTAAAAAGTAATGGTATTGCCCACAAATATTTCCAAAGAATTCATCATATATATATATCCCCATCAAAGTTAATACATCGTCTCTCCGATTTATGGAACATGACGACTGAATTGATTTGTGTTCGTTGTACTCGGAATTCCACAAGATGCTTAGAATAGCAGGCTCGATATAAACCAAATTAAGCTGATACAGATTTTGTTTAACTTTAAACACAAAGTAATAATATCATGCTGGTAAATTATTATGCTGTCTTAAGTTTTATGCTCTACTATAGTTCATTCATAAACGTTTGCCGCAGCACTATATCAGTATGAGGTAAAATCGTCCAATTGACGCACACGTGATTGAGGGGAGGCAGTGATTTGAAATCTTAATCTGGTCATTGAAACATGTGGTTCTAAAATAGCTGCGTCTTATAATCACAACGTAAGAGTTTCATGTTGAAATAGTGACAAAGGTCCCTCGACCCTCGTGCCATCGTCGAAATGAATTTTCTTATGAATTTGATTCTCATTTTGTACATGAAGGATTAGATTAGAAAAGATGAATACGTCAAGATCTAGAATCGACAGGCAAATATCAATGAATCTACTATAATACAACATGCCGAGATATAAGGTCGTCTATACGATGACTAAAAGATTAATCAGAGATATGGTATGAGAAATTATTATGTGTATGAGGTATCAAACTTGGTGAATCGGAAGACTGAATCTAGTATACCACTAAACATGCTAAAGATGAGTTCATACTCTCGTCGTTGCGCATCGGCCGACGTATGGAGCCATCAGGGGTAATCGGGATAGTTGTTGTGTTAGCGTTCAATTAACCTAAAAGTATGATAAAACTCTTAAGTAAATACGTACTTGTTGAACATCTAGATTTTGCCAATTGTCAATTTCAGCACTCTTATAGTGGCTCGGGTAACTGACATCCAACTGTCTGGCTTTGGTGATATTGTCGTTTTTACCGCCTTGACTCATGTAAACCTCGTACGGACCTGGATTATTTAGGTTTTCCCCATGTTTACCTGAAACTGCTTTGAAAACAAGACGTCTCTTATCTGAAAATACAAAAATCATGATTCAGGGATTCACTCATATGATAAAAATTTGGAACTCGAGTATTTCTTAATACTGCAACTCCAGACACAAAGATTGGCCTGTTGGTGATTTAATATCATGTCGGCATAATTTGAATATGATAAAAAAACAAGCTATTGGTAACGATTTTCATTGGACATGTGGATATGATTGATATCGTGATTGCAATGGCGACGGACCTTTGAACGGGGAGGATAAAAGGAAGGGCAAACATAGTTTATCCGCGGCCCCATGAATTATATCCGGGTCGCTGGACTGGCAGGTGAGTGACTCAGTCATCGAACTACGAGTGCTTTCCTGCCCAGGCTATTGTTCGGTGACTATCTATGCTCGGGGGTATTGCGGGTTGGGATAGACATGGTGCGTGCGCGCATGCAGGTGCTACTGGCCTTATTATTTTGTATGGAGTAGATGGATTAGGGACGCAGGATTTGATTTTCAGGGGGGGGGGGGGGGGGGCACGGAAGTTGGGGTTGCGCAGATTTATTTATTTTCGCCGCCAGAGGCGACATGTTCTAGTTTTGTTTTAGCAAAGGCGGCAAAGTTTTTGTTTTTTAGGTTTTAATGTTTTTCTTTAAATTGATTTGGGTGAGTCAGATTTGTTTGTTTTTACTCAGCAGTTGGTCAATTTTTTTTCTTCCTGGTTGATGTGCAATTTTTTTGCTTTTTTCCAGGACTGTGGGCACAGTTTTTCTTTCTTCAGAAAACTTCCATGCCATCCCCCCCCCTCCCTCCCTGAGTAACTTATGCTGCTTCCATTATGATTAATTACTCATCTTCCAATCTGTCCTCGTATTCTTTTCACAAAACCAACTTATTTAGATGAACGGTAACACTTACTAGTTTCACAATTGTCGCCAGCATATCCACTCGGACACTGACAGGTGTACGTTTTAACACCGTCCAAGCATGTTCCTCCATTCTTACAAGGGTTGGACTCACATCCATTGGAGTTGATTGCTATGACATAAATGGCAAATATATCTGCCTCTCCAACCTCTGAAATTAAGAAGTTATAAAACTATGTAAAAAAACGTTTGGCCGACGTTTTTGCGGACATGAATGTTTAGCTTCGCAGTATTGATTATGCTAAATCATAAGTCCAACCCTTTATAAAATAATATGTGACTATATTTGTTAACTTGAAAGGTGAAGTTTTCATACCGGACGTCAACATGCTGCGAGCAGTGCGATAACAGTATAATAGCAACACAACGATATAACGTCATATACCGGAATCATGGCGAACTACCTTTTTTTGTTTACAAACAACGGAAAAGTGTACTTTAGGTCCCATATACTGGTATACCAGAATCATTCAATACTGGAACATAAAAGTTGCCAGCAACGCTCGAAGTTGGTACAATTTTACTGTTCCCGTATCGATCGAGGGGATACTGGTACACATGTTACCAGTAGTGATTTGTCACAGTATTGAACGATACCGGAACATATGTGGCAGTTTCGTCCGATACTGGAACACTGACACTGTACCAGTATCGAACGATACTGGGTGTTCGAGTATCGGACAATACTATATAGGTACAGTTCAGAAGCTTGGACCTAAAGTACACTTATTCCGAAACAACTACAAGAAGCTAAAATCCCATTTTATATAATCATGCGAGATAACATCACTATTTGGGTTCGCACGCGCCTCCCTAACCTCGTGGCGCGATCAGAAAGGCTGTCATATCCGGACTAAAATTAAGACATCACAACAATTATTCTAATCTGTCTTATAAAGCTGCTTCCTATTTACCTTGATCATTACTCCAAGTTGCCACTGTGTTCAATTTACTGTAAAGAAAGGCAGGTAGGTAACCTGGTCGTCGTTCGTAATAACAATCGTTGTTACGTTGTACGACAACAAGCCAACCCGCAGTGTTAGCACATCCACCGCCTAGTTTATTGATAAAGAACCGTCTTCTTACAAAATCGGAGTCCACGTATCCTTGAATTGAAAAGCGGTTAGGTGATACGATATCAGTGTATGAAGTATACGTGAGGCGATCTAATGTCATCCAGTTGTCTTTGGTGGAGTTAATTCCGTTAAACGTCATTTTCAGAAGCTCATCACCGGTAGCGTTTAACAAGTCCAGCTGAACCTGTTAATATAAAAAACAATTACTACTGTTATTATGTAAATTACTTCAAAATAAACTCGACTGTGAAGTAATATATAAGTTCATCGCTAATGTACTATAATCTTCCTTTGTAAGCCCACACTGAAGCCGTGCTAAGTTTGAAAATAGTAAAAAGTAATGGTATTGCCCACAAATATTCCCAAAGAATTCATCATATATATATATATATATATCCCCATCAAAGTTAATACATCGTCTCTCCGATTTATGGAACATGACGACTGAATTGATTTGTGTTCGTTGGACTCGGAATTCCACAAGATGCTTAGAATAGCAGGCTCGATATAAACCAAATTAAGCTGATACAGATTTGGTTTAACTTTAAACACAAAGTAATAATATCATGCTTGTAAATTATTATGCTGTCTTAAGTTTTATGCTCTACTATAGTTCATTCATAAACGTTTGCCGCAGCACTATATCAGTATGAGGTAAAATCGTCCAATTGACGCACACGTGATTGAGGGGAGGCAGTGATTTGAAATCTTAATCTGGTCATTGAAACATGTGGTTCTAAAATAGCTGCGTCTTATAATCACAACGTAAGAGTTTCATGTTGAAATAATGACAAAGGTCCCTCGACCCTCGTGCCATCGTCGAAATGAATTTTCTTATTAATTTGATTCTCATTTTGTACATGAAGGATTAGATTAGAAAAGATGAATACGTCAAGATCTAGAATCGACAGGCAAATATCAATGAATCTACTATAATACAACATGCCGAGATATAAGGTCGTCTATACGATGACTAAAAGATTAATCAGAGATATGGTATGAGAAATTATTATGTGTATGAGGTATCAAACTTGGTGAATCGGAAGACTGAATCTAGTATACCACTAAACATGCTAAAGATGAGTTCATACTCTCGTCGTTGCGCATCGGCCGACGTATGGAGCCATCAGGGGTAATCGGGATTGTTGTGTTAGCGTTTAATTAACCTAAAAGTATGATAAAACTCTTAAGTAAATACGTACTTGTTGAACATCTAGATTTTGCCAATTGTCAATTTCAGCACTCTTATAGTGGCTCGGGTAACTGACATCCAACTGTCTGGCTTTGGTGATATTGTCGTTTTTACCGCCTTGACTCATGTAAACCTCGTACGGACCTGGATTATTTAGGTTTTCCCCATGTTTACCTGAAACTGCTTTGAAAACAAGACGTCTCTTATCTGAAAATACAAAAATCATGATTCAGGGATTCACTCATATGATAAAAATTTGGAACTCGAGTATTTCTTAATACTGCAACTCCAGACACAAAGATTGGCCGGTTGGTGATTTAATATCATGTCGGCATAATTTGAATATGATAAAAAAACAAGCTATTGGTAACGATTTTCATTGGACATGTGGATATGATTGATATCGTGATCATTTACTTCGATGTAGCGTAATATCTACAGCTTAGGTCGAGTGGGACTGAATTTTTATAATATTTATCATGGTTATCCAAACTCCAGCATTGATATTCGCATGCCTTAACTTTAAAACGTTTTTGTCCAGTATGTCTTTTAAAGCTGGTCGCGAAAAAGAAATCTGGATTCCTTGGCATTCTTCTTCATGTTAGGATCCATTGAACTAGTTTGTGATAGTAAATCCGTTTTTTCCTCCTAACACAATGACCAGAAAATATAAGCCTCTCCTCCTAGTTCTATCTTAGTAGTATCGGCAGTATTAGTATTATCAACATCTAATAACCTATAACTTATAAATGTACAATATAAGCTGTGTACAAATATTATAATTTTACTGAGGTGAGAGTGTTTAACCCTTGAATTTAATATGAACTTAAACTCAACTTTTTCACACTTTTCCCCATAATACCGGTTGGGACACTGACAGGTGTAAGAACCGACATCGTCCACGCATACTCCCCCATTCTTACAAGAGTTGGACTCACATTCATTTATATCTGAAAGAATCCATACAATTTAATCTCACGAAAACATAACGGCTTTTAAGCAAATTGACGGCACCAGCAAGCTGGTTTAAGAACTGTGTAACTACAGTATTAACACAAAACAAACCGCTATCGCTACAGCTCAATTGCGAACCCTGACTAGTAAACCTACCTCTTTTGTCGGTTCATATTTTGTTTTTGTTGATTCGGGTTTACCTTTACATTTAACCCTAACTCTCACGGTCTTGCAATGGCGACGGACCTTTGAACGGGGAGGATAAAAGGAAGGGCAAACATATTTTATCCGCGGCCCCATGAATTATATCCGGGTCGCTGGACTGGCAGGTGAGTGACTCAGTCATCGAACCACGAGTGCTTTCCTGCCCAGGCTATTGTTCGGTGACTATCTATGCTCGGGGGTATTGCGGGATGGGATAGACATGGTGCGTGCGCGCATGCAGGTGCTACTGGCCTTATTATTTTGTATGGAGTAGTTGGATTAGGGACGCAGGATTTGATTTTCAGGGGGGGGGGGGGGGGGGGGGGGGCACGGAAGTTGGGGTTGCGCAGATTTATTTATTTTCGCCGCCAGAGGCGACATGTTCTAGTTTTGTTTTGGCAAAGGCGGCAAAGTTTTTGTTTTTTAGGTTTTAATGTTTTTCTTTAAATTGAGTTGGGTGAGTCAGATTTATTTGTTTTTACTCAGCAGTGGGTCAATTTTTCTTCTTCCTGGTTGATGTGCAATTTTTTTGCTTTTTTCCTGGACTGTGGGCACAGTTTTTCTTTCTTCAGAAAACTTCCATGCCACCCCCCCCCCCCTCCCTCCCTGAGTAACTTATGCTGCTTCCATTATGATTAATTACTCATCTTCCAATCTGTCCTCGTATTCTTTTCACAAAACCAACTTGTTTAGATGAACGGTAACACTTACTAGTTTCACAATTGTCGCCAGCATATCCACTCGAACACTGACAGGTGTACGTTTTAACACCGTCCAAGCATGTTTCTCCATTCTTACAAGGGTTGGACTCACATCCATTGGTATTGATTGCTATGACATAAATGGCAAATATATCTGCCTCTCCAACCTCTGAAATTAAGAAGTTATAAAAATATGTAAATAAACGTTTGGTCGACGTTTTTGCGGACATGGATGTTTAGCTTTGCAGTATTAATTATGCTAAATCATAAGTCCAACCCTTTATAAAATAATATGTGACTATATTTGTTAACTTGAAAGGTGAAGTTTTCATACCGGACGTCAACATGCTGCGAGCAGTGCGATAACAGTATAATAGCAACACAACGATATAACGTCATATACCGGAATCATGGCGAACTACCTTTTTTGTTTACAAACAACGGAAAAGTGTACTTTAGGTCCCATATACTGGTATACCAGAATCATTCAATACTGGAACATAAAAGTTGCCAGCAACGCTCGAAGTTGGTACAATTTTACTGTTCCCGTATCGATCGAAGGGATACTGGTACACATGTTACCAGTAGTGATTTGTCACAGTATTGAACGATACCGGAACATGTGTGGCAGTTTCGTCCGATTCTGGAACACTGACACTGTACCAGTATCGAACGATACTGGGTGTTCAAGTATCGGACAATACTAGGTACAGTTCAGAAGCTTGGACCTAAAGTACACTTATTTCGAAACAACTACAAGAAGCTAAAATCCCATTTCATATAATCATGCGAGATAACATCACTATTTGGGTTCGCACGCGCTTCCCTAACCTCGTGGCGCGATCAGAAAGGCTGTCATATCCGGACTAAAATTAAGACATCACAACAATTATTATAATCTGTCTTATAAAGCTGCTTCCTATTTACCTTGATCATTACTCCAAGTTGCCACTGTGTTCAATTTACTGTAAAGAAAGGCAGGTAGGTAACCTGGTCGTCGTTCGTAATAACAATCGTTCTTACGTTGTACGACAACAAGCCAACCCGCAGTGTTAGCACATCCACCGCCTAGTTTATTGATAAAGAACCGTCTTCTTACAAAATCAGAGTCCACGTATCCTTGAATTGAAAAGCGGTTAGGTGATACGATATCAGTGTATGAAGTATACGTGAGGCGATCTAATGTCATCCAGTTGTCTTTGGTGGAGTTAATTCCGTTAAACGTCATTTTCAGAAGCTCATCACCGGTAGCGTTTAACAAGTCCAGCTGAACCTGTTAATATAAAAAACAATTACTAATGTTATTATGTAAATTACTTCAAAATAAACTCGACTGTGAAGTAATATATAAGTTCATCGCTAATGTACTATAATCTTCCTTTGTAGTAAGCCCACACTGAAGCCGTGCTAAGTTTGAAAATAGTAAAAAGTAATGGTATTGCCCACAAATATTCCCAAAGAATTCATCATATATATATATCCCCATCAAAGTTAATACATCGTCTCTCCGATTAATGGAACATGACGACTGAATTGATTTGTGTTCGTTGGACTCGGAATTCCACAAGATGCTTAGAATAGCAGGCTCGATATAAACCAAATTAAGCTGATACAGATTTTGTTTAACTTTAAACACAAAGTAATAATATCATGCTGGTAAATTATTATGCTGTCTTAAGTTTTATGCTCTACTATAGTTCATTCATAAACGTTTGCCGCAGCACTATATCAGTATGAGGTAAAATCGTGCAATTGACGCACACGTGATTGAGGGGAGGCAGTGATTTGAAATCTTAATCTGGTCATTGAAACATGTGGTTCTAAAATAGCTGCGTCTTATAATCACAACGTAAGAGTTTCATGTTGAAATAGTGACAAAGGTCCCTCGTGCCATCGTCGAAATGGATTTTCTTATTAATTTGATTCTCATTTTGTACATGAAGGATTAGATTAGAAAAGATGAATACGTCAAGATCTAGAATCGACAGGCAAACATCAACGAATCTACTATACATGCCGATATGAGGTGGTATATACGATGACTAAAAGATTAATCGGAAATATGGTTTAAGAAATTGTTATGCGCGTGAGGTATCAAAGTTGGTGAATCGGAAGACTGAATCCAGTATGCCACTAAAGGTGAATTCATACTCTCGTCGTTGCGCATCGGCCGACATATGGAGACATCAGAGGTAATCGGTTTATTTGATGTTAGCGTTCAATTAACCTAAGCATTATAAAACTCTTAAGTAAATACGTACTTGTTGAACATCTAGATTTTGCCAATTGTCAATTTCAGCACTCTTATAGTGGCCCGGGTAACTGACATCCAACTGTTTGGCTTGGGCGGTGTTCTCTTTTTCACCACCAGGATTCATGTAAACCTCGTACGGACCTGGATTATTTAGGTTTTCCCCATGTTTACCTGAAACTGCTTTGAAAACAAGACGTCTCTCTGAAAAGTCAAAAATCATGATTCAAGGATTCAATAATCATGAATAGGACAAAACTGTACTACCACAATGATTGTATAACATTGTGGTCCAGTATCTCTTGTCATGTGCTGGTCGTGAAGAAAGAAATCTGGTTTCCTTGGCATTCTTCGTCATGTTAGGATATATTGCACTAGTGTGTGACAGTGAATCATGTTTGCTTCTAACGCAATGATCAGACAAATATAAGCCTCTCTTTCTTAGTTCTATCTTAGTGGTATCGGCAGTATTAGTATTTTCAACAACTAATTACTTAGGCTATAACAATGTCCAATATAAGCTGTGTACAAATATTTAATTTCACTAAGGTGTCCCTCGATTTAAATATGAACTCAAACTCAATATTTTCACACTCTTCCCCATAACAATTCCGCGTGAGACATTGACAGGTGTAAGAACGCATGCTTTAGATGCTATGGGTGTGTTCTGAATTGTCTTTCTCCATCGTAAGTGACTATGTATAGGGTCCATAGTGTCGATACTGTTGAGATGCTCTCGAAACTCTGCTATGATATTTCAACCTTAGACGTGTAAATACTTCCCAGGTAGAGTATAAGGCTGTTGCTGGTCCATATTGTTTTGTGGTTTTGTCCGTGACCTTTAATCACTTATCTAAATGAGTCTTTTTTCTGTATTCTTTTTGCAAAATCAACTCATTTAGACGAAAGGTAACACTCACCTAATTCACAACTATCACCGGCATATCCACTCGTACACTGACAGGTGTACAAATCAACACCGTCCAGGCAAGCTCCTCCATTCTGACAAGGGCTGGACTCACATTCATTGATATCTGAAAGAATAATTTTAGCCACAGAAAAACATCATATATACTTTTAATGAAAGGAATTATATTTTTGGTAGTATTTCTTTTTAGAAAAACATCATAGGTCAGATCACAATGAGAAACATATCACTGCATAATGGAAACATATCACCAAACATAGATAGACATATATGTCAATGCTTTGCCTATCATTGTATTCTGAGCAATGACATTGGTTGTGTTTAAATCGTCTAAAACAGATCATTCCTTTCATATAACAAAAATATCGTGAGTTATTCTGAATATAGAACTTATCAGTCTGGTTTTCAGTGAACTCTGTAACAAAAACAATGTTATATTGGAGGTTCTGTAATATTAAAGTAAGTGAGCGATACCAGCAACCTGGTCTTTCAATTGATAGTGTTTGATAGTGGATATTTTACTTCCCAACTACAGTATCTGCTTTTATCGACCCAAATGTTGTTTTTCTTTTTTGCTCTCTCCGTTAACGTTAATACTGTCCATGGGAATCTGTTTACGTATTCTTTTAACAAAAATAGGTTTTGTGACCAGCATATCCACTCGGACACTGACAGGTGTACGAATCAATACCGTCCACGCATGCTCCGCCATTCTGACAAGGGTTGGACTGACATTCATTAATATTTGAAAGAATGCATACATTGCAATCATTTTAATCTCACGAAAACATAACGGCTTTTAAACAAATTGACGGAAACAGCAAACTGGTTTATCAATTGTGTAACTATGGTATCTATCATATCGTTTGTATTTGTTTGCCTCTGAAAAGACTGAAATACTACATGAATACATGTTGGAACAAACCGCTAATCGCTACAGCTCGATTGCAAACCCAACTATTGGAAAAGATACGTCGATGACAAAGTCCCGGTGTCGATGAAGTATACAATGCACTTGCGCAAATTTGAGCAACAATACCCATGACGTCATCGACACCGGGACTTTCTATCACCGCGATTATTAAAATATTAAACATTGCATGTTAAGATATGGCAGTTTTCATTCGTTTTTGTCATATGTATGATGTTTTGTTCTATATAATAACGCAATTTGGGCTAAATAATTATATTTCTAACCATGTTGTGCTTGTTGGACACCTCCTTTGAAGAGATCATGAACCAGATCAACACTACTATTACAACTACGCACTCTATCTAGTTCACCTACTCGTACAACAGAGATAATCTTCGTTTTGATCATGTCGCTGCGTCAGACTGGGTCCCCGCATGCTTCCAGGGTGGTCGCATTTTTTTCATTCTTTTATCGTGTCTTCGTTAACAATTTGATTGTTCATGTACGGTGCGGATAATTCCCAAGTTTTGATAGAGAGGTGGTGTAAAGCTGAGGTTTAAAGATTAATCTATTCTGTGCACGTGAAGATTCATGAATATACCGTAATTGTAAGTCGCACTGTCAGTGTGTCTAGGAAGAGATATTCTCATATCATCTTCTTTATCGCAGAAAAATTCATAATGTTCTCGAAACGTCTGCTGAGGTATTTGAAACCCGGACACTAGTAAACCTGCTTGCCGGTCCATATTTTGTTTTTGTTTATTCGGGTTTACCTTAACATTTAACCATAACTTCCACGGTCTTGCAATAGCGACAGACCAAGGAACGGGGAAGGGAGTATAAAAGGAAAGGCAAACATATTGGATCCGCGGCCCCGGGAATTGTATCCGGGTCGCTGGACTGGCAGGTGAGTGACTCAGTCATCGAACCACGAGCGCTTTCCTGCCCAGGCTAATATTCGGTGACTATCTATGCTCGGGGTTGTTGCTGAATGGGATAGACCTGGCGTGAGCGCTCATACAGGTGCTGCTGGCCGTAATTTTGTGTATGGCGTAGTGGTATTAGGATTAATTACTCATCTCTCAATCTGTCCTCGTATTATGTTCACAAAACCAACTTATTTAGATGAACGGTAACACTCACTCGTTTCACAATTGTCCCCAGCATATCCATTCGGACACTGACAGGTGTACGTTTTAACACCGTCCAAGCATGTTCCTCCATTCTGACAAGGGTTGGACTCACATCCATTGATATTGATTGCTATGACATAAATGGCAAATATATCTGCCTCTCCAACCTCTAAAATTAAGAAGTTATAAAACTATGTAAATAACATGTTTGGCAGAACATTTTGCGGACATGAGTGTATGCTTAACCATAAGCGCCACACCTTTTTAAAATAATGTGACACGAGAATTGGTTTTAATACAGCATTAGTACGAGTAGTACGAAAAGAGTATATTAGTAGCCGGTAAATAGTTACACAACAATATACATGATCACACATACATACAACATTCCGCAGAGGTTTTCTTTTAACCAATAATAATAAGTTATAAAACTATATCACTAACTGTTTGGCCGACATCTGCGTCAACAAAAGTTTTAACTTCGCAATGCCGCTTATCTTAAATCAATATTTTCCAGATTTACTTTTAAAAAATGTAACAGGTCAGAAGTCACAAACTGGTCCCAAAAAAAGTTTCACTTCTAATAATGTTGAGAAATGCACCAATTCTGATTAAACGGGACAAAACTTAAGTTTTACATACTTAATGACCCACAAACTATATATTGTTGGAAAGCATAAGATTCAAGGTTTTTTATTTTTGCAAAAAAGAATCAAATTATACAGGGTGTGTACAATTTTTACAGGGTGGAACATAACAAATTTGATCGTTTTTGCTCCTCACAAAATAGTTTGATAGTTTGTACAATTAGGGTTTAGCTGAAAATAGTCACCAAAATCAGAACAACCGCAGAAGGTGCTACCAAATTTGCTAAGAATCATTTGCCCAAAATGTACACAGGAAAAGTACAGGGTGTCTAAAATTATGATGAAATAATGCATAAAATTAATGTTTGTATATAATATTCTATGAAATTTAGTTAGCATGGACCATTTAATTTAAAAGAAAATGATTATCAAAATGATTATCAAAATGAACTACATGAATATCGTTAAAGTTCCTTTTATTTTGAATACAGGGTGGTCCAAAATAGGTCTAAATAGCAAATTTTTCATAAATCTATGAACAATTCTGTGAAGAAACACTTCTGGCTTTTTTAGTTAAATGTTTTACTACCCAGGGTAGAAAAGGACTGAAGAGTCACACAAATGAAATAGAGAGACTGCGATTTGGCCATTGTTTAATCAATAAAATGAATAAAACTATTTTTTACATTAAAACACTCCCTGAATTGAACATCATATTCTAGTAGAGAATGTCTAGATAACAATTCAATATTAGTATTCATAGTAGCAGGCACATGTTATTAACACATATGAGAAGTTTGAAAACTTTCCTATGTATACTTTTAAAATGGCATCAATTTCAAAAGTTCTAGTTTTCCGCTATTTTGTGTACAAACCTATGGGCTCCTCGTCCACCGGCTCCTCGTCCACCGCTCCCACCCTTGACTCACTCGACGTTTAGATTGATAACTTTACTGTTGCTAAACATGTGGCTTTAATTCTTTTTTTATTCGGTAGCTGGATAAATTGTCTTTAATATGATACCAAAAATGTTATGTTTTTTTGACAACTTCTATTTAAAATAGAGACACGTATCACGATTTTAAGGATTTTTTGAAACGATCCCACCTTATTTGATATACCTATTAGTGACCTGTGACCAACACTGGGATTGGTTTTAATATGGCATTAGAAGATGGTATTTGTTAAATTGAAAGGCGAGGTTTTCATACCGGACGTATATAATAGTATAATAGCCACACCACAATATAACGTAATATACCGGAATCATGGCGAACTACGGAACCTTGTTCACAAACAACGACAAAGTGTACTTTAGGTCCCAGATGTATCAGTATCGTTCAATACTGGAACATAATAAATGCCAACACCGCTCGATATTGGTACAATTTTACCGTTTCCGTATCGATCGAAACTGGAACACCAAATTGTGTTCCAGTATCGAGCGATACTGGACACAGTAGTGATTTTTCAAAGTATTAAACGAAACTGGAACATATTTGGCAGTATCGTCCAATACTATAGAACACTGACACTGTTTCAGTATCGAACGACTACAAGACGCTTAAATCCCATTTCATAATCACGCGAGTTTACATCACTTTTTGGGCTCGCATTCGCCTCCCTAACTTTGTGGCGCGATCAAAAAGGCTGTCAATATACGGACTAAAATTAAGACATCAAATCTATTTACCCTGGTCGTTACTCCAGGTTGCCACTGTGTTCAATTTACTGTAAAGAAAGGCAGGTAGGTAACCTGGTCGTCTTGAGAAATCACACTCTTGATTACCGTTACGTTGTATGACAACAAGCCAGCCAGCACTGATATCACATACTCCCCCTTGTTTTTGAATGAAGAACCGTCTTCTAAAAAATCGGAGTATGCGTATCCTTGAATTGAAAAATGGGTAGGTGATACGATATCAGTGTATGATGTATACATGAGGCGATCTAATGACATCCAGTTGTTTTTGGTGGAGTCAGTTCCGTTAAACGTCATTTTCAGAAGCTCGTCACCAGTAGCATTGAACAAAACCAGCTGAACCTATTAATATAAAAAGCAATACTAATGTTATTATGTAAATTGCTAAACTGAACTAAACAAGTTAAATAAATTCATCGTTGATGTAATAAAACCTTCCTGTGTAAGCACACACTGAAGCAATGCTAAGTATAAACAGGCTCAATATAAACCAAATTAAAATGATACAGAAAACAATTTCACTTCTCGTAAATTATTATGCTGTCTTAAGTTTTATGCTCTACTAACAGTTCATTCATAAACGTTGGCCCCAGTACTATATCAGTATGAGGTAAAATCGTCCAATTGACGCACACGTGATTGAGGCGAGGCAGTGATTTGAAATCTTAATCTGGTCATTGAAACACATGGTTCTAAAATAGCTGCGTCTTATAATCACATTGAAATAGTGACAAAGGTCCCTCGTGCCATCGCCGAAATTGATTTTCTTATTGATTTGATTTTCATTTTGTACATGAAGGATTATAAAAGATGAATACGTCAAGATCTAGAATCGAAAGGCAAACATCAACGAATCTACTATAATACATGCCGATATGAGGTTTTCTATACGATGACTAAAAGATTAATCGGAAATATGGTTTAAGAAATTGTTATGTGCGTGAGGTATCAAAGTTGGTGAATCGGAAGACTGAATCCAGTATGCCACTAAAGGTAAATTCATACTCTCGTCGTTGCGCATCGGCCGACGTATGGAGACATCAGAGGTAATCGGTATATTTGATGTTAGCGTTCAATTAACCTAAACATTATAAAACTCTTAAGTAAATACGTACTTGTTGAACATCTAGATTTTGCCAATTGTCAATTTCAGCACTCTTATAGTGGCCCGGGTAACTGACATCCAACTGTTTGGCTTGGGCGGTGTTCTCTTTTTCACCACCAGGATTCATGTAAACCTCGTACGGACCTGGATTATTTAGGTTTTCCCCATGTTTACCTGAAACTGCTTTGAAAACAAGACGTCTCTCTGAAAAGTCAAAAATCATGATTCAAGGATTCAATAATCATGAATAGGACAAAACTGTACTACCACAATGATTGTATAACATTGTGGTCCAGTGTCTCTTGTCATGCTGGTCGTGAAGAAAGAAATCTGGTTTCCTTGGCATTCTTCGTCATGTTAGGATATATTGCACTAGTGTGTGACAGTGAATCATGTTTGCTTCTAACGCAATGATCAGACAAATATAAGCCTCTCTTTCTAGTTCTATCTTAGTGGTATCGGCAGTATTAGTATTTTCAACATCTAATTACTTAGGCCATAACAATGTCCAATACAAGCTGTGTACAAATATTTAATTTCACTAAGGTGAGCCCTCGATTTAGAAATGAACTCAAACTCAATATGATCACACTCTTCCCCATAACAATTCCGCGTGAGACATTGACAGGTGTAAGAACGCATGCTTTGGATGCTATGGACTGTTCTGAATTGTCTTTCTCCATCGTAAGTGAATATGTATAGGGTCCATAGTGTCGATACTGTTGAGATGTTCTCGAAACCTCTGCTGTGATATTTCAACCTTAGACGTGTAAATACTTCCCAGGTAGAGTATAAGGCTGTTGCTGGTCCATATTGTTTTGTGGTTTTGTCCGTGACCTTTAATCACTTATCTAAATGAGTCTTTTTTCTGTATTCTTTTTGCAAAATCAGCTCATTTAGACGAAAGGTAACACTCACCTAATTCACAACTATCACCGGCATATCCACTCATACACTGACAGGTGTACAAATCAACATCGTCCAGGCAAGCTCCTCCATTCTGACAAGGGCTGGACTCACATTCATTGATATCTGAAAGAATAATTTTAGCCACAGAAAAACATCATAATTTATACTTTTAATGAAAGGAATTATATTTTTGATAGTATTTCTTTCAGAAAAACATCATAGGTCAGATCACAATGAGAAACATATCACTGCATAATGGAAACATATCACCAAACATAGATAGACATATGTCAATGCTTTGCCTTTCATTGTATTCTGAGCGATGACATTGGTTGTGTTTAAATCGTCTAAAACAGATAATTCCTTTCATATAACAAAAATATCGTGAGTTATTCTGAATATAGAACTTATCAGTCTGGTTTTCAGTGAACTCTGTAACAAAATTTTTTTTATATTGGAGGATCTTTCTGTAATATTAAAGTAAGTGAGCGATACCAGCTACCTGGTCTTTCAATTGATAGTGTTTGATAGTGGATATTTTACTTCCCAACTACAGTATCTGCTTTTATCGACCCAAATGTTGTTTTTCTTTTTTGCTCTCTCCGTTAACGTTAATACTGTCCATGGGAATCTGTTTACGTATTCCTTTTAAAAAAATAGCTTTTGTGACCAGCATATCCACTCGGACACTGACAGGTGTACGAATCAATACCGTCCACGCATGCTCCGCCATTCTGACAAGGGTTGGACTCACATTCATTAATATTTGAAAGAATGCATACATTGCAAACATTTTAATCTCACGAAAACATAACGGCTTTTAAACAAATTGACGGAAACAGCAAACTGGTTTATCAATTGTGTAACTATGGTATCTATCATATCGTTTGTATTTGTTTGCCTCTGAAAAGACTGAAATACTACATGAATACATGTTGGAACAAACCGCTAATCGCTACAGCTCGATTGCAAACCCAACTATTGGAAAAGATACGTCGATGACAAAGTCTAGGTGTCGATGAAGTATACAATGCACTTGCGCAAATTTGAGCAACAATACCCATGACGTCATCGACACCGGGACTTTCGATCACCGCGATTATTAAAATATTAAACATTGCATGTTAAGATATGGCAGTTTTCATTCGTTTTTGTCATATGTATGATGTTTTGTTCTATATAATAACGCAATTTGGGCTAAATAATTATATTTCTAACCATGTTGTGCTTGTTGGACACCTCCTTTGAAGAGATCATGAACCATATCAACACTACTATTACAACTACGCACTCTATCTAGTTCACCTACTCGTACAACAGAGATAATCTTCGTTTTGATCATGTCGCTGCGTCAGACTGGGTCCCTGCATGCTTCCAGGGTGGTCGCATTTTTTTCATTCTTTTATCGTGTTTTCGTTAACAATTTGATTGTTCATGTACGGTGCGGATAATTCCCAAGTTTTGATAGAGAGGTGGTGTAAAGCTGAGGTTTAAAGATTAATCTATTCTGTGCACGTGAAGATTCATGAATATACCGTAATTGTACGTCGCACTGTCAGTGTGTCTAGGAAGAGATATTCTCATATCATCTTCTTTATCGCAGAAAAATTCATAAAAATTCATTGTTCTCGAAACGTCTGCTGAGGTATTTGAAACCCGGACTAGTAAACCTGCTTGCCGGTCCATATTTTGTTTTTGTTTATTCGGGTTTACCTTAACATTTAACCATAACTTCCACGGTCTTGCAATAGCGACAGACCAAGGAACGGGGAAGGGAGTATAAAAGGAAAGGCAAACATATTGGATCCGCGGCCCCGGGAATTGTATCCGGGTCGCTGGACTGGCAGGTGAGTGACTCAGTCATCGAACCACGAGCGCATTCCTGATCTATGCTCGGGTTATTGCTGAATGGGATCCTGGCGTTAGCGCTCATACAGGTGCTGCTGGCCGTAATTTTGTGTAGGGCGTAGTGGTATTAGGATTGATTACTCATCTCTCACTCAATCTTTCCTCGTATTCTTTTCACAAAACCAACTTATTTAGATGAACGGTAACACTCACTCGTTTCACAATTGTCCCCAGCATATCCACTCGGACACTGACAGGTGTACGTTTTAACACCGTCCAAGCATGTTCCTCCATTCTGACAAGGGTTGGACTCACATCCATTGATATTGAACGCTATGACATATATGGCAACTATATCTGCCTCTCCAACATCTGAAATCAAGAAGTTATAAAACTATGTAAATAACATGCTTGGCCGAAATATTGCGGACATGACTGTTTAACTTTGCAGTATCAGTTATACTTAACCATAAGCCCCAAACCTTTTTTTAAATAATGTGACACGAGAATTGGTTTTAATATGGCATTAGTAGATGATATTTGTTTAATTGAAAGGCGCGGTTTTCATACCAGATAACAACACGTTACGAATAGTATGATAAGAGTATATCAGTAGCCGGTGAATAGTTACACAACAATATACATGATCACACATACAATAAACCGCAGAGGTTTTCTTTTAGCCAATAATAATTCAAAAGTTGACTTATATCATTGCATTGATCGTCTAATATTACGTTACCACATTATTTTAAATATCAACACTTAACTACTAGTACCTGAGTCTAGTAGATACTTCTACAAGCGCTTATTACAAGATGTATCTATATCGGTAATCAGCCTTGACGAGTGACGAGATAGTTGAATTCAATAATTGGTTTAAATAATGTCTGTCAGAATTCTTATGCATAACTTTTGTACAACCCAAACAGAGAAAAAAACCCGCCAAAATTGATTAATTATTTAAGGTGAATACCCTCGCTTAAATATTATTTATGAAACTGTCAAGTTCTTGACCTATTCTCAGTGCTATAAAAAGTAAAAGCAACCGATGTACCTTAAGCCCTTACCGCCCTGAGTACTAAAAACAACTCTACTAGGTCTTGAGCACGCGCCTCCCTAATCTCGTGGCGCGATCAAGCAGCCTGTCATATCATGAATAAAATTAAGACTTCACAATCAATTATTCTAAGTCTTATAAAGCTGCTTCCTAGTTACCTTGATCGATACGCCAAGTTGCCACTGTGTTCAATTTACTGTAAAGAAAGGCAGGTAGGTAACCTGGTCGTTGTTCGTAATAACAGGTGTTACGTTGTGCGACAACAAGCCAACCCGCAGTGTTAGCACATCCACCTGCTAGTTCATTGATAAAGAACCGTCTTCTAACATTATTGGAGTCCCAGTATCCTTCAATTGAAAAAAAGTTAGGTGATACGATATCGGTGTATGAAGTATACGTGAGGCGATCTTATGACATCCAGTTCTCTTTGGTGGAGTTAGTTCCGTTAAACGTCATTTTCAGAAGCTCATCACCGGTAGCATTGAACAAGACCAGCTGAACCTATTAATATAAAAAGCAATAATAATGTTATTATGTAAATTATTTCAAACTAAACTGGACTGTGAGGTTATATTTGTTCATAGCTAATGTAATAAAACCTTCTTTTGTAAGCGCACACTGAAGCAGTGCTAAGTTTGGGTACAATAAAAAAATAATGGTTGCCCACAAATATTCCCCATGAATTCATCATACTAGTATATATGTAGATACACATGCGTATTGTTTACTTTCAATATTTTTCACGGATTGTTAATAATATCAAATTTAGGACATCCTCTCTCCTATTTATGGAACATGACTACTGCATTGATTTGTGTTTGTTGGACCTGGAATTAAACAAGCTGCTTTGAATAGCAGGCTCAATATAAACCAAATTAAAATGATACAGAAATCAATTTCACGTTAAACACAAAGTTTTTATGGAACATAACGACTAGATTGATTCGTGTTTGTTTGACCCGGGATTCCACCAGCTGCTAAGAATAACAGACTCGATATTGAACTGATACAATAAAACAATTCATTTTTTAACACAACGTAATGAAATTATGCTTGTTATGTTGTCTGGAAAGCGTTATGTTATACTATAGTCGATTCAGTTACGCTGACCCCAGCACTATTTTAAGATTGAGGGGGAGGCAGCGGTATGAAATGTTAATCTGGTCAAGGACATACACCTAACACAAATATCTGAGATATAGATTAAATGAGCAAATTTCTTCTCCTTAGTTTGATACCTCATTCATACAATTCGAAAAGATACTTTTAAAGTAACAGACATCGAAAGGGAGTCTGTACACACACAGTTTCTCTGCGTAATCACAGACTACGATATATTGTAATTATAAAGTACGGCGCACTGTCAGGTTAGTCTCATTTTCTTTCTCGAAGGTGAATATTATATGGGCCATAGTATCGATACTATTGAAATCCCATAGAAACCCAATTTTAGTGCAAAAATCTTTGTTGGTAGTTATGGTCATCGAAACAATCATAACCTCAAAACCATCTACTCGATTATATGAATGATGTACCAAACTACGGAGAAGAGATGTTTGCTCGTACCGATATTTGATTTTTGGATTCGCCAACATCAAAGCCCCTCGCGGGACTTGTGTTAGGTGTATAGGGTTCTATCCTTAGATGCGTCTTAAATCACATCGTAAGAATTCCATGTTCAAATAGTAACACAATTGTGCCATCGTCCAAATTGATTCTCTTTCTAATTTGATTCTCCTTTATACTCGTACATTAAAATCCTAAGAAGAAATTATGAGCAATAATGTGTAAGATTCTCGCTTGAAAAGCGTGCTATAGTTATTCTTTACGCTTGGACGCATGCTTTTTGCGAATGAGTTGCTGAACACTTTACACGCGGCAGGCGACTGCAGACGACACGACGTTCAAAAATGTCACAAAATGTTTCAAAAATGTCAAAATTCATTGAATTTGTGTTATTTGTGATTGATAGACTATAGTCTCAATAGTTAACCAAATAACCCTGGACAAAGCTTGCGGACAGCGATTCCGAGATTGGACTAGTCTTCCAGTAACAAATGACGCCGGTACGTCATGGTTTAGTGATCGACTATAGGTCTTAAACGCATTTGCGCATAGAGAGATCAGGGGTTAGCGGTATATTTGTTGTTTGTGTTCAATTAAGGTATGATAAAACTCTTTTAAGTGGATACATACTTGTAGAACATCGAGATTTTGCCAATTGTCAATTTCAGCGCTCTTATAATGGCCCGGGTAACTGACATCCAACTGTTTGGCTTGGGCGATGTTCCCGTTTTCACCACCAGGATTCATGTAAACCTCGTACGGACCTGGATTATTTAGGTTTTCCCCATGTTTACCTGAAACTGCTTTGAAAACAAGACGTCTCTCTGAAAAGTCAAAAATCATGATTCAGGGATTCGATACTCATGAATAGGACAAAACTGTACCAGTGGACCACAATGATTGTATAGCATTGTGGTCCAGTATCTCTTGTCAGGCTGGTCGTGAAGAAAGAAATCTGGTTTCCTTGGCATTCTTCGTCATGTTAGGATATATTGCACTAGTGTGTGACAGTGAATCATGTTTGCTTCTAACGCAATGATCAGACAAATATAAGCCTCTCTTTCTATCTTAGTGGTATCGGCAGTATTAGTACTCAACATCTAATTACCTAGGCTATAACAATGTCCAATATAAGCAGTGTACAAATATTTAATTTCATTAAGGTTAGCCCTCGATTTAGATATGAACTCAAACTCAATATTTTCACACTTTTCCCCAAAATACCACGTGAGACATTGACAGGTGTAAGAACGCATGCTTTGGATGCTATGGACTGTTCTGAATTTTCTTTCTCCATCGTAAGTGAATTTTTATAGGGTCCGTAGTGTCGATACTGTTGAGATGCTCTCGAAACCTCTGCTATGATATTTCAACCCTAAACGTGTAAATACTTCCCAGGTAGAGTATAAGGCTGTTGCTGGTCCATGTTGTTTTGTGGTTTTGTCCGTGACCTTTAATCACTTATCTAAATGAGTCTTTCCCTGTATTCTTTTCGCAAAATCATCCCATTTAGACAAAAGGTAACACTCACTTAATTCACAACTATCACCGGCATATCCACTCGGACACTGACAGGTGTACGAATCAACACCGTCCAGACAAGCTCCTTTATTCTGACAAGGGCTGGACTCACATTCATTGATATCTAAAAGAATAATTTTAGCCACAGAAAAACATCATAATTTATACTTTTAATGAAAGGAATTATATTTTTGGTAGTATTTCTTTCAGTAAAACATCATAGGTCAGATCACAATGAGAAACATATCACTGCATAATGGAAACATATCACCAAACATAGATAGACATATCTGTCAATGCTTTGCCTTTCATTGTATTATGAGCAATGACATTGGTTGTTTTTAAATCGTCCAGAAACATAGCATTCCTTTCATATACAAAAAATATACTTCTTGAGATAATGGCTGCTCAACATGGACTTTCATTTCGCGACGCGTGTTTTTTGCGGAATTTCGGCGACCGCCCCCCCCCCCCCCCCCTAAATTTCAAATTGCCGCTACGAGAAAACGAAACGGAATTAGGACCTCAAAATTTCAGGTTTTTCATATCTCATCAATATCTACCAGGATATGAAATATGAACTAAATCTATTTTTGATGGTGTAATCCATTTGTTGAGTTGGGGTGGAATGACCTTAGTAAACCTACCTCCAAAATACAGTATCCTTGGTGTCGGTCTATATATTTTTTTTTTATTCGGGTTTACCTTTACATTTAACCCTTAATCCCACGATCTTGGAATTGGGTCGGATCACTTATTAGAGTGAATTTGTAATTATTTTCCGAAAAACAACAACCTCGAATTCAAGTAACAATGTTTTTTGGTACTTTTTCTGAGTGCACTGAGCACGTTGAAGGTTACTTGCTCATGTATGATGACGCCACAAGAGGGCTCTTTCCAAAATGTCCGCCAATAAGTGATAACATTGGTATTTATGCTACAGATACTGTATGCTATTTGTTACTTGTTAGACCAACTCATATTGACCCAAATGATTGGTTGGTTAAAATATACTTGTTTACATATGATAGACAGTGCCATGATTACGTACACATTATTTTACATGTAGTGGGTTAATCGCTAGGCCATTTGTAGAGTATTCAATATATGTAATTGGTCTAGCATACAGCAAGCGACGTAAAATTATCAACATGTACATAGGCCTACAAATATTTCTAAACCCTTACATCCGAAACAAATCCAGTGTTGTTTTTTGTAGCCACTGCAGCATTCACGTTAGTTTTGTAAGCAGTTTTCAGATGTGCCTTTACAGTCTATATAGATATTGTCTATCTTTTCTTCAAGTATGCTCGACTCAGCATTTCCACAGTTTTCTCCTCGACATTCACCACATGCTGTTACACATTTAAGTCCATGTTTGCGACAAGAACATATATTCGTTCCGCAAAGCTTGCAGTTACACCGTACAAACTTCAGCAGACTTTTTGGTGCAGCATTTAAGTCCGTTGTTGAGATCACTTATTTCCCAAATTTTCATGGCTTTTCATTTTCTGAGACCTCGTTCGCCTCTGGATGAAAACATAATTATATCTGCTATGTATGGTTTCCAGTGATGCAATTAAAAAATCAAAATATCTGTATCATCGGCTACTACATTGACTTCTCGTCCTTCACTAGCAAATTTCAGAGCACATGAAGCTATCATTGTGTCTGCATCCCCGGTGCTGTTATGGACGATTTGTGTATCAGCTTGCAGATAGCGGGCCAGAAGTGAGATGAATTGGCTCTTATTCTTGTCATTCGAGAGGAATATTTCCTTGTTGCTGTGTGCCGCTATGAATTCATCAAGATATATATCAGCACATGTCTTACCGACTCGCTCGTGGTCTTTAATTGACGGACCATGTCCATATCCATCAAATACGATGCACACCTGTACTTTGCCCTGACGTAGATTGCATACTGGGATGCAATATCTTTATAGTTTGCTTTCTTAGGCCATTTAACTCTATGAAGAAGAGCTCCATCATCGATAACATGCATAGCTTGGTTCTTTAGCTGAGATGGCTGTACATCATTTGTAAGTGATTTCGCGAGTTGCGCCTTAGCTGTTTTCCGCATAACACTCTCCTTGAATAAGGAAGTTAGTAAGCTCATAATCAAAGTATGGACGCATATGTTCTTCTCTCTGTACAAGAGCTATAAGCCGAGTGAAGAGCAGAGGTTGGGTTGATGTGGATTTTCTGCTTTTCAACCAAAATACCTGGACACATGTGTTCTAAGGATCGAATTTGTTCACTGCGTTTGATTGACGCATCTAAGATTGACACATTGTCCAACTCTTTTTGGTTTTTTGCACTGATCTGCTCGGTTTCGTGACAATTCACTCCGTCACCATCAAAGGCAGGCAAACCAGACGACAATGAGCGCAATTTGTTGCTGTCAACATCAAAAGGCTCTTGACTGACTGTACCACTCCTGAATGTTGCTGAGATCTTTGTAGTCCCGATTCTTTCTAGAAGTGCGCAATTCGATGTGCTGTTCTGTTGTCAGATGCTTTAAACCAGTCATCGATGTATTTGCATCATGGATCCCAGCACACTTGTGCATACTATAGATCCACTGTAGTCTAACGGATTCTGTTATACCTCGTCCTCTTGTCAGTCCTCCACGGCTCTTTATTGAACGCATCATAACCTGTTCTATGATGAGATCAGTCCATATTCCTGCCCAGTATCTACCACACCTCCGGACAGTATGGAAACCGTGCTCAGTGAAGCAGCTATACAACCACGGATGATCACTCGGTAAATCTAACATCAACTGTAGATAAAGTCTCGCACTTTTTGCATAGTTGACATGACCTGTAGCAGCTCTTAACTGGACAATAGTTTACTTCAGTTTTCATTGATGTTATGTATCACATACTGTAACTAAATGTGCAATGTACGTGGGTAGAAATGATAGTTTTAGACGCAGAACCAAACTTCACGATATTTTGGCGGCCATTTTGAAAATACTCTTCTGTTAACAATTCTTTGAGATGAGCATGTTTTTGTAATGAATTTCAACCATACTTGCTGTCTTCATTTTAATTCTATAGTAACCTTTTCAAATTTCAGATATATATTTTGGCAGCCATTTTGAATTTGCTCTAAAAAAGTTTCCCCACAATGGAATTTTAGGGACTTTTTATATGTTGTTCCTGGAAGAATTCCACTTCTTATGACACCAAAATCAGCTCTCTACCAATTTCTCCGGGTCCAACCCTTCAACGACCAGCCTAAATAGGCTACATTATCATTAATAGTATCTTATGAATCTGTCCATGAATTACTTTTGCAAAAACAGCTGATTTAAACGAAAGGTAATACTCACTCGTTTCACAATTGTCGCCAACATATCCACTGGGACACTGACAGGTGTACGAATCAATACCGTCCAAGCAAGTTCCTCCATTCTGACAAGGGCTGGACTCACATTCATTGATATCTGAAAGAAGAATTTTAGTACAATGAAAACCAGATCGATATGTTTGTTTAACGCAACTCATGATACGTTATGAAAAACAAATCACTACACCGTGAATACAAATTCCTTTAAAAAGGAAAGGGGCGGTCATATAAATTTGAAGAAAACAGATAGCAGAGTGTGATGTAGGTAACACATAGAGTGGTTATGTCATAAGTTTTATTTATCAATATAACATGAAGGGAAATAATTAAATCCTGTTAATAATACTATAAAAAAGTCAGGACGATGTTAACGAGTAAGAACGTTAAAGGGTTTTTAGAATTTAAGTATGTTACAACTTAAAGCTGGCCTACCACATGACCACGTTGTCAGACTTTACCACACACGAATGCTTATAAGATCAATATACTATACCTTTAAGCAAATCAGAAATAAAGTACCTTTTAAAGGCAAGCTACCACTTTGGGTTTCTAGCCATACCCAGTTCTCTAGGGGATTGAAAAAGTTACAATTTCTCCATTAGACTGTCAGTCACCAAGTAACAGGTTATGACCAACGTGGTAAACCAGCTCTAAGATGTAACATACTTGATTCCAAAAGCCTTTAATGTTTTTACTCGTCAACATTGTCCTGACTTTTTATAGTATTATCAACATTAGTTAGTAATTTTAATTTTGGAATTATTTTATGAATCTTCTAATTATGTTTCCTTGGATTCCTGATGAACCTATTCTCCAACATTAGTTAGTGATTTCCATTCATGTTATATTGATAAATAAAACTTATGACATAACCACTCTTTTTGTTACCTATATCACACTCTGCTGTCTATTTCTTTAAATTTATATGACCGCCTCTTTTCCTTTTTAAAGGAATTTTTATTAAGCCTGGCGACAAACAAACAAATCGTCGCTGTTCTGATATAACGACACATCACTTTACTTAATTCTGTTGTGATGTGTCGTTATGTCAGAACAGCGACGAATAACTCTAAATCAAGTTGTTCACAGACGGGGGTATCACATTTTTCAGCTGTAGATGGTTTAAAAGTAGCCCAATCGTGCGGCCTCACTGTAAACGATGCATTTACAAACATAGCCGTCATTTCACTAATATGCCATCGTTTTCGTTCTTTGACGCACCAAATTGCATCAGTTTTATCTAATAAGTTCAATTATTATATTTCTACAAACATTTACCATTAAACATGTATAACTCAAATCAACCGTTTTCAAACAACATTAAAGTTATTCAAGACCTCTTTACACTGAGCCATTATTGATTGCTCAAGTAATTATGGAAGCGGCTTTGTTGCTCACTGATAGTAAGTTTACAATCAGTGTTGCTTTTAAACAACCATAATTTGTTGAAAGAGGACACAAACCAGCTGCCATAGAATTAGCTGCCTTATGCTTTAGTATTTAATGTTAAGATTATCTTACAGAAATCACTACAAGCATGTTATCAATTTGTATTTACGGCAGCTTATATAATTTGTCTCAATTCAGTACTGTTTGCCTGGTTTTAACTGCAAAAAGGTCAATAAAATCATTGCTGATTTGTATATGCTAAAGAAAATGACAGTTTTTTATGTATTGTGACATACATGTACGTGAGACGTAAACAGTGGGTAAGATGCCGGTTTCCCAAAATGTCGAAAGCCAACCCTAATAGAGGCGAGGCCGTTGCCTCCGCCCCCAAAACAAATAACTTTACAGTGAGAAACAATATCACTGCACAGTGAAAACATCACTGCACAGTGGAAAACATCACTGCACAGTGGAAAACATATCACTGCACAGTGAAAACATATCACTACACAGTGAAAAACATATCACTGTACATTGAAAAACAAATCACTTCACAGAAAAAAAACACTGCACAGTGAAAAACAAATCTCTTCATAGTGAAAAACAATATCACTGCGCAGTGAAAAACAATTCCCTTCACAGTGAAAAACAATATCACTACACTGTGAAAACACATCACTTTCACAATGAAAAACAATATCACTACACATTGAAAACATGTCACTACACTGTGAAACACACATCACTTCACAGTAAATATCTACACAGTGAAAGCAATATCACTGTACAGTGAAAAACAAATCAGTTCATAGTTAAAAACAATATCACTGCACAGTGAAAAACATCAGTTTCACAGTGAAAAACAATATCACTACACATTGAAAACATATCACTACATAGTGAAAAACATATCACTTCACAGTAAATATCTACACAGTGAAAGCGATATCACTGTACAGTGAGAAACAAATCACTTCATAGTGAAAAACAATATCACTGCACGTTGCACGCTGAGAAATTTCTGATAAACCCGTCCAAAACATATCATTCCTTTGATATGATCTAGATGCTCTGAGTAGATGACGTGTCAGTCTGGGTTTCAGACTATCTACCTATACCTCTAACCTACCTAAAACGAAATAATAAGCTGACCATGGCAAATATTGACCGACATTCTAAGTTGCACAATGCTTGAAACATAGAGCACGTGTACGTGTAGAGCACGTGTGGTCCAATGGAATAGTTGCCGGTCTCCTGATCATAAGGTTGTGAGTTCTAGCCCCGCTGGTGCCAATGTGTTTGTGTCCTTGGGCAAGGCACTTAGTCTACATTGCCTATTAGGGGTTACTATATAGGGGTTACGTATGTTTGTTCATGTTGGTTTATGTCGCAACTTGGCGCTGATTTAGCTGCTGCCTGGACGTTGCATTGTTTATTAATGTATTTGATTTGTAATGTTGTTACAATTCAACCGGTTGGCTGCGAAGACAATAAAATTTAGACCTTTATTATTATTATAAAGACTCCGCGTGTGCATTTACCTTTAATAAGGGTAGACAAAAAAGTATGGCATGAACATTATCAAGACATTAATTTAAATCGACTTACAGCATACAGCTCTATCCAGTAGTTCATCAAGAGTAGATGGTATCCAATTAGAATTGATGGTCAGAGGATATGGATTGTCGGTAAACCAGAAATCCTTTGGTGCGACCACTGGTGCGCCATGTACTGGTGTAGGGCAGCTTTGAGTATTGATAAATTTGGGTGCGACCACTCGATGACAAAAACACCGCTCTATCCATGGCAGTGACGACAGATATCGGCCAGTTGTAGGATCCATTCTTTTCCGTAGCAAGCACGTGTGACCATCCGTAGATAAGAAGCAGGCTGCAAAGATTTGTTGTAAAGTCACGTACATTTTATTATAATTCGGGTAAATACTGATCATTGCTATACATGTTGATGCCTAGAGAGTTTTGTAAGGGCGATTTGAAACCTCATGAATATATATGACCCAATCAAATGCCGTCCTTTACTGATACGCACAAATAAGCGCAGGTCACTAACGGAGAACTAAGTACCTCCGCGTAAACATTAGTAACCCCGCGCATAGTGCGGATAAAGTTCGATCATCAAAACAAATTCGCGTAATCCTACGAACGCATGGCGTATTTGCACAACGCAGTAGTTACGCAACGTGTGAGTGGTTCGCTTGTACGATTTTCGATCAGATTGATCGATTTGAAATGGATGAAGCATTTGAATTGCTGTAAAGTGTTAGATTTTAAATAAATAAGTAACGTCCGTATCATTAAATGACTATTTTAATTGACCGTTTGAATCAGGAGAATGACCTGTTTTGGTCAGTTGTTTTGTCGGTAACTGTGAAGAATCAAATATTTTTCTTTGGAATCTCAGAATTTCCCTCGGGGCTTCACCCCTCGTGCAATTCCTTGGTTCCAAAGTGAAAATGTTTTGATTCTGTACAGTTAGCTCTAAACAGCTGATACGCAGTCATTATCCTTTAAACCTTGGCTTCAAACTGTGATTCATGTCTTCAAAATTATACTTTGTACTTTGTCACACATGCATTGCATTTTCAAATTAACACTTTATATCCCTGCTAATATGATTTAGCCGCCACGTCTACGAGGGTCGTTTATTAAGTTCTACCTCCTACCTCATGACTTTGCTATTCTATAAGCCAGTCTAATGAAATATTCCACAATTGTAGCTTTGAATCTCAGCTACAAAATCATAGAAAAGATTAATGATATCTGTTTCACTTTTGTTCTGATGTGGTCAAAGCTAAAGAGAGATTTTGGACAACGGAAACGGTAAATTGCCTTCAAAGTAAATACATGCTTTTTGGTCAGTCACTTTTATAGTTTGTAGTTTCCTAAAGAAATCATCTGAAAGTTAGAACAGTTACCCTTTACCAATAGCACAAGTGGTAGACTATGGACATGAAATACAGCGCCTCCAAGTGACAGCATTTAACTATTGAACTAATCACCATGACTGAATTTTCCAACCAGCAGTTAGGCCAATAATAAAATATTGTTTGGTTGTCCTCGACATTCATATCTTATTTTCCGTCAGTTCTAAAACCTCGTATAAACCTTTCATAGTCAAATTTCCCGCTCATGCTTAACCGATGAATATAATACCCTGTGACGATATACCTGTATTGTGCAGGGCGCCGGATTGGACATACCGATTGAGCAGTGTGCAATGAAAGCATTCATTGTGTAGTAGCGTGTGATTATGCTAAGTTGACGTGAGTTCAAACGCCAATTATTAGCCGTTGATAAAGCAGAGTGTCGATTGGGAAATGTGTTGAAATTCATTTGTTGTTGTATTACTATAGTGTGTTTCGTTATTGACATCATTGTTCACCGGCCTATGGTGAGCGTGTGAACTCACTAAAACTGTTTTAGATATGACCAAATATAAGGACTGACCGTGGACAACTAAATTATCTATATTTTGGGACTTACGGGAGCATTGATATTAGACGATTTATAGAATCAATTTCAATAAGTAAGTTATCAAAATATTCCTTGATGTATAAATAAGTATTATGGAGGAAATCATTCTCTTTAATGCACAAATTACAGAGAAATCTTGAAATGAAAGTTGCAAACATTTTTAATTTTTGTTGAATTTTTGAAATTTTTGCGACACATTCATTTTCACTCATCTGTATCGATCTGTTATGTTGCAGGGGGATGGCATTTGGCTCTCATCTCATCCATAATAGGGGTTTGACTAATATTCATTACATCCATACCATTAAACAACAACTTTGATATGTCAATTTTCTAATATATTGACTCCCAATAGTTAGCTTTAGACAATTGACATCAGAGCAAGCGACCATTGATGTTTAGCTGTGGTTCGATTCCTATTGTTCAGCTGGTCGCTAGTGGGCGCTGCATTTGATGTCCGTTATATGCTTGCGGTAGCACTTGTGATAGGTACGTTTTGTCTCTTAGAATAAGCCAAACAAGCAGATATTTTGCTGTTTTTCAACCGTTTCCGTCATGCTGAACGGTTATCTCTGAACTTTGACCGATTCTGGAAATTGATGGAAAAAACATCATGGGGTTTGCAATCCAACGTATTTTCCATCATCCTATCGTCTGACGATTGCCTTATCGGCATGAAACTTAAAGGTATATTATGTGATCTTTCCATGGAACGCCCTCAACATCGAAAAAAATTGAAAGCAGATTTTCTTGCAGATTTACATTTCTGATCATAAATCGTACATACATTCCAATTACAGGGCGATACGATTCTTAATTACTTCAAAATCATGGTTTTAGAGTGAAAATAAACTGTCGGATATCCGACAACTTATTTCATTCTAGTCTAAATTCACTCTAAAACCATGATTTTGAGATAATTAGGAATCGTATCGCTCTGTAACTTGGAATGTATGTACGATTTATGATCAGAAATGTAAATCTGCAAGAAAATCTCTTTTCTAAAAAAAATCATGAATAGAGGGCGCTCTCAGGAAAAGATCACATAATATGCCTTTAAAAGTAACGACTCCTTTTCCGGAAGGTCTATACTTCTGAATTTTGATTACGCTCTACCGTTTTCGGCATTGAGCACTTTATTCAAAAGATAGTCTAACCATGAAATATTATCGATATTCATGAACTATAATTGTTGATGCATTATGCTCCTGATCTTTTATCAGTTGAGCCCTTTTGGTTGAGCACACAAATAGGAGTAATAAATAATAATAATAATAATAATGTGGATTTATAATGCGCACTAATCCACCAAAAATGGTGCTCGAGGCGCGATACAAAAAAATAACTTACATTACAACATACATTTTTAAAGTACAACTTAATCTACAATAATTTAACTAAATACAACTTAATAGTATAATAATTATGTCAATAATGATATCATAATGTGTGAATACATGTAATACTACTAATATTTGAAATTTAAAGAAAAATAGCCTATTTATATGAAACCGAAAAAACACAATTTTAATAAAAAGCATCCTTTGTCAGATGGGTTTTTAAAGAGGTCTTGAATTGTGCCAGGGATGTGCATGATCTAACATGAATGGGTAAGGCGTTCCAGAGACGTGGCGCTGCAATTGAAAAAAGCTCTGTCCCCCCAAGAGTGTTTGGAACGAGGTTCACAAAGAAGTGACTTGTCGCTGTAACGGAGTGTACGAGTAGGTATGTATGGTTTAAGAAGACATGCGATATACTGCGGTGCCATGTCATTTAAAGCCTTAAAAACAATGAGCAACAATTTGTATACAATTCTGTAACCAACCGGCAGCCAATGCAACTTCTTTAAAACGGGAGTGATGTGATATATTTTCCTAGTTAGAGTGACCAAGCGCGCAGCGTTGTTCTGAATACGCTGAAGACGTGCAATCTGATCTTGCGGAAGGCCAAACAAGAGGGAGTTACCCATATCAAGCCGGGAGGTTACAAAACTGTGAACAATTTGTTCAGTGGTATGAGGATTTAAGTACTTTCTTATTCTACTAATGTTTCTGATATGAAATGAAGCAGAACGAATAATATTAGAAATATGAGCATTAAGAGACATTGATGAATCAAAAATAGCACCTAGATTACGAGCCTTTGTTGCAGGTGTGATGTCCGCATCACCAATTGTAATATGTGGGACATGAACCTTTGACATTTGTTGTCTAGAACCAATCAAAACAAATTCGGTATTCTCATCATTCAACTTGAGAAAATTCTCCTCCATCCACCTACGAATTTCACAAATGCATGACTCTATACGCTCAATGGTTTGATCAGCACACTGTTGGGTTGGTTTAAAAGATAGGTACAGCTGTGTGTCATCTGCATACACATGATACTCTAAATTGTATTTGAGAATTATGTTATGAACTGGATAGGTATATACAGTAAACCATTGCGGTCCGAGGACCGACCCTTGTGGAACTGCGTAATCATGAACAACTGGAGTGGACGAGGAGTTACCAACGCGAACATATTCTGGTCTGTTGCTCAAATATGATTGACACCATTTTAGCGCACTATCACGCAAGCCGATAAAATCGCGAAGTCTACTAAGCAGAATGTTATGGTCTACCGTTTCAAAAGCCGCGCTTAGATCTAAAAGGATGAGGGCAGTAACATTTCCCTCATCCATGGCAGCCAAAATATCATTTTCAACGCGCAACAGGGCAGTCTCGATGCTGTGCTTTGGCCTATAGGCACTCTGAAACTCATCGGAAAGATTGTGTTCCCTTATAAGCGTACTCAATCGAGCAGATACAACACGCTCAATTGTCTTTCCTAAGAATTCCAAGTTAGCCACAGGTCTATAATTTTTAAGTACCTCCTTGTCCAAGCCAGGTTTCTTTAACAAAGGTCTTATGTACGCAGTTTTGAGCGTGGTTGGAAAAATGCCTTCTGCAAAAGACTTATTCACAATGTTTGTTATGTAAGGGACAACGTTATCAATGGACTCTTTGATCAGTGATGTTGGAATGGGGTCTAACTCACACGATTTATTTGGTGATTTACGGATAATATCACGAACCTCTATTTCAGTGGCCGGTTTAAAAGTAGTGAGGTAAACAGTGGTGTTTGATTCAGTCTCACATGAGAAATCAGTACATTTTCCAGGAAAAGTTTTACGTAGGTTCACTATCTTTTGACTGAAAAACTCTGAAAATCTTTCAGAGTAGGGTACAGTGGGGTGGAGCAGACCGCCTTCCTCTTCCCTCCCTCTGCCCCTGGGTGCTGAAGCCTTGCCTTTAAAGTTTTAAGACTTAAAAGTCTTCCCAAGGTTTCTATGTTGGTCATTTGTCAAACTCCGAAAACAGACTGATCAGGCAGGAGGCTCTATTTACAGGGCGATTGCGCGGGGGTCATTAGTTCAAATCATCCTTTAGACGAAGACATGCATGGATGGAGTACAATCACTTGGATCAATATAAGTTTAACAGGTGTTTGTACTTGGGGGAATGATTTGAACTAATAACCTTCGTGCAATCGCTCTATACTCTCCGTCCACACGCAGAGAACGTTGTGCAAACGTATTGAGAACGCACTAGTAACGCACTAGTAACGCAGACAGCGACTTTGACGCACTAAAAAAGAACGTTTACAGCATAGTGGAAGCGCAGTGAGAGCCCGTGATACTTCAAAGTAGAAACACAATGGGTCGTACCATGAGCGCCGTGTAAATTTGATAAGCGGGATAGGAACATACTATGAACTACCTTGTTTTAAAAATTTGACAATTTTGAGCAGTTTTCCGCGCTCTTCCTACATGTTGTTCATGTGTTGATACCTTTCAGCACAATACAAGCGCTGTTGATCGCAGCAGAGAGTAAACAAGCGCGGCGCTTTGTATGGCGCTCAATGGCGATCAAGGGGACCCTATCCCGCTCTAGCCAGTGTCCACTGCGTCCCCAATTGATTATTAGAGACCTTACTGCGTTTTTCTTGGCGCTTTGATACTTGTTGATACTTTTTTCAGCGTAACGAGAGCGCAAGGCCTGATCGCTGTAGATTCCACACCAGTAATTTATGTCAGTCATTGCAGAAGTCAATCAAACTTTTTTTATCAGCTGGGCATCCTGTGGCCCATTGATTATAGAATTAATCAGAAATGGTACTCATTGCTCCTAAATGAATCAAGTTGTAGTTTAATCCTGATTTTAGGACTATAACCTAATACCACAGTGCAAAAAGAAATATTTTCAATGCATTTTGTAGGTTTTTGGATGCATTTTGATTGTAATGTTCTTGTAAAATTTTTCAACTTTTTCTGATAAATGAGGGCGCTACACCAGTTGTCCAACTCTGGGGCTAATTTCTCGAAACTTTCGGGGAGACCATATATAATTGTTTTGATTAAATTATCAAAGATATCATGAAATTTAAGGAAAATGTCAAATTGAGACATCCAGTCGCTTTATAAGCGAGGAAATGGCCTTTTTGTAACCACCATTTTACATGTAAACGCATAGGGAAACCATTTGGTGGCGTGAAATCTGAATGAGTGCTCTATGCTGGTGTGTAAATATCGTCCGCTTCATTTTTCTGATGATATTTTGATAAGTCTGCTACCAAAGTGCTTGAAATTCATTGATATCAGGTCCAATTTGACAATTCCACAACAAAACTATGGTAAGATAGGGCAAAATATTCGATTTCACCATGATTTCAGAAGCAAACGATACAGGCAGATTACACGATGAAAGTAGCCTACCAAATTAGGCAGTCTTGTCGTCATCATCATTAGCAGCGTAACAAAGTGAAATGATTTGATTTATAAGCTTACTACATCATCCCATTACTAAGCGTCGATGATCATATTAGAAGCTCAAATTGTAATAAATAGCTGCCTTGAAGTATACTCGCCTTGCAAACAAGGTAAATCTGAGTGTTGGTGGAAAGTGAAATTAATATTAAGCCTTAAGGTGGGTGTCTTTTTTAAGCGAAGTTGAAATCAGTCTTAAAAAGATTAGTCTAGATCCCTATGCCAGAGACCTGAGATCAAGTCTACCTTGAAGCAGCTATTTAATGACTCTGGTTAGTTTTGTGCTGAATCCAGGCATACAATATCGGCTAGTTGAATTGATAAAGCTTCAAAATTCAACAGTGTGGAAGGATACATTGCCTAGCTATTGGATTTTGAAGCTTACTTTGAATTCCAGCCTAAATTAGTGTTATGTGTGCAAGTAAGGTTATTGGGGACAGATTTTCAATTGCTACATCTAATAGATTAACTTGCCAGTCATAAATTATCCCCCGATCAAATCATCATGCCCCTCCGCCCCCCATGTATAAAATAATTTTTAAACAAATTTAAAAAAATAATAAAAAATTAAGGGGTCTAGAGGGTTTCAGTATCCATGTTTAAAAAGTGTTTAACAATTACATTGATTAGATCAATTCACATGATCAGGTTTTATGTGATTCAGCATAATTTGCATGTAGGACAGGCCAAATATACAAACTAATCATAGTCCATGGTATTTCACACTAAACTAACACAGTGTTCCACTTTGTTGTAAAAAATCCAAAAGCAAGTGAAAAGATGTAAATTAACATTATAATGACTAAAATGGACACTGATACTTCTTTTTTCCACATTCAGTCCTAAAATATTAATTGGTGTGACCCACAAAGCCCAGGTTATATTTTGACAGTTTGCTGTCTTCAGTAGATAGTACATGTTTAAGGGGTAGGCCAAGATTGGCTCTGATTTGAAATGGTAAAAAAATCATGTGATATCATGAAATATTTTCAATGCATTTTGTAGGTTTTTTGGATGCATTTTTATTGTAAATGTTCTGGTACCATTTTTCAACTTTTTCTGATAAATGAGGGCGCTACACCAGTTGTCCAACTCTAGGGGCTAATTTCTCGGAACTTTCGGGGAGACCATATATAATTGTTTTGATTAAATTATCAAAGATATCATGAAATTTAAGGAAAATGTGTCAAATTGAGACATCCAGTCGCTTTATAAGCGAGGAAATGGGCTTTTTGTAACCACCATTTTACATGTAAACGCATAGGGAAACCATTTGGTGGCGTGAAATCTGTAGGTGTGACAGCCCTATTATCGGCATAAAACTCAGAGTAAGGACTCCTTTTCCGGGAGGTCTATACTTCTGAAATTTTACATCCGAGTTTAATCGGGTTATGGTCATCTGAAATGAGATAATCACACCCAAAATCAAACAAAAGCAAAAACATAAAAACCGTTGAAAAGTTGAGGTATACACACAAAAATGTATTGATACTGCTTTATTGAGTACATTATACGCCGATGTTACACATTTACCTCGAGCTCATCCTGCTGGTCTTATAAAAATGTCCATTCAGGGGTAGAATGTTGTTGTTGTATAGTGTTATTAAGGAGTAACACATACACAGCTAGCTACTCCCGGGTAGCTACTTCACAGTTCCAGTGAGTCCTTGAGAATTAGGCTTGGACCAAAGAAAATCTAAAGACAGTACCACAATGCATTGCATTTTTGCAAAACGTCGTAAATATGGTCTCCGATTCATCTCGGTTCCCATAGACATATGCACAAAATCATAGCTTCATAGCGCCATCATCGAACAAGCTCTTAATGCTTGTTTACATAAATAAATAAATTAGCTCTCAGTGTCTCAGTGTTCCTTTTTTATTTCCAAGAACTCGTCTCGCAAACGACTTACTCACAGTTATTGGAAAACCAATAAGTCAGGGGAACCATCAATTTTCCGATATGTGTCATGCGTGACAGAAAGCCACGATGACGATATCTCGGGACAAAAAGGTCACTGATATATCGATCGTATTGATACGGGTATGGATAAGGGGAAATCCATACGGATCGTGGGCAAAAATCTTGAGTTGGCACAATGCATTGTGGTTAAAATCTTCTGTGGGCTTGGACCATGAATCTAGAAGACATACGTTTGGGGACTGACTTAGACATTGCAATAATCTGAAATTAACTAAGAACAGCTTCATGTGAATCTACAGCACTAAATTATTTTAGTCCTTGCCGACGACAATCGAATGTCCTCTCTACTTTAGAAGCCTGTGGCTCTAATCATAAATAATCAGGAAAGGTGCTTACTGCCCCCAAATGATTAAAGTTGGAATATAATCCTGATTTAAGGACTAATATATATAACCACAGTGCAAAAAGAGATATTTTCATTCCATCTTGTAGGTTGCTGTCTTTTAAATGATAAATGAGAGAGATCACGTACTTCAATCATCACAAATATCATGAACTTGATGAAAATGTAAAGTTGAAAATCCAGTCGCTTTATAAGCGAGAAAATCGTTGTTTTGTAACAACCCTTTAACATGTAAAAGTATAGTGAACCTATTTAGTGGAGTGGAAACAAAATCGGCCAAGCGTATTTCCGTCTCGTACGTTTTAAATACTGTTCGAGGGTTTCGTGGCATAGCTACCAGATTATATAATTATAGGATTGTTCCTATGCCGAGCAATTGATAAACCGAATGTTACTCTGAGCAGCTACCACAGATGTGATCTTTTTGTTCAGATACCTACATGTAGTGATTTGAAAAAGTAACTATCTGTAATAGCTGCCATATGTTTGTTATATGTGGGTATATTATCATATTCTTACACCCTTGTGAAATGCAACCTTACATAGCAGCCATTGTAGTGAAGGCCTTGTGTCTCCAAACCATCAAACCACTACCATGACTACTTAGGATATTAATATCATTTTAAAAAAGCTTTGTGTGTTTTTTATTCCATAGTGACATTTTTTTATAGATCCATTCGGATGGAACTATATTAGATTAATTGGTATTTAGTATTATTTAGCTTTTATGACGTATTCTTATCCTATCTCATCATTGTATATAATATCCGTGTCTTAGTTTTTATAAGGTTCTTTAATTCATTTGTATATTGTTCTTTTTATGCTTGTAAAGCACTTTGAGGTGTTTTATAAAGCGCTATAAAATGCGGTTTTATTATTATTATTACCACCCGACACCATGAATAGGTTGACAAGGGAAGCCAAGGTGTAGCGGAGTTTCTGTGCGACTCGAAAGGTTGCATTTATTTTACATAATTTTCTTTTCAAGTGCAACATAAATTATTGAATTTCACGTTATAGGGACGGAAAGTTCCCATCGACCCTCATTCGATGGAGTGAGATACCCCGGTAGAATATACAATTCAGAAATCGTATATAATTACCCAATGTAATTAAAATTGATATACCTACAAAAGGCCATCCACCAAAGGGATTTCATTATACCTTCAATTACAAAAGGCTATCCACCAAAGGGATTTCATTATACCTACAATAGGCCATCCACAAAGTGGATTTCATTATACCTACAAAAGGCCATGCACTAAAGGGATTTCATTATACCTACAAAAGGCCATCCACCAAAGGGATTTCATTTAACTAGAATTTGACAAGGATCATCAGCGCAGAAATTTTCTACCTAGACGTCTTACGGAATTTCCCAAGTAGAGATCACAAGCATCTCATTATTGCCATTTCTTAACAATTACACAACATATATTTGACGGTCTATTTTGTAATTCTGTATTTAAATTTATCAACTACTATAGTAAGTGCTATAGTTATCATGATTGGTAATTATACAACTAGTATTTTTTAATTAATCTTAGCAATGTATTTATACTAAATAATAATTAACTTTTCATTGCAAAGATAAAGACACACGCCAAAGCACTATTATGAGTAACAAGGTGTGGGAGGGGGGGGGGGGGGGGGGGGGGGGAGACAATCACACAACCTAGCGTCACAAAACTAAATTTTAGCCGACCTTCCAGTCAGTCGAGCACAGAACGAATGATTGTAATAGTATTGCCAAGAACTGGCATTCACCGCGGAGGGAATAATTACACGCGCCACTGACTATGAGAAGACCTCATCATCACACCCCATTGTTAAAACTATACTCTGATCATACATCCTGGGCTGATATATGCCAAATGTATGGAATTTTTGCATTTTGGATTTAGGTATGTTAACAAAGCAAATGTACTCGACATGATTGTCTAGTGGTCTAATACATACGTCCCACTATTAAAACTATACTTTCACCGTACATTTTGATCCTGATTATGATTGATATAATATCATTTCAGGAATTTGACCTTTTGGCGGCCATTTTCGACGCCATCTTGAATAACCCCTTAGCATACCAAAATCATTTTGGTAACATACTGAATATGTTTTAGGACAATGAAAGGAAGTTAAAAAAAGTTGTTTGGGGGAGTCCTGGGGGTGCACGGTAACCCACCCCCACCCCCCATATATACCCGGCTATGCAATTTCCCGTAAATTGGATCATGTGACTTCAAGTCACGTGATACGCAAGTGCCGGGTTTCCCCATTTTTTCTTCTTGAATTAACTCAAAGGGTATTAGGTCCTTGTTATAAAAACAAAGCACAAAGAAAAACAAATCACCTCGAGGGGAACTGTAGCAACCCGAAGTCGGTTAGTAATATCTGACTTTTTCAACTTCCTCAACATGTGATAGTTGAACATGGCAACAGGGTATCAATATGGCAACACTGACTTATTTAAATCGGTTGGTTTGTTAGACCAGAGATAGGGCAACGCAGTAAATATCCTCAGTAGTTATCATTGCACTCATGCATAGAGAAATATACGCGCATGATACAACAGGCAAAACAGGCCTATCATACTAAACAATTTGAAGGCTGCAATTCAAAGCAACTGTTTCAAAAAGTCGACAAATTGTGCACACCAAAGGTATCCAAAACGTTACCATCTGATATTTCCGATCTTTCCCTTGCAGAACATTTTTCGGACTTTTTTGCAAACAAAATTCAAAATATCAAGGATATTCTTAAAAACTCATCAAAGATTATGTTTCTATTCAAATATTTTCGGAATTTTCACCAGTTTCTGAGGATTTAGTTAGAGACATTATTATGAAATCTTCTTCGACTTCCTGTTGTCTCGATCCAATGGTTGCTTAAGAAATGTTTGGAAGAGCTATTACCAGTCATCACTAAAATTATTAACATGTCTTTTCAAAGTGGTCAATTTCCTGATGTTTTGAAATCTGCTCAGATCACTCCTCTTTTGAAGAAACAAAATTTGGATTGTGAGATTTTGAAAAATTATCGGCCTGTTGCCAACCTTAAATTTCTTGCAAACACCATTGAGCGTGCTTGTGCATCTCAAATCCACGACTATTTATCATTGAACAATCTTTGTGGTAAGACGCAATCTGCATATAGATCTTGTCATAGTATAGAAACTGCTCTTTTACGTGTATATAATGATTTATTGTTAACCGTAGATCAAGGTAATGAAGCTGTTTTAATTCTTTTAGATTATTCCGCAGCTTTCGATACTATTAGTCACACTGTTTTTCTAGATTGATTATTTCATAGATATGGTGTTTTGACGGCACTACCTTCAATTGGTTTAAAACGTATTTTATGAATCGTACACAATATGTTATCATAAATGACTCGCTATCTAAACCTCGTGTACCACTTGAAGGTGTTCCTCAGGGATCGGTCATTGGCCCTTTATCTTTTACTTTGTATACCGCGCCACTTGAAGATCTTATTGAAGCTCATGGTTGCGGTAGAATTATATATGCCGATGATACGCAAGTTTATGTTATTTTGAAAAACTCTGACCATTCAATGATCACCAAACTTGAAAGATGTATTAATGATATCAAGGCCTGGTCTAATGCTAATGATTTAAAATTGAATGAGGACAAACTTAAGTTATTCATATAACATCTCGTTTCAGAAATTCCTCTCATTTATCACCTGTTGAAATTGCCAATGTTCCCATTCACCCTGTAAAAAGTGCACGTAACCTCGGAGTCATTTTCGAGAGTGATCTTAAAATGAATGACTATGTAAATAATATTTGTCGTTCGGCTTCGTTTGCTTTATACAAGATAGGTCATATTCGGAATTTTCTCAATCAAAAATCTACGGAAATACTTATTCATGCTTTTATCACGAGTCGCCTTGATCAATGTAACAGTCTTCCGAACTCACACATTGCAAAATTACAGAGAATACAAAACTCTGCTGCAAGGCTTGTTACACGCACTCGTTATTATGATCACATTGGTATTCATCACATTACACCAGTACTTCAGAAGCTTCATTGGTTGCCGGTATCCTACCGTATTATGTACAAAATCATTGTTTTAACTTACAAATGCATCCATAATTTGGCACCGGTTTATCTACAAGAACTCATACAGGAATACAAACCATCTCGAAATTTACGATCGGCTTCAAAGCAACAACTTATCATTGTCTCTGTGTCAACTTTAACTTATGGTCATCGTCATTTCGTCATGCTTCAGCTTAACTTTGGAATCAACTTCCGCTTCACATCAAGAACTGCAAAACTCTTAGCCATTTCAAATCGTCTCTAAAGACACACTTATTCACAATTGCTTTTGATGATTGATTTTCCCTGCTTACAATGTTTTTGCATGTTCATCCACATATTGTATATTTCTTATATTGTAATGTTACGTAAGTGTTGTTATGTTATCTGTTAAGCGCTTAGAGACTTCGGTGGGAGGCGCTTTAGAAGCACCGTTTTATTATTATATTATTATTAGTATTATTATACCTTCCAAACCATATTCAAGGTAACCGGCAGAACCAATCTCTCATCAATTTATCACAAGAGGCAAACTATGAAAGTTTTAAGGACGTGTTAACAGGTCCATGGCCTGTTTGGGTGTATAACTGTCACGCTGCCTGAGTAAGCGATAGTGTCGTCTGACGACATCACGAAACTATAAACATGATTGGTCTACACTGTAAATTGCCCGTCAATTCATGAACTGGGTCATCCCATATCATATAATATATGGTATATTATACAGTCCTCAAAATAAGTAACTGACCAGGTAATATACTCTTAACTCCAACACTATAGCTCCTACGTAAAAATATTAAATTATGAAGTAGTAAAGAAATTACTTTTCTTTAATTTGAAATATTGTTCACGAAGATCGGTTAATAATTAAGATCGCTACATTGAAAAGGATTTTACATTTTCACATTAATGCAGTTTACATTTTCACGTATGTTGGTTCGATTCGACGATTGCCCCCGCAAATAATATACTTTATTATTGTCACAACAGGCTCAGAGTTGAAAACACCAATTAATTTGAGTACAAGTTGAACTCAACCATCGATAATGGGCCTAAATGATTGCCAAATCGATTATTGAATGAACTGCTCGTATAATGTCATTAAGGTAATTACTTATCTCGATTTTCATTGATTTTGTGAATACTTGTGCATAATGCGCGCACTTTTGACCGTTGGATTTTTAACTTATTAAGAAGTAGAATCGGTACTGTGTAAATATCTTTAATTCAATAATTAAACAATCTGAAGTTTTTCAATAAGAGGGTTTCCAAATGCATAAGGGAATATTCTAGTGATCAAACGATCCCTTAGACAGACCTATTGCGGCTCAAAACCGATTTCGAAAACGTTAAAAGAGCGTAAATTTGTTTCCGTAATGTAGCACCATCGATGAAACCCGGTACCCAGGCAAATTTTGATTTTGATTTTTTGTCACCATAACTTGCGTAACCAAAACAAGTTTAAAACATCAGTCAAAATAATTTTGCGTCACAATGCGGACGCGAAAGAAGAAAAAAAACCACATCAAATCTTGCGTGGATAGGGCCATCTCCTCATACACTTCAAGGGTAATAACAATGAAATACATTTTCGAAACTGAACTTTATTTGGAGCGTGATATGTTTTGGCCTTGCTCATACAAAACAATATTTTGAACATCATGAGTGCCTGAAATTCGAAAATAACCTATTAATAGTACGTTGAACATAAATAAATAATAGGCCTAAAGTAATTGCCGTGTTGATCAACTGTATGATGCCAATAAAGTGATCAAATATTTCGTTATTGTGCATAATGCGTGCAATTTAAGACAAATTTGATTAAGTGGAGCCAGCTAGGGCAAATGATGTAATGAATATTTAAACGATAGCGTGCTGTCGATAAGAGGATCAGACGGTAATTATAAAGAGTGTGACATAAATTATAAATGATCATCTATTGTAATTTCTTCCGCTCATTATATACATTCGCTCAAGGCTTTTTGTTATAATGAACATTGATGAAGCGTTGCCTGGAAACGAATAGACTCAAACTGACACGCTTCATTATTCCAAAACATCCCTAGTTGTTTTCCATTTTCAAAACTTCTTTGATTAGAAAAGGTTGCAGGATACACACTAAAAACATTATATTCAAAGGTGAATAGATTTCCTTTTCAAATATTTTTAAATAGAAAACTATTCAAAATGAAAAGAATCGTTTCATACACTAACATTTATCTATTCAAAATGTGAATAGATTTCCTTTTCAAATAGTTTTGAGTAGAAAACTATTCCAAATGAAAAGAATCGTTTCATTTTGAATGACAAAATGCCGAGGGACACTGTATTCGCTAATTTGCATATTTTACTTGGCCTTATATGAGCCGAGTAAATTGTGCAAATAGCTTTTAGCATAATTGCAATGGTACAAAAATTAGCACCGGTGCTCGTTTGTACCATTTCAATATGCTAATGAACTAATTTGCACCTTTTATTCAATAAAACCTATTATTTTAATTAAGTCGATGCATTAATATAACACCATGGAATGTATATTGATATGTATGCATATCTTCTCACTTGTTTTAGGAAAGTGAAGTTATTGTTCACTAAATAAATGCAATATACATTTTACGTATAGGCCTATGAACATTCGAGAAGGAAAAAAAGTGTTTTAAAAACAATTGTGTTTCTTGCATTATTTTATTGGTGATTATTGGGCCGGGGGATTCATCGTCCCTTTGCCACACAAGTGATGCAAAACAACGACCGCAAATAAAAAGAAATACATAATAACAGATTGGCATATGAATAATGAGCATCTATTATTAGATTACAACCCATTAATGCAATACCAAAGATAGCTGTCGAATCTGTCAAACGGAAGTTACTGCTATCTACTGAAGATAGTTATTTACAAGTAGGCCTAAGTTGTTTTACAATTATTCGCGTTACTTTCAACCCCATATATAGATTCCGTTACTTTTAGATACTCTTATGCACATCTGATAATACATGAATAAATCTCGTAGGAGTATCTGAAAACGCTATATTATGGATTGCAATAATGGGCAATTATACATCTTCGAAATGCATTAGTATAGGGAATTGTTTTCACTGAACGATCCCGTATTAAATGAATGTCTTTATAAAAAAAATCTGGGGTTGCCAATCCCATGGTCCACTGCCAAATACTGTGCAATTTGAGATCATGTGACATTTCGTTTTCGAGTTATGATAGAAAAACCAAATTTAGATGAAATATTTTGCAATCTGCGTATACAATCTTGGAAAAAAATCCTTGGAACGCGAACGCTGAGGAGACGTGTTGGGTATTGTGTGCATGTATTGAACTTAGTGTCTTCTGTTATAAATGGAAATTGTTCAAATTAATACGGGGTGGAAGGTGGGGGGGGGGGGGGGGCGACTGTGGGTATAAACTTAGTATGCCGTCCGACTCAGAGAATGGGGAAGAGATCTATAAGATAAGAAGTTTCCCAGTTTATTTCGTAAAGAAAAAAGAAAGAAAAAAAAGAAAGCCCAACTCCCCCTTATTACAAGAAAAAAAGAAAAAAAGAGGGTGGAGGGGGGGGGGGGGGGGGGAACAAGGTACAAATCAAGCAAGAAAATATTACTCCTCAGACCTCATGAAAAGGGACCTCTTATACTACTATCCACCCTCAGTAAACCGTTTAAAAAAGGCTCAGTAGGACGAGGGTTATAATATGTTAGGTAATACAAAGAGAGAAGTGATCGGGGTAACGTATACAGAATTAGGTATGGAATCATATATATAGGCTAATATCATGTTGAGAGTAGATATAAATTAGTTTTTATTAATGGATGATAATAGCAATTTTCGGGATCGAATACAAAAAGCAGCGGTGATATGCTTGCTTGACTTCTTCAAATTAGTTAATAACATTGAGCAATAATTCATACGTAGGAGCTGCCATCTCAATATGTTCAAACGTTTCCATGACGATGGAGTTGCTTGCACGCTTATGCTTATGATGATATATATATATATATAACAATCTGCTCTCTCTGATCAATTCATTGTTATCCAAAACCCAGCGCGCTTGGGTTGTGGCGTGGTTGTATATGACAAGTTTTTTTTTACAATGTCGTACCAACGTTATTATAACGTTGGTTTGCTATCAATGGAATAAGAAAGTTGTGAAGATGTCGTAAATACGTTACTTACCTAGTAATACTAACGTTGGGGTGACGTTTTAAAATCTTTAAAATAGGACGTTAACAAAACGAACTGATTTGCCAACTAGGAAGTTAATGAGACGCACATTTTCAACCAATCTCTATCAAGCTAATGCAGTTGCTTCAGCCTTTCCAAACAATCCTCAACATGCGGTTCTACTTGAATAATCGATTTGTCACGACATCACTGCTTTTGCAAGTGTTTTTGGGTGAGTATTTCTTAAAACACTTAGGCCGTATTCTCGTACTAATCGTACTACACTGCAAAAAGGTTACTTAGATATTTACTCAACATTTTACACAACGTTGTTGAAGTATGCAACCGCTCAACAGTTGCGTAACATTTACCCAACACCGTTGGATAACATGTTTTCACCAACAGTTGAACAATTCCAGTTGCACAATTTTGATTACACAACAGTTGGGTATTATTAATTAACCATTTGTCGGGCATTTTAATACCAACTGTTGCTTAATTCGTGAATTGTTTTCATTATATATTGAGAATTTTTGTATATCAACTGTTGCTTAATTTATCAAATGTAGCCATATGTTGGGTGTTTTAATGCAAATCGTTGCTTATTTGTGACAAGGTTTTATTATATATTGAGCAATGTGAATTATGGGCGATGCAGCAGAGCTACATACATCACTTCCTTCTGGTAGTGAACCGGTAACTTGTAAAGGGAATTATAGGCGATGCAGCAGAGCTACATACACCATTCCCTCTCGGTAGTGAATCTGTAAATTCTTTTAACAGGTTATATAATATCTGACATCTCTTATCTTTGGTGTTTTTTACTGTGAACGTTCGCCCAAACGTAGTCTTGCTATCTGGGTATGAAGGTATAAATAGTCCATATTATATAATACATAAACATATTTATGTGATTCTTTTGGTGGAAAATAGATCACGTGACCTGAACTATTCAGTATATGTCCATGTCGTGGTTTTTTGGCTATAAAAATCGACATCAGATTTTTATATAAAGGCGTTCCAGAATACATCTGGCTCAGTCCATTGTGACGATGGTCTTATGGAATTGTACTAGACTGTGAACCAGCATTTACCTAGCAGAGCACTTACTTTGAGATATGTCACACGCGTGCAATAAAACTATGGAATCGTAATGGAATGTGTCGATAGAGTTAATATTAACCATAATATATAACCTTTGAATTACTGTCAGTTCTTTGAGAGTGTTGTGAAGCTTTGTGACTGGAACGAAATATCTAGACGCTTTTTCACTTATTAAAATTACGGACCCGTTACCTTTTTGTTGTTGAGATATGACACCACTAAATGGTTCGCCTATAGGTGTACATGTTAAAAGAGTGTTACAAAATTCCCATTTTCTCGCTTATAAAGCGACTTGATTTTTCAATTTGACATTTTCCTTTAATTTCATGATATCTTTGATCATTTAATCAAAAGAATCATATGGTATCCCCGATAGTTCCGAGAAATTAGCTCCCAGAGTTGGACAACTGGTGTAGCGCCCTCATTTATCAGAAAAAGTTGAGAAATGTTGCCAGAACATTTACAATCAAAATGCCTCCAAAAACCTACAAAATGCATTAAAAATATTTCTTTTTGCACTGTGGTATTAGGTAATAGTCCTAGGTAATAGTCCTTTGATTGACTTCTTCGAGGACTGAAAATAAATACTGGTGTGGAATCTAAAGTGACAATGTTTTTAATTTTTTTTATTGTTTTTACTTTCAATTTTAATCCTCACAATGATATAAAAACTATTCTATTGCAAAAACAATGAGGTACACATGATTTTTTACCATTACAAATCAGAGCCAATCTTGGCCTACCCCTTAAACATGTACTATCTACTGAAGACAGCAAACTGTCAAAATCTAACCTGGGCTTTTTGGGTCACCCCAATTAATCTTTTAGGACTGAATGCATGTGGTAAGAAGAAGTAACAGTGTCCATTTTAGTCATTATAATGTTAATTTACATCTTTTCACTTGCTTTTGTAATTTTTACAACAAAGTGGAGCACTGTGTTAGTTTAGTGTGAAGTACCATGGAATATGATTAGGTTGTATATTTGGCCTGCCCTACATGCAAATTATGCTGAATCACATAAAACCTGATCATATGAATTGATCGAATCAATGTATTTTTGAAACACTTTTTGATCATGGATATAGAAACCATCTAGACCCTTAATTTAAAAAACTGTATATTATTTATATTTTTTTATACATGGGGGAGGGGGCATGATGATGTGATCGGGGATCATTTATGACTGGCAAGTGAATCTATTAGATGTAGCAATTGAAAATATGTCCCCACTAACCTTACGTGCACACATAAAATTAATTTAGGTTAGAATTCAAAGTAAGCTTCAAAATCCAATTAATAGCTAGGCAATGTACCTTCCAACACTGTTGAATTGTGAAGCTTTATCAAATCAACTAGCCGATATTGTATCCCTTGATTCAGCACAAATCTAACCTTAGTCATTAAATAGCTGCTTCAAGGTAGACTTGATCTCAGGTCTCTGGCATAGGGATCTAGACTAATCTTTTAAGACTGATTTCAACATAGCTTAAAAAAGACACACACCTTAATCTTAATTTCACTTTCCACCAACACTCAGATTGACCTTGTTTGCAAGGCGATTATACTTCAAGGCAGCTATTTAGGCTAGAATTCAAAGCTAGAATTCAAAGTAAGTATTTAGGCAAGAATTCAAAGTGAGATTTGAGCTTCTAATATGACCGAAGCTTAGTAATGGCATGATGTAGTAAGCTTATAAATAATTTCACTTGGTACGCTGTTGTTGATGATGACAAGACTGCTGAATTCGGTGGGCTACATCGTGTAATCTGCCTGTATCGTTTGCTTCTGAAATCATGGTGAAATTGAATATTTTGCCCTATCTTACCATAGTTTTGTAGTGGAAATGTCAACATTTAAATTTGAACAATTTCCATTTATAACAGAATACACTAAGTTCAATACATGCACACAATACCCAACACGTCTCCTCAGCGTTCGCGTTCCAAGGATTTTTTTCCAAGATTGTATACGCAGATTGCAAAATATTTCATCTAAATTTGGTTTTTCTATCATAACTCGAAAACGAAATGTCACATGATCTCAAATTGCACAGTATTTGGCAGTGGACCATGGGATTGGCAACCCCAGATTTTTTTTATAAAGACATTCATTTAATACGGGAACGTTCAGTGAAAACAATTCCCTATACTAATGCATTTCGAAGATGTATAATTGCCCATTATTGCAATCCATAATATAGCGTTTTCAGATACTCCTACGAGATTTATTCATGTATTATCAGATGTGCATAAGAGTATCTAAAAGTAACGGAATCTATATATGGGGTTGAAAGTAACGCGAATAATTGTAAAACAACTTAGGCCTACTTGTAAATAACTATCTTCAGTAGATAGCAGTAACTTCCGTTTGACAGATTCGACAGCTATCTTTGGTATTGCATTAATGGGTTGTAATCTAATAATAGATGCTCATTATTCATATGCCAATCTGTTATTATGTATTTCTTTTTATTTGCGGTCGTTGTTTTGCATCACTTGTGTGGCAAAGGGACGATGAATCCCCCGGCCCAATAATCACCAATAAAATAATGCAAGAAACACAATTGTTTTTAAAACACTTTTTTTCCTTCTCGAATGTTCATAGGCCTATACGTAAAATGTATATTGCATTTATTTAGTGAACAATAACTTCACTTTCCTAAAACAAGTGAGAAGATATGCATACATATCAATATACATTCCATGGTGTTATATTAATGCATCGACTTAATTAAAATAATAGGTTTTATTGAATAAAAGGTGCAAATTAGTTCATTAGCATATTGAAATGGTACAAACGAGCACCGGTGCTAATTTTTGTACCATTGCAATTATGCTAAAAGCTATTTGCACAATTTACTCGGCTCATATAAGGCCAAGTAAAATATGCAAATTAGCGAATACAGTGTCCCTCGGCATTTTGTCATTCAAAATGAAACGATTCTTTTCATTTGGAATAGTTTTCTACTCAAAACTATTTGAAAAGGAAATCTATTGACATTTTGAATAGATAAATGTTAGTGTATGAAACGATTCTTTTCATTTTGAATAGTTTTCTATTTAAAAATATTTGAAAAGGAAATCTATTCACCTTTGAATATAATGTTTTTAGTGTGTATCCTGCAACCTTTTCTAATCAAAGAAGTTTTGAAAATGGAAAACAACTAGGGATGTTTTGGAATAATGAAGCGTGTCAGTTTGAGTCTATTCGTTTCCAGGCAACGCTTCATCAATGTTCATTATAACAAAAAGCCTTGAGCGAATGTATATAATGAGCGGAAGAAATTACAATAGATGATCATTTATAATTTATGTCACACTCTTTATAATTACCGTCTGATCCTCTTATCGACAGCACGCTATCGTTTAAATATTCATTACATCATTTGCCCTAGCTGGCTCCACTTAATCAAATTTGTCTTAAATTGCACGCATTATGCACAATAACGAAATATTTGATCACTTTATTGGCATCATACAGTTGATCAACACGGCAATTACTTTAGGCCTATTATTTATTTATGTTCAACGTACTATTAATAGGTTATTTTCGAATTTCAGGCACTCATGATGTTCAAAATATTGTTTTGTATGAGCAAGGCCAAAACATATCACGCTCCAAATAAAGTTCAGTTTCGAAAATGTATTTCATTGTTATTACCCTTGAAGTGTATGAGGAGATGGCCCTATCCACGCAAGATTTGATGTGGTTTTTTTTCTTCTTTCGCGTCCGCATTGTGACGCAAAATTATTTTGACTGATGTTTTAAACTTGTTTTGGTTACGCAAGTTATGGTGACAAAAAATCAAAATCAAAATTTGCCTGGGTACCGGGTTTCATCGATGGTGCTACATTACGGAAACAAATTTACGCTCTTTTAACGTTTTCGAAATCGGTTTTGAGCCGCAATAGGTCTGTCTAAGGGATCGTTTGATCACTAGAATATTCCCTTATGCATTTGGAAACCCTCTTATTGAAAAACTTCAGATTGCTTAATTATTGAATTAAAGATATTTACACAGTACCGATTCTACTTCTTAATAAGTTAAAAATCCAACGGTCAAAAGTGCGCGCATTATGCACAAGTGGAGCCGGCTAGGGCAAATGGCGTAATGAATATTTAAACGATAGCTGGCTGTCGATAAGAGGATCAGACGGTAATTATAAAGAGTGTGACATAAATTATAAATGATCATCTATTGTAATTTCTTCCGCTCATAATATACATCCGCTCAAAATTCGTTGGCTTTTTGTCATAATGAACACTGATGAAGCGTTGCCTAAAAACGAATAAACTAAAACTGACATGCTTCATTATTCCAAAATATCCCTAGTTGTTTTCCATTTTCAAAACTTCTTTGATTAGAAAAGGTTGCAGGATACACACTACAAAAATTCTATTCAAAATGTGAATAGATTTCCTTTTCAAATATTTTTGAATCGAAAACTATTCATAATGAAAAGAATCGTTTCATACACTAAAGGCCCTGTCACACCATAGCGTATGGCATGAACGTGGCCTGAACGTATGCCGACGTATCCAAAAAATAGCTCGAAAATTGTCAGAGTCCAAGAACGTCCAACTTCCCAACAAATTGCGTAGGAAAAGTCGACATCGGTGATGGAATGGACGTATCCATAGCGTATTAAACGTATACATAGCGTATGACTAACGTATTGATAGCGTATCACTAACTTATAACAAACTTATGACAGCGTATCACAGCGTATGCGATCGGCGAGCGTATACAAACGTATGCTTAACGTATTCGAAGCGTATGTCTGCCGTGTTCGACGTATCCTCAGCGTATCCTCGGCGTACAACGAACACGTGACTTATGCCGCTGCAGAAATTGAGTTTCGTACACGGCGGGACAAGTGTTGCCAGTTCAAGTAAACGCAGCCTAGAGGATAACTATTAAAATATCTAGAAGGATAAATCTATAGGTCCAACCTATAACTTACGACGAGTAACGTACCTCTAACGTATGTCAGCGTATATCAACGTATGTCTAACGTATGTCAGCGTTTGTAAACGTATGTCTAACGTACCAAGAACCTATCGGGAACTTATGCAGAACGTAAGTTAAGCACACGTTGAGTACGTCGAGAAATTTTGAACATGCTCAATAATTTTTCGCGGGCTCGACGTGTTCCAAATTGTCACAACGTATCACAGCGTGCTCTTAACGTAAACGACGTATCCCGAACTTACCCCTAACTTGTATCAGCGTACACCAACGTACGCCAACGTATTTTTCGATATTTCGCATCGTTGTCATACGTTCAGGCGATACGCCATGGTGTGATAGGGCTACCGTACAGCTAGCGTATGTACCATACAGCTCGCGTTTTGGGAACTGAGTATCTCATCCTCACTTCTTCATGGTCTGTCGTGTTGAACACATCAACCCATCATCATACGCTACGAATACGCTACGCTACGTTAAGTATACGTTAAGCATACGTAAGTCATACGCTCGCATACGCTGTGATACGCTGTCATAAGTATGTTATAAGTTAGTGATACGCTATCAATACGTTAGTCATACGCTTTGTATACGTTCAATACGCTATGGATACGCTATGGATACGTGACAGGGCCTTACACGATCGCCCGGCATAAGGTGAATACGGGAGAATACGTCGAAACTCGTTGGAAATACGTCAGGCATACGTTAGACATACGGCACATATACGTTATCAACTCGTTATCACTACGTTGGCTGTACGTTTCCCCGTCAGCCTACGTTCATCAACGTATACCAACTTACGAGTAACGTACGAGTAACGTACCACTAACGTATGTCAGCGTATGTCAACGTATATTTAACGTACCACAAACTTACCGGGAAATTATGCAGAACTTATATTAAGCACACGTTGAGTACGTCGAGAAATTTTGAGCATGCTCAATATTTTTTCGCTGGCTCGACGTGTTCCAAATTGTCACAGCATATCACAGCGTGCTCTTAGCGTAAACGACGTATCCCCAACGTACCCCTAATTTATATCAGCGTACACCAACGTACACCAACATATTTTTCGATATTTCGCATACGTTGGCATACGTTGAGGCGATACGTTATGGTGTATTGTGCAAATAGCTCATTAGCATAATTGCAATGGTACACAAATTATCACCGGTGCTCGTTTGTACCATTTCAATTATGCTAATGAACTAATTTGCACCTTTTATTCATTTAAACCTATTATTTTATTTTAATTAAGTCGATGCAATAATTTAAGACCATGGAATGCATATCGATATGTATACATATATTCTCACTTGTTTTAGAAAATTGAAGTTATTATTCACTTAATAAATGCAATATAGATTGTGCAAGAACATAAACATCAAAGAGTCAATGCCCCTTCAGCACCCCCCCCCCCCCCACCCACACACCACCACCATTCCCTGGTTGCCAAGAGATACAAATGCGCAACAAAAGCTTCACAATGTACATATTTAGGAAGAAATCACCACATTTTCTATCAATTTTGAATAGGATTCTATTCATATTTGAATAGGAAAAACTATTTAACTTTGAATAGGGTACATATTCATTTATTTGAATAGATTTTCCTCTTCTTTTTGAAGAGAACCTTGTAAGTGCCTTGTAAGATTCTATAGCGTTTACTTTAAGGGGGGTCTGGGGTCAAAAGCCCCTATATTTCAACAGCTTTCCCAAAACTGGACCAATAAGTGTTATATACCCAAGCCCCTGGGAAGTGGGGGTGCTGGGATGCTGCAGCACCCCCATGTTTTTTTCAAGGGGTGCAAGATTTCAAGATTTTTTGAAAAAATGTACAGTGTGTGTCCAATAATAAGTTCAAGAGCCGGAGCCTGGAGGGAAAGGACGGGTAGGCTTCCTAATCTATACTGTATTATAAAGAGGGTATTGCACTACACAACGATTTTTAAATATTAAAATATGACCAAGTAGAAATTGAACATTGGCTAAACACCGTTCTGGATGTAACTCAACAACGCTAAATAGTAGTGTGCTGGTATATGGGTTGAAGGTTAACAATAACATTCCGTACAAATTAATGAAGCCGGATTTTTGATACCGTTGCTATGGTAACCAGGGGCCGACCAATCAGGTAATTTTGCATGCTTATTCAAATTTGGAAAATAATTTTAAAAATCGGGCTTCATTATTTTGTAGCCCTTTTATGGGCTTAATATGTATACCAAATGTTATACAAATCCGACATTTCTTTTTTGAGCTATATTCAGAACGGGTTCAAACTTTCCGCTTTTCAAGGTTTTGAGATATCAGGGTTTAAAAATCACATAACGTAGAGGGCGCTTTTTACTCGTAAGCTAACCTTCACATCCAATTTTTTTACATTTATGTTTGCAAAAAATAAATATTGTTATTTATTATCAACGTTTTGTTAAGATAAATGCAGCCGATTAATTGATTTAATATGTTTTATACTATAACCATGGCAAATTGTTAAATATAGCAGGGTGAAAAAACAGTAAAATACATGTATACACCAAAATTACGAAATATGAATCAAATTTCATGGTAAATGTAAATTCAATATTAATAATACCATTTTTGAATATAAGATGTTTTACTAAACCTTTGATAATAATTTGTTCAAATTTGTTACATGTTTTAACATGTAAATCTAATAGGAAACCGCAATGTTGATACAAATTCGCGTCACCGATATAATTTTGTTCAAACACAACATTAAAATGGAATGTCCGATTTCAGTCAAATAAAAAGCATTTTGAAGCTAACATTTTACTGCATATGATGTATGCGATATCTCATATTTCCTTACCTAGCCAAAATAACATATTTCTCACCTCAGACCACCCCCCCCCCCCTAATTCACTACTGAGACGACCCGGCGATGGTTCGACCGATCCCCGAACGATGCCCGAACGTTGGTGAAGCAGTCAGTACGATCGTTCCCTACAGCCCGAGCGTTCCTTCCCCATCGGTTGTGAACTGGTTTTACGACAACTAGAATACAACAGATGGCGCAATTGTCGAATCACACAATGCCAACAGATGGCGCAATTTTCCGAATCACGTCTCGATCACCCCAAACAGGGTGCGCTAAAAACTTACGAAATACAATCTTCAGGGGTGCCCCAAGGCTCAGTCCTGGGCCCTGTCCTATTCTTATTATATATTAATGACATAAACGAACACATACAATCTACTGTTAAGCTTTTTGCTGACGACAGCATAATATACAGAGAGATAAGAGATCCACAGGATCAAATCATATTACAAAACGACCTGGCAACCCTAGGCAAATGGGCCAAAAAATGGTCTATGTCATTCAAGGTCAAAAAATGTGCTGCTCTCTCAATCACACTTAAGCGCACACCTCTTGCCCATCAGTACACACTACTGGATGAGGTCATCCCCTGTGTTCAACAGGCAGACTACTTAGGAGTCACCATCTCGCACGACTTAAAATGGAATGATCATTGCACCAAAGTTCTAAATAAAGCCAATCGTACACTTGGTCTACTGAGGAGAACTCTCTACCCCTGCTCCCAAACAGTCAAAGCTAGAGCTTACCAAACTCTCATTCGCCCACAAGTTGAATACGCCAGTGAGGTCTGGAACCCTCAAACAAAATCCGAAATAAACAGAATAGAGAAAATACAGCGCAGTTCAGCCCGGTTTGTCTTCCGTGACTACAGGTGGAGACAAACCCCTGTTACCCCCTTAATCACTAAACTCAAATGGGATTCGCTCCACACCCGCCGCCTTGCTCAACAAGCCACCATGATTTATAAAACACAATACGGCCTGGTAAACATTCACTTTCCACACAACATTCAAAGGGCTACACATATCTCCAACAGATTGGACCACCCTCTCAAGTATGTAAACAATATACACACATCAATAAATGCACACAAATTCGCCTTCTACCAACGGGCGATATATGTATGGAACAGACTCCCACCAGCTGCTGTCCTCCACATATATCCATCGGTCAACATATTCAGGACCACATCCATGCCTACCATTAGGGCTATGCAGCCTCCACATGGTAGCAACGTCCTTTAATTCCCTACCAGTTTTTAGCGCACCCTTATTTTGATAAACTTTAAGTAATATTTCAGTACGCGCACCATTTTTCTACACTGCAAATTCCGTCTGGCTACAGACGTCACGCACCACAATCCAGTTTAGCTGCGATCACAGCTGCAAAGGATTCACCGTATCAAGTATCAAGTAACAATGCGAACAGATGGCGCAATTTTCCGAATCTCATCTCGATAACCTCAAAAAATGCCAACAGATGTCGCAGTTTTCAAATTACATCTCGATAACCTCACATAATGCCAACAGATGGCGCAATGTTCGAATCACAACTCGATACCTCACACAATTCCAACAGATGGCGCAATTGTTGTCACTGTGCATTTGGTCTCCTTGGAAAGTCAACAGCCAAACGATCCACTTGAAATGAACCATTGTCTCAAGAGCGCTTTATTCCTATGCCAATGGCTTGATTCCATTTATATTGTTCTTCCTAGTGATTTAACCAAAGTGGCCCAGATGATTTCGTGTGTACTTAACGTCGTGCAGTGCAAGCGAAATGGTGGAAACACCATAGTAAATTGTTTATATTTGTCAACATTTTAAGGAGTCCAATTAGCCAAATGCGTGAAGCTTAATTATATGCGATAAAGAGACATTTGTTTTTCTAACTCCTTTTAATCACTTAGACAACGTTTCTATTGTGACGGGCTGAAATAGTATTGTCAGAAAAATTGTACTTTAGGTCCCAGATTCTAGACTGTACTTATCGTCCGATACTTGTACAAAGTCAGTGTTCCAGTATTGGCCGATACTGGCACATATTAAATGTTCCAGTATCGGTCGATATTTGAACCTAATTATGTACCAGTATCGTTCAGTACTGGGACAAATCTTACTGGTATCACGTGTACCAGTATCGCCTGAAACTTGAACATGTTCCAGTATCGACATTTCTAAAACAACCCCGGGGACTGTCCACTCCCGGGACTGTCCACCCCTGGACTGCTTCTAAATCCTCCACCCTAGGACTAACCCTAACCCAGACCCAAACCCAAACCCAAACATAACCGTTGTAAATATTCTAGCGATAGTTTCTTAAATCGTATTAGCCACTATAAAAGACACCCTCTGTCGTGGGAACAGACCACCAATGGTTTGTTCCAGAAGAAATGCACCCCCCCCCCCCATATAGAGGAACACCATATTAGTTCAAAATAAATTTGGAATTCCAGGGGTTAAGGGTATGATGGGAATTAGGTATAGGGGAATAGTGATAATGAAAATGTGTTTCGAATTCTGTTAATGGAAAGGTGTTCGGAATTCCGGGAAATTTGATGAATTTCAGGCTTTGATTTGAAAAAGGCTGGAATTCCGAGGTCCTCTAGAAGGTGGCTGACTAATTGCGAAACAAAATTCCATTCCTCGACTATTGAAAAAAGTTTGGAATTTCGAATTCCTCTATAGGGGGTATAATTTGTTTCTGGAATAGCCCAATGCCCATATTGATCATCAGCGCTTTTCAAAAGTACTAGTCAAACAGGTACGAGTTTAAAATACAGAATGGGTCAATATTGTCGGGTCTAGTTTAAAACAGAACCATCAGTAACATATTACGGTTCCATCGCCTCTATCTTTTGAGCCAATTTGGAATATATTTTTTGACATAATGACAGGCCAAACTATTAGTAATTGCTCCGTGAACATGTGCCCCGAGTCCCGACTCTGTCTAGCCAATACAATTCTGCCACGTTATATTTAGCATTTATTGTAGCCCAATTGGGCTAATAATTGAAACTAAAATCTAATCTAGAAATGCTATATCGAGACTTTTCTCAAAATATGAAAATTTAATTTTATAAAATCTGAAATACTAAGCACTAATTTATATAACAAATTGAAGTTCAAACTAGAAATTATTTATACAACCTCGCTAAACATAATAAAACCGTACAGTTCAGATGTTGGGTGTTGTTTCAACCAGCAATTGGCAGACCTACCGCCCATAGACATCATCCCACATGCTGGGGAGTTTGCTACGTGTATGCCTACTACAGTGCGTGCGAGCTCAACCACATGCGGTGAAATCATCATGTTCTGCCGCGTTGTCTAATCTATACAGTGAATATGAAATATTTCCCCTTTCATATCTTCCGATATAAACAACCGAATTTGCCCGTTGACACTTCAATTTGTGGCTATATTATCTCAATTGTTCATTGTTATACCTTAAATCACGAGACAACAAACAAAGTAACTTTAATTGCTTAGATATGGTTATACCTATACGATTCAAAAACTGGCACGATGTATTACAATCATAATTACATTTGACCTACGTGTCTTACCTGTCTGTGGTAAACTACTTAACATTGATAAATAATAATTATTAATTTTACATGTCGGGAATTGTCTTTAGTGTTCAATGTGTTAGGTGTGTAATTGATAGTCAGTCATAACGCCTTATAGTGCAAGCGAAATGGTGAAAACACAATAGTGTATTTTATTAAAATTTTTAAGGGGCGCTCAGTTTGTACAAATATGACCCGTTGTCTTCCTTAATAAAGTATCATTTCTCTAAGATCAAATTTAAAGTGTCATATTTTAGAAGTCATTGCATGCAATACCTATAAAAAGCACCACGGACATCAAATTGATGCATTAAGGACAAACTTTACAACATCTAGTTATATCTGCTTCTACTTCATGTCTTAGGGATATGAAATAGGACATAACAAAACAAAACAAGACAAGACACGACTATACGAGACGAGACGAGACGAGATGAGACAATACAAGACAATACACGGCACGACAAGAAACGACACGAACGACACGACCCGACAAAGCAAAACAAAACAATACGAAATATCTGATAAATAAGAATAGCCAATTTTCTCACGCCCTACGAAATGGCTGACAACGGGTAAACAACAAACCAGGAGCTACCCTTGCTACGTTTGTAAATTGCCATGCGTCTTAAGTTGGGATATTTCTCTTGGCAATTTACATGATAATGCTGTTTTTTATTACGATGACGAATACTACACCCTTCTTGTTGGTCTTCCGCAAAACCTAAATTTACTCCAAACCTTATATTGGTATCAACTGTATCGCAATCCATACACTATTAGTAGTAGTTACGCACTGAGCAGACTGCAGGAAACTGTACGCGGCATGAAAGTGTATAACTGCACTCAGCGTTAGCGCTGCATGCGAACACCGCACGATTGGTTTTGATTCGTTGTTTACGCAGCACGCGTTCTCCGATCTGTATCACTGATGACATGAAACTTGTTAATTAATATGATGTTGAATTAATTATTAAAAAAATAAAAGTATGCCCATATTTTGATTTGTATCGAAATGTTTAAATTAGGTCAATACATGCGTATGTTTAGTTTCTCGAAAAAATTGAGAAAATCAATGCACTTGCGTAAATGTTGATATACAATGTACTCCCAACAGCACTCCCTACGGGGTCGTTATTCACACCTCAATATAAGCGCGCGTGCATTGATCATGTCCAGTGGCGCAACCAGATTATTGGATGATTATGTTATGATATCATCGGGTTCGGGTTCGGGTTCGGGTTAGGTTAAGAGTTACGGGGTGCGTAACGTTGAAATAATGTTAGTTATCATGGTTATGTTTCCCAAATTTAACCATGGGTAGTACTAGGAATGACGGACATGTAGAAACATGCCAAAGGACAAGTATTAACTAGTTATACTTTTCAAAAACGGCGTCGGTTCAAAGTGTTTACACTGGTATGGGGATGACGTCATTTGCCTCCGCCATTTTTTAGGTATTTAGGCAAAAGTTGATTTTTGATATTATTTTTCAACTGCAAATCCATCCTCTGCCAACTCTTGATTGTCTTCGTACATGTTTAACACTTTATTTGCCATGGATTCTCCCGTGTATGATGCCCACCTCTTGCATTTAAGAATCACGTATTGAATAGCACCAAATTGCGACTGAAAGGAATACGGCATGGCAGAACGCGACCAAAGCGGGCCAAGCTTGTAGCTCATTAACCCTAACCAGCCAGGTGTTTCTGTGTTGAAACCCACCCGGGGAGGGGGACACAGTACGAATATTTTACCCAACAAATCGCCGCGGAACTCCCGGGATTCTACCCCGGACCATCCGATCACCATCACCGCGTCCCTACCCACTGAGCTAACCTGCCAACGCTTAAAAGACAACCGGGACGACCAGCTCTGACATGTATTGACTTACTCAAGCAAGATACTGGATTGGATACCTGTAACATAAAGACTGCAGTGAATGACCGAAAAGTGTGGAGAGCCATCGTAGATCGGAGACAACACCCGAGTTAAAGGTAGAAGTTCTGATTGTTGGCCCGATTTTCAACTTGATGTTTTAATTCTATTTTACATGATGAAAGGTCATCCTTTACAATTGTAGCATTTCAAAGTTTGAGTTGCATAACTCTAAATGGTTTTTATTCTAGAAGCGCAAGGTCACACAATAGTTGGCCATTGAGTAGTACACTAACTGGCTGGTTGTTAACTACCTTGGACAGTAATTCACCACATTTTAGCCTAATTTCTAAATGGAACATGTGTGGCCCTAAGATTTTACAGACAAAATGAGAAAAATATCGGGATTCTTCTGATATCAAAATATCTTGATGTGGAAAAAAAATCATAGCCCAACAAAAGTGATCGGAACATACACCTTTTAAGCAACGATAAACTACAATATACTTATGCATGCATTTGATAAAGAATGTACCCAACAAGCCTTAACATTGCGTCACACCACCTTTAACAAGTAATAAGATCTCTATAAAGCAGCCTATTGATACCTTGAACAAAATGAGCGAAACCTTATGATATAACTGAAAAAACCAGCGTATACCGATTGCATGCCACCAGTCTTGATTAATGTCAGTATTCAAATACTATAGCAACCATAAACAATGTGTATACATATGATGCTAAAGTCATGCGCGTATTAGTCCAGTTTACCTCTTCTCCTCATCAGTGGAACACGTTCATCTACATACACGCTGATGTAAACGTTGTTTATACCCGCTCGCAGTGAACACCATGGATTGGCTAGGCATACTGATTACATGCTACTGGTTCAAGTCGATGATCATTACACCAGCTGAATGTCAAAGTAAGAAAAATATAATTGTTGTGAACAGTTGATTTGATGTTAGGGTGTCCCAGAATAATTTATACCGTGTTTGAAAAAAAACTTATCTGCAATATAAAGGGAACGTGTTTCCTACTACGTTTTCCATTTCGAGATAGCTGTATCCTACTATAAATCTGGAAACGGTGTATGTTTGTTTGTTTGTGTGTTTATTTGTTATCCTTATTTCTCCGTTAGTGGTGATCAAAGTGACGCCTAATTTGCATGAAAGATAGAGGAAATAACGGGAAGGGTGTTAAAGTTTATTTCAGTGAAATTGGTTAACAATTGGCTCCAAAAACAGCAAAAAACCTCTCAGATTTGGCTCATAAATGCCACTAGAATTGAACAACATTGTGCGTTGCGCGTACCGCACAGCGTAATCTTACCGTGGTAACACGTCGCGTGCATGTTTACGCAAGGGCTCACTGCCGCTCGCGGCACACGCACTCCTGCACATGGCGTGAAGCCTGTACAGTTTGTTGGTAGGGTATTTGGTGTCATGTTGGGGAGGGAGAGGGGAGAGGGGAGGGGGGAGGGCGGGTGGTGTAAAACCACGGGAAATGATGTAGGATAGGCCTATAGGGTTATAATGGATAGCGTTTTGCGGGGGTTAATGAAACAACATGATTTCTTTACTTTAAGTTGGCATGCCAAACAATCTAAGGGACCGAGGGTTAATGAAGTAGCCACGGGAAATGGTTTAGGGAGGGTTGTGATTATAAATCAAATTGGTTTGGGTGTGTGCATGGGGGGGGGGGGGGGGGGTAAACCACGGGAAATGTTTTAGGATAGGATTAAAAGTTAATGAAGTAGCCGCGGGAAATGGTTATGGGTTATGATTATAAATCCACCTGGTTGGTGTAGTTGCAGTGTGTGTGTGTGGGGGGCGATTGTAGGGGGTTTATGTGGTTTTAAAAGTACCATCGGAGGGTTAACTTGATGCGGTTTGAGAAATAGGGGTTAATACAGTAGCCACGGTAAATGGTTTAGGAGGGATATGGTTATAAATCAACCTGATTGGGTGGGGGGGGGGGGTGTTGTAGGGGGTTTAAAATGCCTTTAGAAGGGATATGGTTATAAATCAACCTGGTTTGGGGGTGTTGTAGGGGGTTTATGTGGTTTCAGAGGTAGGTGGTGGCATAACCATCTAGCGGGGACCCGAGTGTGTTGTAGGGGGTTTATGTGGTTTCAGAGGTAGGTGGTGGCATAATCATCTAGCGGGGACCCGAGCGTAGCGAGGGTACGCCGCTAGTATTGATAAAACTCCAAACTTCAAAACTGCCGCTTAAGAAAGTATGGTACAAATCAGTCAAACAGAACAATCCCCTCACACCATTCAAAAATTGCTTCGTAAAATATCACACACACTTCAAATCCATTAACTTTGTAGTAAAAATTAAAAGAGGACACAAATTGCCAGCATATCATTTTAATTGAGGTTTGTGCCAAACATGGTTCCAGATTTTACGAGTTTCAATTATAAATGTAGTGTCGGTCAAACTTGGAATCTACCGTTTTTACAAGAAAGTCAATAATTTCTGTCAGAAATGTCTAATTTTTTGAATTCATACAGATAACACCTAAATACCACCAGGTCATGCGCACGATCAAAATATAGATTGTCCTTATTTTTGGTATGGTATTCTAGGCGAGTGGCAACAACTTTAAACAGACAGGTACCATGGGTACGTTATAATGTTCATGTTTAGCTGACAGTAAGTGTATGTTTATTTGTATAGCAAACATAACACTGTTGGTATCAAGTATATTTCATGTAGAAGAGTAAAAAAGTAACACGTGCATAGTAGTTTGGAAACAAAAGAGATACAAAATTCAACAAACCTGTCGAATTCGGCAGACATGACTTACATATTTTGATATTGTTGAATAGATGGGAAACGGTATATCGTCAAGCTTACGAAACCTTACGTTTCTTCTTCAGGATAAAATATACATAGAACTGAAAACGAAGTACAGGGTGACCCAGAAAATGTTGAACCCAAAAATCACAACAACAACATTTGTTACCATTAAAATAACAAAATATTGCATAACTCATTCACCAGCTATGTGCACCATACATTTAACTTTCTGAAACATTTTAGATCATAAAAATAGGCCACACGAAACTTAAAATATGTGTAATTTTGTAAGAAGTGTTGTTTTGTAGTGTAAGTGAAGTGCAAAAAAAATGGGTTTCATGCTACATGAGCAGAACAAGTGCCTGTTTGAAACCATTTCTGCACAGTATCTCATCAATATTCATATATTGTAAAAGACAATATTATTAATTTATAAGAGACTTTGAAAACAAAAACTGAAGTCCCCTTGACTTCATTTGAAAATGTTAATTTGATAAATACAGATCAAAAGAAAAGATTACTTAACTCACCGTACTTAGAACAGAATTAAGTTTCATATCTGAACCAAGTTACAATTTTTTCACTTTTACAAAAAGGCGAAAACACCCCCTGTCACACAATCAAGTGTATCTTTAGTTTGGCAAGGCCAATTTACATGATCTAAAGTTCTCCAGAAAGCTGAATAAATTGTTTACATAACTGTTTAAAACAGAATGCCATATTTATTTATTTTCATTTTTTTAAATTTTTTTTTAAGTTTGTGATTTTTGGGTTCAACATTTTCTGGGTCACCCTGTACAACCATAGAAGGAAAATACGTTACCATGGTTACAGACTAGACATAGATGTGTTCACGATAGTCTTCAAAAGGCTTGAGAATGAAGCCGATGACGCCTCAAATTCGTGATCATGTAGAATTAACCGTCATCAAAATCCCAAAAGTTTTTTTCGTCAGCGTAATGTGACGCGCCAACGAGATCCCAACGATTTTGTTTCACTTTTTTAATGTACCCAACTGGAGGTTTCAAAATATGTTTTCCTTTCGTTGGGATGTGCATGGTGCGCATATTTATACTAATGGGGAATGTAGTAATCGTTTTACTGGGATTTTTCCTCAAATGTCCGTGATTTGTTTACGACCGAACCAAAAATGGGTTTATCTTTGGTGTAAGACAGCACGAAACTAACCTAGCACCAAATCCACTATTGAGGGATTAAAGGATTATACAGCTTTAAACCGTAATAGGTCTGGACACTAGTCTAACTTATAAATATCTTACACCAAGGATACACCCAAAAATGGTAGGAATTTAAAAATGTAGCAATAGTAGAATGGTATAATATAATGGAAGTGCATCACTTATTTAAAAATTTAAAAAATGGTACATTCTTAGAGGCACTGACTGCTAATATATACAGTGCAAATTTGGGCACAAATATTAACCATGATGCCATTGATACTGGTACATTAATCACAGCGAATTGTTTTAAATGGCATCGATAGATGTACAGGGTGTCACTGATTGATTTATACCGGGGAAGATGCATTCATTTAGCTATGTTCTTAAGACAGATATTAACACCTAAATACCACCAGGTCATGTGCACGATCATAATAAGATTTGCCCTATATTTGGTATGGAGGGAGGTCTTATGGTATAACATATTGAAACGCATTTTGAAATTCAAAAAAACCTTTGTTCTTTTTGTATTTTGGGCTCTTTGGGCTACTTTTGCCCATTTCTAAGTGACAATTATGAGTAAATATCCCTTTTCTTGCAAAATACTGACTCAAAAGTATAAAATATATCAAATGAAGAACTTAAGTATTGCAAAGTGTTATCTTCCTTCGTTACTTACAGGCAATATCAACTCGTCAACTTTATTTTGTATCCTATTTTTGGGTCTGGCAACACTGGTAGTTTTACAATATTAAAAATATGCGTTTTTTACCCAAATTTAGTACTCAAAAAATAAATTTGTCTGGGATTTTTTGCTTGTTGATTTTTTAAGTGACATAGTCATTGCCCCTTTCAATTCTGGAAAGAACTGCTTGGGAAATTATAAACCGAGCACGTTAAAAGGTTACAGACTCTTTCGGAAAGAGTAGGGGATCATCCCGGTCTGTTCTGTTCACACATCTAACGGACCCAATGGAAATAAGCTAATTCGTGGCTTTATTGGGTTATCAAGGGTCGTAGGACCCAAATAAATAATAAATATAGGGATAAGACAGTGTTGCCAGAAAGCGGTACCATTTTTTGGGGAAAAAGATGAATCTAAACGTCACAGATTAAGTATGTTTTATAAGTAGACAGTCTGCATATAAACTATTTTTACATTAAATGGCTCATATTTGGATAGAAAATCATAGTGCTTAACCAAATTTGAGAATTGTTGCTAGACCGACATTTTGTGCTGATTCCAAATATGGTAAGTGTAAAATCAGAATATGTAAGAAAAGTTGTCAAATTAAAGGGATAATACCCGAATTTTTATTTTTATTTTATGAAATTCACCTATAAAGCATTTTCTTGTGATTCTTTTAATATTTCACATTTCTTTCTCATTACTTGTCCCAAATATGATGCTCTGTAATGTTGAAAACTGCTAAAAGCAATTTAGGCTCACATACAGGGGCGCGGCATTACCCGATTTTATGGTCCGCAATCCTGAAATTTAGTAAACAATCTAGGAATAGGCCTTTAATAATTACTCTATTCTTTGATGGAATGATAAACCAAAAAATCGTAAACAATTTTCTGAACTGAAATTGTATGCTGATTCCAGATCTGATAAGTTTGTAAACCATATGTGAGGGAAAATGGTCAAATTAAAGGGTAATACCGAATAATACTTTTTAATGAAATTCTATTCATTTATTTATTTATAACAATAGGCTGAAGAGCCAGGACAAACCCAATAGTGAACAAGCACTAAATTAAAGGGATGCCCGAAGAATAAGCTGTACAGACACAGACTGGGATGATCCCCTACTCTTTACGATGGAGTCTGTGACCTTTTAACGTGTTCGGGGATAGCTCTTCCGATACACGGGACCAACATTTCTACGTGACTTCCGAACCACGGTGCGCCTATGTACATGTCTACTTCATGCCTATAAAGCATTTTCTTGTGATTCTTTGATATTTCACATTTTTTTATCATTACTTGTCCTAAATATGATGCTCTGTAATGTTGGAAACGTATATAAAGCAATTTCGGCTAACACAAAAAGGGGCATTACCCGAGTTTATGGTCCGCAATCCCGAAATGTTGTCAAAAATCTAGGAATTTGCCTTTGATAATTACTCTATTCTTTGATGGAATGATATACCACAAAATCGCAAACATTCTTCTAATCTGAAATGTTGTGCTCATTTCAGATCTGATAAGTTTGTAAACCATAATATTTCATATTTTTCTCTCTCTATTTTCTCCAATTATGAAGGTAACTAGTTCTACAAAACCCTAAATTTGGTTTAAAATCTAAGCATATGCCTATTGCCTTTATATTGACTCTGTTCTTTGATAGAACGATACACCATAAAGTCTAACACATTTTTTTAAACTGAATGTCTGTGCTGATTCCAAATCTGCTAATTCTGTTAACCATATGTAAATTAAAGGGGAAACACCTGATACGCTTAAATTCTGGAACAGGTTATATTAATTTGTTGATAATATCCTCTCTATATTCAACATTCGTTATAAACATGTTCTAATATTACTAAGGGCCTTAACTGATTTTATTGGGCCAAACAATTTAAATGACCCTTTGACTGGTAAAATCTACAGTAGTCTGACAACATTTGTTGATAGGTTGGATGATTTTCAGAGAGTCATTGAAGTTAAAAAGAGTGCATTAATCCGTTCACTTATCAAGACACAGATATGGTTAATATCATGACTGGAGAAATAGGAACAACCGAAAACAGATTTTTTTCTATTTTGGCATTTTCTGTTTTAGTCAATTACTGAAATTAGCTGCTCAAAAACAAAATTATCATTACTTTTCTTTAATTTTCTGACCAAATATCTCGTTTTAATTTTTCTACCCAATAAGTAAATAATTAGACATCAAATATTTCAAAATATTGTTAACGACTCAATTGTAGATGGAAAAAAATAAAGAACGGTTGTTGTACAAAAAAACCTGATTGATTACCTAGATTCAAAAGCACCCAAATTGTTGATTTTCAAAATTATGATGTATTTTTAGCAGTTTAAAATTTCCAATCTATACTTAATCGAGCCCCAAGAGTAATTATGAAGAATTAACCAAAACCTGACACATATTTGTAAAATGACACCCTTTAAATATTATATTTTCTGACGAATATAACAATGTTGCAGAACAACTAATTATATGTACACTTTGACTGCAACACACTTAGGAACAGCTGTTGTCATCAGTATTACTTCACAATTGTCTTCTGTACAAGTGATATATTCTCAGGAAGAATAAACATCAACAACAATGATAGTAATAACACGCAAGTAGTGCATTTCTTTTTATATATATATATATATCATATATTTATTTATTCAATCTTTGTAACAAATGATAAGGGTCAAATTGTTACGCTTTTAGCATTACAACATTTGTGAGTAAACACAATTACAATAAAATACCCTAATCTTTCCAAATAAAGCAGAAAAGGTATTGCATTTAAGTAACAACACATACATTTGACTTTTTAACAGACCTATATTAATAACACTGGTTGGGGTTTTGATTTCTTGACTTTTAATACATCATGATGTTAATAATTTGCCATGATGTATTAATCAGACAAAATTAAAGGTCAATTTCAGAGGGATCCCTTGACTACCCAGATCATGAGTTCTATCTCGGGTAACCAATTGATCACCCAGATCAGTGTCGTATTTTGGGTGACCAATTGACTACCCAGATCAGAGTCCTATCTCGGGTAACCAATTGACCACCCAGATCAGCATCCTATTTGGGTGACCAATTGACCACCCAGATCATTAGTCTTATCTCGGGTGACCAATTGAATACCCAGATCAGAGTATTATCTTGGGTGACCGATTGACCACCCAGATCAGCATCCTATTTGGGTGACCAATTGACCACCCAGATCATAAGTCTTATCTCGGGTGACCAATTGACTACCCAGATCAGAGTATTATCTTGGGTGACCGATTGACCACCCAGATCATGCGTCATATTTTGGGTGACCAATTGACCACCCAGATCATGCGTCATATCTCGGGTAACCAATTGACTACCCAGATCAGAGTATTATCGTGGGTGACCGATTGACCACCCAGATCATGAATCATATCTTGGGTGCCCAATTGACCACCCAGATCATGTGTCATATCTTGGGTGACCAATTGACCACCCAGATCGGAGTCCTATCTCGGGTAACCAATTGGCCACCCAGATCAGACTCAGAGCCCTTGGGTGACCAATTGACCACCCAGATCACAAGTCCTATCTTGGGTAACCAATTGACTACCCAGGTCAGAGTCCTATCTTGGGTGACCAATTGACCACCCAGATCAGAGTCCTATCTCGGGTAACCAATTGACCACCCAGATCAGCATCCTATTTGGGTGACCAATTGACCACCCAGATCATAAGTCTTATCTCGGGTGATCAATTGACTACCCAGATCAGAGTATTATCTTGGGTGACCGATTGACCACCCAGATCATGCGTCATATCTTGGGTGACCAATTGACCACCCAGATCAGAGTCCTATCTCGGGTAACCAATTGGCCACCCAGATCAGACTCGGAGCCCTTGGGTGACCAATTGACCACCCAGATCACAAGTCCTATCTTGGATAACCAATTGACTATACCCAGGTCAGAGTCCTATCTTGGGTGACCAATTGACCACCCAGATCGTCACCCAGATCAGAGTCCTATCTCGGGTAACCAATTGACCACCCAGATCAGCATCCTATTTGGGTGACCAATTGACCAACCAGATCATAAGTCTTATCTCGGGTAACCAATTGGCCACCCAGATCAGAATCAGAGTCCTTGGGTGACCAATTGAGCACCCAGATCACAAGTCCTATCTCGGGTAACCAATTGATTACCCAATCCTATCACAGGTATCCAATTGACCACTCAGACCTGAGTCCTTGGGTGACCAATTGACCACCAAGACCATGAGTCATATCTTGTGACCAATTGACCACCGTGATGAGAGACCTATCTCGGTTAACCAATTGACCACTGAGAGGATGAGTCCTATCTTGGGTGACAATTTGGCTTCCAAGATCAGAGTCATACCATGGCAGACCAATTGACTACCCAGATCAGAAACGTAACTTGGACTATTAATTGATCACCTACAATCAAGGACAAAAATAGTTGGCAAACTTGACACAACTTATTACACACGTATCCCTGTGCTCACAATTGAAAACAAACTTGGGTCATGATATAGTTAATAGCAAGCAGAGGTCTCCTCCTTTTATCATATCCTTACTAGCTGCCCCCAATCAATCAATGATGGGGAAACTGCCAAGGCTTCTGATAACATAGCTCGGATCAACATTGCCTCAGGGGAGAATGAGTCACTTTTCTCCTTATGAGTAACAAAGTGTGCCAACCTTTATTTTCTTGATTGTAGATCAGAGTCAAGGATGACCAATTGACCACCCAAATAAGAGATTAGAAGACTATATTGGATGACCAGTATACAACCAAGTACAGAGGCCTATCTTGATCGACAAATTAACAATTCATTTTAAGGCCTTCGTAGGTACATGATGATTAATAAGGTCAAGATCTATCTCGGGTGACCAATAGATCACAGGTTTACGTTTGCATACATGCTGAAGAGTACCAGACACTTTCACAAATTAATCCTGATATAGGTCAATCATGAAATCAACAACTGCATGTATGCATAGTTGACCCTAGCAATGATCGTCCAATGTTACTAACTTTTTACTTTATTTACTTTGTATATAAAGTGTAAATGTGAACACTAGCCCAACAGACATTATCAAGGTCAATGGACTGAATGATCATGAATCAAGCAGGTAACTCTCTACAACAAGCATGTGCAACCTTTTCTACCACCTGGGCCTCATTGTGATTTTGATATCCATTCACGGGCCGCATTGATTGTCAAACATTCCAAAACACATCCGGATACCTGCTTCTCTTCGCCATTTTAACCAGGGATTTTAACACGCAATCACAAGTTTGTTGTGATGAAAGGAATGCGCGGACAGCACGCGAAAATTTTCGACTTTACACGTATTTTTGCTATGATTGAGGTACATTAAATTTCTGCTTTAAAAAAGTTTCTACAAAAAAGAAATCCATATGGGGTACACAAATACACATACAATTAGGTCTGTGCACTTTTGACCATCATAATTCCATGATTCCTCTTGTCAAATGAACCGACAGTGCCAATCTCAACCGACACGACAGTCAATATTGGGGGAAATTGCCCCCTGGCTACGCCACTGCGTCACCCTACTAATTATAAGTGAGGACATCACTAAATCAATTCGTCACGCGTCATTAGTGTAACCTAGGGAGTTCAGGTTAAAACGGGCCGCATCAATGGGAATTTTGGGATTGCTTCGCGGGCTACAGATTAGAGGCCGGCGGGCCGCATTGCAGGTTGCACACACTTGCTCTACAACAAAGAGCTCTGATGGGCAAATCGATTGGTTCACTGCAACTCAGAGAAAATTAATATTACAAGAAAAACAAATGGGCACAGGTTAAAATGCCAATAAAGTGGCGTAAGAACAACATCAAAATGTAAATAAAAGAAAGTCATTCACTTTGTTTATGTCCTAAAGAGCAACTTTTGATTATGTTTAGATCAAACAAGTTAGATAGGCAAATCTTGTAGGCACAATTTGGTACCAACAAAGACAAGCCATGTGTAGTAACATTTAATTAAAATCTGTGATGTTTCAAAATTCACATTTTCAACGCACGAAACCGGGATAAATATGCTGCATGTGACACCCTTTAATATCTATTAATGACAGGGATATCAACCACACTGTCAACTGCGTTGGGTCGTGCAAGAGTTAGCGGGCTGATTGATTGTGAGCAGATAACATGTGGTCCTTTCTCCCACGGAGTGTGATTTAAAAGGTGAATTCTGAATTTATTAAATGGCTCTAACTATGGCTTATCTTTGTAATTGTTGTTGTCGGGTAAATCCCACATTGGATCAGCCTAGTGAATGAGTTTGACATAGTTAAATGTCTATATGACAATTTCAGCCTATATTTCATAAAAGTGCTTTAGTCACATTATATCAGGGGTGTGCCAGTGAGCTTGCCGATCGGGTCAACTTTTAAATTAAAATTTGGTCAGCATAGAACTGGTGGCGCTATACTGATCAGGCGTGATTGTAGCAGACGACACGACGCTGGCCACGCGTCTCTCAGACGACCCAATAATGTCAACTGAAGTGCACTATTTTGAATTATTTTTAACAGTTATCGCCCGGTTAACGATGACAATTCTTCTAATTATGATGCATTTTACAAATGATAAGATTACCATTCGCGATTACGTGTTATTCACCTTATTCATTACGTATTCAACATTTAGGTTTCGCGTGGCCACCGTCGTCTGTGTAAATCCACAACGCCCTCAAACCTATGCTGACCAAATATTACGTTAAACCTGGTTAAATACTGTTAAACGCGTTCAACGCCGGTCACCGACACATTCCGATGATTACCATAATTTATGTAATTTATGCAAACGGCACCGTTTTCGCTACGTGTGTTAGTATAGGACTTTCCTATCCCAAAATTAATAGTATCCCTGATTATATTCAAACATTTTCATAGTTGTACATATTTCAACAGTACAAGTTCAAACACTTTTGCTCTAAGCATATTTATCACAACATGGATGTTAAATAGTTTTCCACGCAAGATTTAATTCTGAACCAAAAGACAAAGCTAACACTGTTTCCAATCCACCTGGGTATGGAGTTTGTTACATATTGAGAGAATGCATTTAGATTGCAGAAAAGAAATTTGTGAGGATCTGTAGATTTTCCTCTTTTTGAAAACTAGTTGTTGATTCTGACATATCTGATGGGGAGCATCTTTGCTATAATGGATTCTCTTCAATTTCTATCCATGAAGTCTTGAAACACATCAATTTGATAAATGAAAATAGTGAAATTATACTTTGATCATTCATGTACAGTACATTTTTCATGGTAAATGCATTGAGTTACGTTAAAACACTGCCAAAGAGACACCTTTATGCAATATCATCAACAACAAAAAGGGTTGAAAGAGATGTTGTTCTTAAAAAATATGTTAACCAAACCTCTATGAGTAGTTTTTAACCCTTTAAAGTGTATTTTTTTAGGAATCACACTTATCATGTGGCAAGGGCAAACGTTGCACAACAAGACAACAAAATCACCACATAGTGTAGCATTTTTCAGCATTCTGATGGTTGACAGGTTGAAGGGAATTATAGTTAAAGATCATTATATAATGTCTTTATTTTTGTTGTTGTAGCTTGAAAAAGGTGTTTCTTGGGAGTCAAAGTAAAACCAAATAGCAATACTGATTGAACTGGAATCATTTGAGTTACTGGTTTCCTGTGCCTTCCAGCTCCAATGTATAACAGCTCCCATGCCTTGTTGTAGCTGCCTCGTGCCCAGTGTACCTCAATATCTTGGCCAGGAATAACAGTCACCTTTCCCAAGAAAGGCGGTGGATCAGTGCAATCTTTGAGGTTGATAACCACCCAGTCATTCACCTTCAGATCTTGGTAGTTGTCTACATGTGTGACTCCTCTCTTATCTGCTACCCCTTGGTGTCCTATTATTACCTGCAAGTTAAAGCAATTAAAAAAAATACAAAATTATAAAACCAAAAAGTGAAATTCTCTTATAGGAAACTCATATCACCTTTCGTTATTACCGAAGATTCTTTTACCAATGCTAATGAATCAATAAGTCAATGTGCTAATACATTTATGAGAGCATTTTAGAGTACATCAGACTTGAAATGTTTTGGCAGGATATCAGTATGTGTTAAATTTAACATTTTAGAACTTAAATTTGTAAACTGCAGGCATGAGAATGAACATAATGTTTTTTAAAAGGAAAAAGGTCTGAAATCGGGTTAAAAAGACCAACAAATTGCTGAAATAAGAAGAAAGAGCAAACATTTTGACTAAAAAGGGAATTCCTTTTTGAAGGAAGAATTATCATGCCTGAAATTGGGAGAAAATATCCCGAAAAATATCATTTTTTAAGTGAGGGCTATGTAATCTGAACACAGGGTTATGCTGGCGCAGGATAAACCTCACAAGAACCTGGCAGGTAGCAGTGTTATGGCTAATAAATATTTTGGGTATAGACTTTTCATTATTCTACAGGGTGTTACATTGGTCAACCTTATGAAATGTCTAAAAATACCTGTCACACTGATATTGATGCATTAATGCACTAAATAAGTATTGGCACCTTAAAGGGGATTGAGAGATATGCATACATGGGGGTATGATTGTGGCTCATTTTGGATTGAAACAAGTTTAAAAAACTAAAATTAATTAATAATTTTGGGGGCGCACACACAAAGCTTTGTATTCATTTAAATGGTAAGAATTTCCACGCAGCTATAATAGTTTTACAACATGTTAAATTTATACGAAAAACAGATTTTTCTGAAACCTTTCCCTACTTTCAAAGTCTTAACTCAAGAATTACAGAACCAATAGTAGGCCGCACTTGTACTTATTTTAATGACTTTCTCATTGTGATTCCAAATGAAATTCACTATGTTTTATATTATGGAATGTCTTCTGCACTCTGCAGACGCCTGTCGCATGGAAAATGTTGAAATTCCATCCCAACCGACAAATATGAGGGGGTGACTCCCTTCCTCCTACTCCTGGTAGTGTCTTGAATTATTGGCATTAGGCGACGGGGAAAAAACACCCTGTTTTACGGGCAGACGGACCTGTCAAGTAGGGTTGGTTGGAATTGATCGCTGAATACAAAAAAAACTGTTCAGAAGTTCATAGATTGAGAAACGTCAAAAACAAATTTTGATATTCTAGCAGAGCAAAATTTCACCTGCCATAAAATATCAATGAGTGTTTCATCCCTCATTCCACTGGTAGGATAAGAGTTAAAGAGAGTCACTTACATTTATTTATAGGATCTCTAGTCTCAATATGTTTTAATACTGGTAACAATGTTCTCAACAGTATCCAGATGTATTTATAACATTATTTCTCAGGTACTGAAGATAGGATGACCAAAGTCTAAACAATTTAAAATAATTAAATGACTGCAAACAAAATAAGCCAATATTTACTGGATTAAGAAAGGACTCTGGCACAATTCCAGAGTCCTGGGAGTGGAAATGGGTAGCTTTTGTGGACAATTGTGTCATCCTAGCCTAGGGCCTTCAGAATATGGGGAAATATATGTGTAAAAATACCTTTTGTGGTTTTGCATGATTAAATTAAATAGTTGTGCAGTATCTCTTACCACTGGGCATTCCACGTGTATTCTCTGTCTAATCTGCTCTAGTTGTTCATCAGGTTCTCCTGCTGATTGTTGGGGCCTTGATCGGTAAGCCAATTCCTTAAGTGGCCATGTTGTGGGGTCTTCTGGAACCTTAAATATATAAAAACAATATGCATTTTTAATGACTTACTAGGCTTAATTACTAACACACCCCCACACACATTTTACATAGATGATGGCATCGTCAATAATGAGCTAATAACCATTCACTTCCAAATAGATTTTATTAATGGCAAATAAACATTAACAAAAATCATGCTCTTTTCATTTTTTCCCTTTAGATTAGCAATTCAGATACGATACATTACAAAGGGGGTGGGAGGGTAACAAGGGTACCTGCTTTCGGACGACCAAACTAACTCTTTTAAAACCACCGATTGTAAAATGCTACAATAGAAATTCAAACTAGAAAATCTAAAATAAGTAGCATTCCAAAACAGAAAACTTTGATGAAGATGATTTAAAAGAAAATCAACTGAAGGCAACGTGTCCGACAAAATCTTTGTCGTGGCAAAACTTATTAGATGTGTTGTTAAAACAAACAACACTGAATTTCTAGACTTGAAATTCCTATTTTGTCTTATCTCACAAAATATATATGATTCTATGTCACACGGTAAAAGCTTCCGAATGAAACATGATAAACGCTGGCTCTTTCTCCGACATTTAGAATGATAAATTTCCAAACTAGGAAAGTATATCTTATTAAAATCTGACAATTAAATGTCTAGCTGAATGTTGTGTAGGCCTAATGTGCTTTATTCCGTGTTGGACTAAAAGACACGCGGCATGTATGCTCATATTGAACTTATATGAGAAGGCAGTAGGTCTATTTATCTTACGATAAATCAAAAAGCGAACTGGCTTAATGATAGTTATTTAAAACGATGACAGAAGGCATGTCTTGCCGTTCTTTAAAAGATGATCGATGGAGGCGACTTGTTGTAATTCACCCGGTAATTCATGACTATGAAACTTCAAGTTTATGAAACTGTTTGCTAAAAGAAAGCTAGCTTGCTTTCGTAACTAAGATGACTCTGGGAAAGAACAACATTAATCCAATGGACTAATACGGAAAACCAAATGCCATTCTAGACTTAGAGTGACTTATATACAATGAGCTTTGTATATGTCTTCTTAACATTCCTAACTTAAAATGTCCTCTCCCTTGAGTTTAAACTACTAGGGAGGAGACAAATAAGTTGAGAATGTCCTATAGAGTAAAGGCCCACCATGTTTAAGATAAAACAATGGTGACGGCATGCAGAGTAGCTAGACGCGTTTCGACTCTCCGTGAGTCTCATCAGTAGCACGGGCTGCGGGTAGGTCAACTGACCTGTGCCTACATACACAAGTTTTAAATCTAAGTAAGTACAGGGCAAAACTTGCCTATATTACTACACAGACGATAAAAAATGTTATGCAACGAGCGAGATAACTTTCGCTGATCGGAACCATACTCGGGCCCTAACATTTCGCGGACAAACTGCCGCTATTAAGCCTATCATACAGTTTGGCAAAAGCCTGAAACTGTAATGAATGTTTTCCATGTTCAAATCCCAAAAGTTAAACCATTTCTTGGTTAACTACAAAATGGCGACCATGCTCTCCGTCCTATGCTGGACAATGAGAGCAAGCGGCCGTCGACAATGCCGTGGGCGATCCAAGCAAACAAAGGATGCCAATTAGCGTAGTCATAAAAGATGAAAGGCCTGGTATCTTTACCAGTCATGTTGATCACATGTACAACTCGTGCACACTTGCGCCTCCATTTGTAATAATATAAAATAATAGAATACTATCTATTACTTTTTCTAAAATTAAATAGAAAACTATCTATTTATGTTGAAAAATCCTGGCTAGGATGTATATTCAAGACCTTGAATTTGACTAACTAGTCAATCGTGAAAAGATGCCAAACAAAAATGAACCTTTCTTGGTTCAAACAACAATCAGTAAAGTTATTACTAATGTCGGGAAATGCGTGTTCTACTTTAATAAGTAGAGAAAGGAGAGCTCGAAGAATCAAATGTCGAATAAGTTGATAGTTGCCTGTTCTGTGATGAAAACTCTTTCTTGAGTTTTTTCTATTACAATTATCTGCTGAAAATCGGTGGTGGAAATTAGTCTCTATTTCCAAAAACCTACTGAACTTAGTAAGTTTAAAAGTTAAAAAGAGTTGAATTCAAGAGTTGAATTCAGATGGAAAGACCTACAACGAGGGATTAACTGCCCACATACCATCAGATATGTGCGTCAATACTATCCCTAACCCCTCTCCAAAACCGCAAGTATGGCAGTCATGACCTCGGAAATGTAAACACATCCAAAAGAATCACCTGTGAAACACACCGGGTTACTATATCAAACATTACAAAGGGGGTGGGAGGGTAACAAGGGTACCTGCTTTCGGACGACCAAACTAACTCTTTTAAAACCACCGATTGTAAAATGCTACAATAGAAATTCAAACTAGAAAATCTAAAATAAGTAGCATTCCAAAACAGAAAACTTTGATGAAGATGATTTAAAAGAAAATCAACTGAAGGCAACGTGTCCGACAAAATCTTTGTCGTGGCAAAACTTATTAGATGTGTTGTTAAAACAAACAACACTGAATTTCTAGACTTGAAATTCCTATTTTGTCTTATCTCACAAAATATATATGATTCTATGTCACACGGTAAAAGCTTCCGAATGAAACATGATAAACGCTGGCTCTTTCTCCGACATTTAGAATGATAAATTTCCAAACTAGGAAAGTATATCTTATTAAAATCTGACAATTAAATGTCTAGCTGAATGTTGTGTAGGCCTAATGTGCTTTATTCCGTGTTGGACTAAAAGACACGCGGCATGTATGCTCATATTGAACTTATATGAGAAGGCAGTAGGTCTATTTATCTTACGATAAATCAAAAAGCGAACTGGCTTAATGATAGTTATTTAAAACGATGACAGAAGGCATGTCTTGCCGTTCTTTAAAAGATGATCGATGGAGGCGACTTGTTGTAATTCACCCGGTAATTCATGACTATGAAACTTCAAGTTTATGAAACTGTTTGCTAAAAGAAAGCTAGCTTGCTTTCGTAACTAAGATGACTCTGGGAAAGAACAACATTAATCCAATGGACTAATACGGAAAACCAAATGCCATTCTAGACTTAGAGTGACTTATATACAATGAGCTTTGTATATGTCTTCTTAACATTCCTAACTTAAAATGTCCTCTCCCTTGAGTTTAAACTACTAGGGAGGAGACAAATAAGTTGAGAATGTCCTATAGAGTAAAGGCCCACCATGTTTAAGATAAAACAATGGTGACGGCATGCAGAGTAGCTAGACGCGTTTCGACTCTCCGTGAGTCTCATCAGTAGCACGGGCTGCGGGTAGGTCAACTGACCTGTGCCTACATACACAAGTTTTAAATCTAAGTAAGTACAGGGCAAAACTTGCCTATATTACTACACAGACGATAAAAAATGTTATGCAACGAGCGAGATAACTTTCGCTGATCGGAACCATACTCGGGCCCTAACATTTCGCGGACAAACTGCCGCTATTAAGCCTATCATACAGTTTGGCAAAAGCCTGAAACTGTAATGAATGTTTTCCATGTTCAAATCCCAAAAGTTAAACCATTTCTTGGTTAACTACAAAATGGCGACCATGCTCTCCGTCCTATGCTGGACAATGAGAGCAAGCGGCCGTCGACAATGCCGTGGGCGATCCAAGCAAACAAAGGATGCCAATTAGCGTAGTCATAAAAGATGAAAGGCCTGGTATCTTTACCAGTCATGTTGATCACATGTACAACTCGTGCACACTTGCGCCTCCATTTGTAATAATATAAAATAATAGAATACTATCTATTACTTTTTCTAAAATTAAATAGAAAACTATCTATTTATGTTGAAAAATCCTGGCTAGGATGTATATTCAAGACCTTGAATTTGACTAACTAGTCAATCGTGAAAAGATGCCAAACAAAAATGAACCTTTCTTGGTTCAAACAACAATCAGTAAAGTTATTACTAATGTCGGGAAATGCGTGTTCTACTTTAATAAGTAGAGAAAGGAGAGCTCGAAGAATCAAATGTCGAATAAGTTGATAGTTGCCTGTTCTGTGATGAAAACTCTTTCTTGAGTTTTTTCTATTACAATTATCTGCTGAAAATCGGTGGTGGAAATTAGTCTCTATTTCCAAAAACCTACTGAACTTAGTAAGTTTAAAAGTTAAAAAGAGTTGAATTCAAGAGTTGAATTCAGATGGAAAGACCTACAACGAGGGATTAACTGCCCACATACCATCAGATATGTGCGTCAATACTATCCCTAACCCCTCTCCAAAACCGCAAGTATGGCAGTCATGACCTCGGAAATGTAAACACATCCAAAAGAATCACCTGTGAAACACACCGGGTTACTATATCAAACATTACAAAGGGGGTGGGAGGGTAACAAGGGTACCTGCTTTCGGACGACCAAACTAACTCTTTTAAAACCACCGATTGTAAAATGCTACAATAGAAATTCAAACTAGAAAATCTAAAATAAGTAGCATTCCAAAACAGAAAACTTTGATGAAGATGATTTAAAAGAAAATCAACTGAAGGCAACGTGTCCGACAAAATCTTTGTCGTGGCAAAACTTATTAGATGTGTTGTTAAAACAAACAACACTGAATTTCTAGACTTGAAATTCCTATTTTGTCTTATCTCACAAAATATATATGATTCTATGTCACACGGTAAAAGCTTCCGAATGAAACATGATAAACGCTGGCTCTTTCTCCGACATTTAGAATGATAAATTTCCAAACTAGGAAAGTATATCTTATTAAAATCTGACAATTAAATGTCTAGCTGAATGTTGTGTAGGCCTAATGTGCTTTATTCCGTGTTGGACTAAAAGACACGCGGCATGTATGCTCATATTGAACTTATATGAGAAGGCAGTAGGTCTATTTATCTTACGATAAATCAAAAAGCGAACTGGCTTAATGATAGTTATTTAAAACGATGACAGAAGGCATGTCTTGCCGTTCTTTAAAAGATGATCGATGGAGGCGACTTGTTGTAATTCACCCGGTAATTCATGACTATGAAACTTCAAGTTTATGAAACTGTTTGCTAAAAGAAAGCTAGCTTGCTTTCGTAACTAAGATGACTCTGGGAAAGAACAACATTAATCCAATGGACTAATACGGAAAACCAAATGCCATTCTAGACTTAGAGTGACTTATATACAATGAGCTTTGTATATGTCTTCTTAACATTCCTAACTTAAAATGTCCTCTCCCTTGAGTTTAAACTACTAGGGAGGAGACAAATAAGTTGAGAATGTCCTATAGAGTAAAGGCCCACCATGTTTAAGATAAAACAATGGTGACGGCATGCAGAGTAGCTAGACGCGTTTCGACTCTCCGTGAGTCTCATCAGTAGCACGGGCTGCGGGTAGGTCAACTGACCTGTGCCTACATACACAAGTTTTAAATCGGTGGTTTTAAAAGAGTTAGTTTGGTCGTCCGAAAGCAGGTACCCTTGTTACCCTCCCACCCCCCATTGTAATGTTTGATATAGTAACCCGGTGTGTTCCACAGGTGATTCTTTTGGATGTGTTTACATTTCCGAGGTCATGACTGCCATACTTGCGGTTTTGGAGAGGGTTAGGGATAGTATTGACGCACATATCTGATGGTATGTGGACAGGCAATCCCTCGTTGTAGGTCTTTCCATCAGAATTCAATTTTTGAATTCAACTCTTTTTAACTTTTAAACTTACTAAGTTCAGTAGGTTTTTGGAAATAGAGACTAATTTCCACCACCGTTTATATTTACGATTTTTCATCAGAAAATTGTAATAGAAAAACTCAAGAAAGAGTTTTCATCACAGAACAGGCATGTCGATATGATATGAACTTATTATTGGTAGCCACACCAACTTCACAAATACGCCCGGCCAGACAAGTCGGCGCTTAATTAGCGAAATAATGTATCAATGGACTACTAAACTTTCCCACGGGTTTAGAACTCCCCAGGAATTCCACTTGAAAACACAGACAAAGCATCCAAAGTCTGTCAATCATGACACGCGGAAGATGAAAGAAGCCGCTTTCTATGAGAAACATCGAGCATCGACATTCTACAGTTTGTAAAGTAGCCGCGCGGGAGATGAAAGACCCCGCTTTCTATGAGAGAAGCCGTCAAGGCTCAACAGCTCCGAGAAAGGAGTCTTTCCGATACTGACTGAAATTTTTGCTTTTTAATTGAAGCATCAAGCAAATAATCATTTTTAACCGTGACTTCGTAGGCAGAAGTCGCTCTCAGATATTTCAGAGCACTCCAAACAAGAAAACCGACCAAGAATATGGGTCGTTTTTTTAGAAAGAATAAGGGCACAGCTTGTAGCCATAAGCAACGATACAAGAAACAACGTAAAGTTTGGAAAGTAAAAACTAAGGAAGATTCATATCTTCTCTCAGTGGAAAAAGCCAAACAATTTGTAATCAATTTGTCAAAGTATGAACTGACAAACACAGAAATCCTAGCTCTTGGAAAAGGCTTGAACTTCATTCCAAATCCAAATAAGCCAAATAAAAATGTCTTTATGGAAGCTGCAGACGTGCTACAGAGAACTATGCGTATTAGATATTTAGCATCCATTAAACGATGGGGACCCAGACACAAATTTAGGAACCCATCCACATGGACACCAGGGCCAGTGCCGAGTTTGGCACTGGAAGATTTCCTAGAAGGTATGAGAACGGAACTTAATAAAGTTCCGATCACAAACGTACATCGCAACATCAGTGAAGCCGAGTTTAAGGCTGTTACAAGACTAGGGAAAAATCATAACATAGTCTTAAAGAAATTCGACAAAGGGAGAGGTATCTGTGTAATGTCCAGAGAGGACTATATTAAAGAAGGCCTACGCCAACTTCAAGATAGAAAATCATATCTAAGACTAGATTATGATATGACATCTCACACGGCAGAAATGGTCAGTGAACTAGTATGTGAAATATTCAAAGCCAAGCAAATAGACAAGGCTTTAGCAAATTATCTAGATCCAAAAACAAGCAATGAAACGAAAACTCCGGTTTTCTTTATGCTTCCTAAAATTCACAAGAAAGTGAAATTACCGGGCCAAGTTTTTATAGGACGGCCGGTCATCTCTTCAGTCGCATCACCGCTGAACAGAATAGCAGAATTTATAGACTTTTACCTACTACCAGAAGTGAAAAAATCACCAGCATATTTGAAAGATACAGCTGACACTATTAGAAAGGTTGAAAATTTGGTTCTACCAAAAGAGATTTTATTAGCGTGTATAGATGTCGAAAGCATGTTCACATCAATTCCACAGGAAGAAGCTTATGAGATCGCAATGGAAACGCTCGCAAAAGTCGATCCACGCTCCTGTGACCCTCGAATGCCTAGTTTGGCGTTCATGAGTAAACTAATCAAATTAGTTTTATACCGCAACGCATTTCAATTCAACAAAGATTTCTTCCTTCAAATAGCTGGATGTCCGATGGGACTTAGAAGCAGCCCGAGTTTATGCTGCCTAGTAGTTAACAAACTTGTTCAAAGATTTATGAACATGGATGAAAACGTGGTTTCATTTTACATTTATATGGACGACTGTTTTCTAACCTGGAAAGGTTCACAAACAGATTTGGAAGCTTTTATTACTAGAATTAATACTTTACACCCGACTTTGAAGTTCACATACACAGCATCAACACAAGAAATCCAGTTTCTGGATTTAGTAATCTACAAAGGTGAGCGTTTTAGAACGCTGAACATCTTAGATGTTAGATGTTTCACCAAACCCACAGAAACATGGTGTTATCTAGACAGATCATCATGCCACAACCCTGCAGTTTTCAAGGGTTTCATCAAAGGAGAACTGATCAGATACGTACGAAACTCAAACAACCTGCAATCATATGAAGACAAGAAAGCTAACTTCACAGAAAAACTCCTAGCAAGGGGATATAGTGAAAAAGAAATACAAAAAGCAGCACGCGAAGTTGCTTTTCAGGAGAGGAATCAATTCATTGCAGAAAAACAGAGCGATGACAAAATTCCGCTAGTTTTCAAAATGAATTATCACCCACACATCTCTACCAAACACGTCAAGAAAGCACTTCGGAGGCATTGGGACATTATCAATGAACAACCCGACCTCAAGAAAGTTTTCCCAGATTTTCCTATTATAGCCTATAGTAGGACAGCTAATCTACGGGACTCTTTGGTTAGGGCACGACTAAAAGTTCTAGATAATGATTTAGAATATGAAAACCAAGATCCACGCGACGGATCACAAACTCTAAACATTTTAGAGGACCTCCTTTTGGAGAGTCGGGGTATAGAGGAATTTTTCCCGTCACTATCTTTTAAGAACGACGATTCCCCCTCCGATTCATAGACATTGAATCATTTATTATTATTTGAGGAGATAATAAATTTTGGGATAGTTTTAAACACGCTTTCCCTATAGAAAATTAATCACGAGATTAATCCTACATGCGGTTAGTTTACCGTAATTTTACAGGGAAGTTTTCCCGTGAACACGGCTCTTTTTCAGAGTCACTATAACTTCTAAAGTTATAAAGTGGACTAGTCAGTCTACAGTTTTTTTATAAAACAAACACATTTTTAAAGAGTTAAAGCGGTTCACCAGTTGGTCACCCGTATTTGAACCAAGAGTACTACGCATTCTAAAGTACCGTTCCATGTATTACCACGCGGCAAACTAGCGAGTTTACCGTTGATGTATTTTTCCATGACTAGGTTTTATGGACTATACATCACAAGAAGGAAGTTATTTTTCTTCTCTCAGATTTTAATTTATCTGTTGAAATTAGCATTGGTCTTTTATAGACCTGAGCAGTATGTTACTGATGAGGAAGAGTCCGAAACATGTGTCTAACGAACTGCATGCCAAAACCAAAACTAGACAGTGATGGTTAATTTACTTTTTTCAAAACTGGTATAGGTAAAGATTTCACCTATACTTCTTTTTGGTCTACTCTTTACTGAATCAATTTAGTAGGATGAATGTCTCCTTTAATTTTGATATTCTTCTAACCTATTATATTTGGTTTTATTCATTTATTTATTTATTTGGTTATGATTTCCAGCTTCAAAATATTCTCAGCTGTAGAATATTTTCTACCTAAGTAAAGGTATTTGTCTCTTCATTATATGGAATTCCCGCCATTACTCATACATCACTTCTACCTAGTCAGGTAGAACTGACACGCACAAGGCGACGAATTTCATTGGTCAATAGAACCACGGTCTGTTAATTTCACTACCTCGTAGGATCCTTCGTTTCTCCATAAAAGGGGAAGTTGTCTAGTCAGACAGCATCATTCTGCACTCAAGCATCAACATGAGTAAACTAAGCACTAAGTCGTCTCGCGGTCCTCGTCCAAGATCAACCATCTCTACATCACCATCGCAGCCTCCTTCAAGCAGCCTAGCAGAGCCCAGCAGCCCAGCAGAACCTAGCCAGCTCTCAGACACGTCACAGATCCAACCAGGCCAGCCTCAGCGTAAAACACCGCCGCGTGAAATTGGTCAAGAGCTTTCCAAAGTCAGTTTGACAGAGGTTGGCGACCATTTAATTTTAGTAGAACGAAGTGTCGTTGCCTACACAATTCTGCTAGAAAAGCGCAGGAAATTACGTGAAATGCTCGCGGGTGCAAGAGAAGTACCAAAAGAATTGCGCGCTGACCGGGGTATCCCTGGCCTTGCTCCTGGTTGTAAGTTCTCAGCCAGGGCTCGGACGCAAGCCGAAACCTTACAAAAAGCACAAGAGCGCGAGTTTATAGATTTATGGGTGACGGATTTGGAGGTGTACGTGCTCCCAGAGTCGCTGCAAGCAATAGCTACCATCAGGCTGGCCGCAGAGGAAAAGATGAAAAAGACTATACCGGAAGAGGAGCAGAGGGACGCATTAAAGTATTTTTTGGATGAGTGCGCGAGGATAAACCAAACGAGGAAGACCCTAGTGGAACAACGACGCCAACCAGCAAAGAAGAGAAAGCAAACCAACCAGCAGTCAAGCCAAGAGCATCATCAAGGAAAAAAGAGACGACAAGACGGCCGTCCTAGCTACAACAACCAACGGAGTTTCAACAGGCGTAACAACTGGCAGAGATCAGTTGACCAGAGGCAGTAAGCCTTTGAGGTTTTATCAACGGCTCTTTTCAGAGCCACAAAAGAACGGAGGAAGCACTACCTCTGTTTTCAACGGCCCTTTTTAGGGCCACCCTATCTTCCAAAAAGAGTTTTGTGAAATGTCAGTATGTTAATAAACTATAGATTCAAAGTTATGAATAATAAAATAAAAAATAATTTAGTTAATTAACTTTAAAAAGTAAGCAAGTAAGCTTCCATTATATGATAGTAGTAAAATCATACTTTCTCTCTTATTTAATTAAATGTTCTTTACATTTGATTTTAGGGGTAAAAGCAAGTTAGCTTTTTTAAGTGGTTCTATTTTATGAAAACACGACTCCCCATCTCTTTATTCAAAGAATTGAATATACTCACTGCTCTACAATTTTCTCAAAAATGCAACGTTAAAGCTGCACGGCTTTTTACTGAACTGAGTTTTGGAAGTTCAGATAATCATTGATTCATCCACGGGAATGTTTTTAACGTTCCTTAATGTTCTAAGTTCGGAATATAATTTTAAGATCCGTAAAAGTTTTTACGGAATAAATCTAATATATTACTTGAAGTAAATGAATACACTTCAATTTCAGTTTTTACGGTATAAAACTGTTATATCTTTCATTAAGATAATATGATTGAATTTTACAAGTTCACGCCCGACACAGTGTTTGCCGGTTTTAGCCTACCTTTTAATTTATTTAATTTATTAAATAAATAAAAGTTTTCTGTCTTCAAATGCTACATATTTTAGATTTTCTAGTTTGAACTTCTATTATAGCATTTTAAAATCGGTGGTTTTAAAAGAGTTAGTTTGGTCGTCCGAAAGCAGGTACCCTTGTTACCCTCCCACCCCCCATTGTAAAAATTGGTGGAGAAAAAGATGATGATGATGATGATGATGATGATGATGAAGAAGTTGATGATGAAGAAGTTGTAGATTAGAACTGTGTACAGGAGTGATTAGTGCACACACCTGGCATTAACTTTAGTTGGAACTATGTGTAGCCATAGTGGACTTATGCCTTTAATGGTGTGATTGAGATACACCAATTTGGAATTTTACTGTTTTATGGGATATAATGCACTTTCAAAAGTTGTAGTTTCGAAGGACAATCCTGGTTACAGTTATGACACTATAAAATAAGGTTTGTGCGGTATTATTATTTTATCATTCTTCATCTAATGTACATAAACCCCCAGGACATGATGTTGGCCCATCAATGACAGACCGACCAACATACAGGCATGGAAGACAGAGACAGAGACAAACATTACACACATTAAAACTATAAATAACTTGGATATAAATCATGTATGGCTGGGACCTTGAATGCACACTTGAATTGTACACTGCATGAAGGTCCTTAGGTTATACTTTTTCAGCGCTTTAGTGGCGTTTAATTCCCTTTAATCATACCGATCAAAAACTATACTGGTGCATGTCCATTACACTCGTTGTATAGATTAACTTATTGCTGGCAAGATCACATCTATGGATACAGTGTGCATTCGGAACCCTGCAACTTTGAACTGTAATATGTTGGACTTGGATGTCTTGTTAATAGTACGGTGGGCTCTGAATCCATCCTTAGTTTACCTGGCCTTAACAGTGAGATGTAGTTGGCTTAGGAGAAAGACTCTCACATATTGTCATCAGCTTGCTCTTGGCGCCACAGGACCGAAGATTTCCATCTAAAGAGATCAGTGATCGAGAGTGTACTGCAAACTCAAATTTACCAATGCTTTTCTTGATGTCAATGTCAGGCCTTGACAAAATCACTACCGTGAAACGGGCAAACAGTGCTCTGTCATCCTTTAAATCAGTGACGCTAGTAACTGTTGCCTTCTTAACCTTCATTGCAGTCTTCCAAGTCTGTAAGTTCACTTTCTTCATAGGACTCCAAATGTTCAATGTCCTGTCAATGAGCCGCTCTCTGATAAACTTGGCTCGATTCATGAATGCTTGCTTTACTTGCTCTGGCATAAGTGCTTTCGTAACAATGTTCACAAGTTCATCTTTGGCCTTCAGGAAAGGGTCCTTGTTCTGCATCGCCTCTCTAATCTTCATGACATTGTTCTCATACCGATCTAGGCAAGCAACTGACAGATCATGATGATGATCTGGCCCTTTCTTTTTGCCTCCAGCTAGATCTTCAGCTTCTTTAGCTAGACGACTGAGATCAAATGCGATTAGAAATCATCTGGCCATGGCAGGGGTGTTTGCGTAAGTCCTCTCGGACCACCAAGGAGCTTCAAGTCGATTAACCCGTTCTGCTCCATGATCGGTACTGATTGCGCAAAACGGATTAGAAATTACCAGCCAAGTATTCTTGGTATATATCAGGATCGCTTGTCTTCAGCTTTTCCATCTGAGCTAGGTAAAGAGGTGCCATTCATGCGTAGTTCAGTCTGTCATGTGCAAAGAAATATTTGCGGATTCCAGTTCTTTCACGGGTGTCACGAATGCACAGAAATATCCAGGCAATGAATCTAATGTATTCTTTATATAGCAAATTTGAATGTAGGACAGTGTTATTCCTTTTCTCTGTCGAATCTGTCCAGCCTGCCAAATATGCTTTCATCCACTATGATATCTATCAGCTTCTGGTGGTTGTGGTCTAGCTCATCATATTTGTGATCTTTGCATATTGACTTTACCAATGCAGCAGCCTCTTGAAAGTTGATGTAATTATGGTCTGTATGCTCCAGTTCTGTCTGAAAGTAGGCATTCATATGCAAGTCACTTAGTGCGGATGAGGTGATGCTATATGCAGTCAGAGCTCGTTTCATATGACGACCTTCAAGAATCTGCCTGGTAGTAGCTGATCCACACATATCTGCTTCCATCCACGCATTGTCAATACCACTTCGCTCAATAGAGGATCCAAGAGCTCACAATGAGGCTAATACAGTATGCATTTCACCAATGCGAAAATCATATGGTCTATATCTTGTGCAGAATGCATTACAGCCTTCTCATAGAGCTGTAGGTCAAATGTAATCACAGTCTTGTGGCCTTGTCCCATTAAATCTGTTGTGATCTTATGTTTGAGAATGGTTAGCCAGGTACTCCATTCATGTGCTGGTGCAACAAGTAGTGGCATCATGGCGACTGGTCAGACTGCTTGGAGGTGATCCTGTTGCTAAATTATAAGCACTCCAAGTGGGCAAACATTGCGTTCCAGCTCTAGAGCGGACCAGTGACAATTCGATTGACAATGTGATATCCTTTTTCAAAGGGTCATCTGTTATTGTGGTTAATGGTCTGGTAGACATTAGATCGTACTTTGGATAGGTTAGTTGTGTTTTTGCTGGAACATGATGAGGCAAAAGCTTAGTAGTCAGTTATGGACCAAGCGTGTTACAGGAGGGCTTGCATTTGCTTGTCTCTGGTACACCACCATTGCAATTGCGTGCATGGTATGTGTTCCCTCTGGTGTATCTCCATTAAAATCGGAGTTGTCAGAACCAAAGAAGAAAGGTTCATGTTTGGTGGCACATACACATCACGATCAGCAAAACATTTCAACACAGCTTCCGCTAGCCGAGTCTCAATTCGCAGACTATGGTTATAGTCTACAGATAAGCCAATGTGATGGAGATATTCTATTACTGACTTGCCTATTGTTTTATGGTGAATTAAGAGGCCTGTTCCTGTCTGAATAGAATCATAGAATACTCTTGGCTGTAGTAGAATGTATTCTCATTACTGGTTGACTCTGGCTGGTATTGGTAATTCACTTGTCTATCCGTTTTGATCTGATACATCAATTGCTCAATTGCTGGGTAAGATTATTTACTGTCTTGTTGATGACATCCCTGCGATAGGCAGTTTGAAGCTCTTTCAACATACCTTTTAAAATTCACTGAAGAAGTGCAAGTAAATTTCCAGGAATAATATTGTCTATGTCAGTGTTTAGATTGCCTTCAAAAGCCCACTTAGGAGAATTCATTCGAGACGTCTTTGCGCACAATTTTGGCACATTGGAAGATAATTTTAATTTCATCATCTATGTTAGGTTCCCTAATAGCTGCTTCAATTGCTGCAATCTTAGCTACACTCATACAGAACCTATCTGGCTCATTGCGACGTAGGGCACGTATAATGTCAATGTCTTCAATGTTTTCTGTAATAATACGGCGAACATCTTTTCGATATGGCGTAATACATGTAGCACACTCATGGTTTTCTAAGATGGTCAGGTATGCTGTATGGGCAATACCACAACTGAATCTTGCCCTCCTCAAGCATACTTTTCATGATATTGAGTTCAACAACTCCCCTACAGTAACAAAGCTACTCACTACTAAAGCCACAATTTTAGACCGAACGATCGCTACCCAGCACAAGAGAATCGCCATTTTTCATCATCGCGCGGTAAAATGACATTCCTTTAATCTAATGAACAACAAGGTCTTCGTCGTTGTTTATTTTGAATCAACAACGGTAAGACAGGCTTATTTTGCGCTGCCCTCGCAAAATAAACCCATCTTTACCATTGTCGATTCAAGATAAACAACTCCGAAACGTTATTCAACCCCTAAATATTAAATCCTGGCACCAATAACCTTTTGATCCACGACTTTCTCCCTTGTAGCTGTGCTGGTAATGGAACAACCACGGTCAATATGTCTTTTCCAACAATTTCCATGGTATTTGACATCATGGAGAGGGCATGTTTAATAGCACTACTTAGATTATACTTTGTAAATATCTTTATCACAATTTTGTACATAATCATGTAGCCTCCTTCCACGTTTTTCAGTCTGTATAGCATTCAATATGTCTTTCTCGTTGTGTGTTTGACAAAAGAAACACATGTTCTTGTCTTATTGAGCAGTAAATGTTTGAGAGAGGAGCTTAATTTGTGATAATCCAGCATCTTGAGTGGATGATGAGTGTATAGAATTTAATGGCCAACCTCTTTATCAATTCCGATATGGTATGACATCAGAGAAAATCGGTGAAACCAGCTTTTCACTTTAAACAATTTCAATTGATAAAGCTAGCGCTGTTTGTGTTTTTAAACACTCTTCTTGTTTGATATGGGGCTATGTTCAATTGGGCTTGTTTCGAACATTCAAGCTTGTGTCAACATCTTCTTTTGTAGTAAACTACAAAAGAAGATGTTACTGATCTCTTTAATGAAATGATTGGACAGTTTGGAATAGACAAACCTAAACGCAGTGACAAGACTCTTCAAATGGATCTCAATACAGTTGAGGTTGCATTTATAACCTTATTTATTTCAGATTGGAGTGTTCAATACAACTCTATTTTATGTTTGTAAGCATTTTGGGATATTGATTCCAAGGTTACAAATACATAATGTAAAGATTTGTAATTATTATTAATATGATCAAGATCAGGACGTTCGCCAGTGGGTAAAATATGTATTTGTAGAATTGGACACCTGTGATTGTGTGGACAGTGAAGTCGGTGTATATTGCACAATTAAAGTACTGACACATTTATGGAGCTCATTTACCAAGTGAGACAAAAATGTTATGCCTCCAGGTCAACCTATATTGTTTGAGAGATATTGTACAATTATTTAGAACATGTAAAAGAGTCAACATGTCTTGAAAGAGTTTTCATTTAGTATTGGTTCTCTTACCCCAGATATGAAGGTTGATTCAATGCATCTAACAGCACACTCACAAGGCCATGTTCAATGTTATAATATGCTTGCTTACTTATCTCGGTGTTATGGATTTCCACCTAAGGTTGCTAATTTCAGAATCAAGAGGCTGGTTGGTGGTTAACCACCTTTGGCAGTAATTCACCACATTTTGGCCTGTAATTTCCAAATGAAATAATTCTGGCCCCTAAGATTTTACAGACATAATGAGAAAAATATAGCGATTCTTATGATACCAAAATATCTTGATGTGAAAAAAAGCCCATAGCCCCAAACAAGTGATCGGAACATATACCTTTAATATGTTTTGATAGAATTATCAAAGTTGGGACATGTTGCCTTATATAGCTGATTAGTAAGCTCAAACTTAATATTTGTTTTGAATGACTTCCACTTGAATGTATCTTGGCCAATAGTAGGCTTCATTTGCTCGCAATCTGGTAATTATTCCACTGCCTATTATCACCGAAATGTTGCAAGTAGATTCACAAGACAACTTAAGAGTTGTATAATAAGAACATGAACAAATCTGTAGTCACCATTTTACAAGGCATTTGGTGTATGAGATGGTATTGGCTTCCAAGTACATATCAGAGAGTTTTGGTATGGATAAGTCGTAAGGGCCAATTGTTGCCGGTGTTGGACCATTGACGGCAAAACATCATTATTTGATGTAAAATTCATATTTACCTCATGCCTTAAACATGAACCTAGCATGTGTGAAATGTTTATGCTTGGGACTGGTTTGTTCTGCCTTATGTATGGGCACATGCAATTCATAGATAAGTTATTTTTAAAAGTTTTGACATACTTTATCTTGTAGCAAAACCCATATAACATCTAAAATCACCATAATTGTCGCATTTGATCAGTACATAGTGTTTCTTATATTAAATGGAATGTGTCAAAATATGATTAAATATTCTTGGCCCAATTGTTAAGTTTACTGTTTAAGGGGGGACTTACGGAAGTTTTGATTTGATTTTTTGAATTTTAATTATTGAACTATTAATCAAATGCATATTAAAGTATACATTTTTGGAAAGGAAATGGATCAGAGAATCCAAATTTGGCATCAATTTTGACCAAAAAAGTAGATTTTTTTTGAGAAAATCACAAAATTCACATCCAAATGTTTTTGAACAACACTAACAAAAAATAATTTTGAGTAATAAATGGCCAAATCACTTTATATAAGGATGTTAAGACACTAATGAATCTAATATTTTTTGAAAATTTTGACCAAAAAGTGCCAAAAAACGTGACAAAATTAGATTTTTTTTTTAAAACCCTTTTTTGTCAAAATTTCAAAACATATTATTGGATTAGGTTTAAAAAAAAACAAATTGTCCCTTCATTAGTGTCGTAACATCATCAAGTGATTTGGGCATTTTTAACTCAAAATTATGTTTTAGCTTTGTTCAAAAAAATTGGATTAAAAGTGATTTTTTTGTGATTTTCTCGAAAAATCAAAATTGATGCCAAATTTGGAATCTCTGATCCATTTCCTTTCCAAAAAGGTATACTTTTATATACATTTGAGTCATGGTTCAATAATTACAGCACTAACATAATTCAACAATAAACTTCCTAAAGTCCCCCCTTAAGTGTGAATGTGACTTTTAATTTTTTTATTGGGAAATAAATTGTCAATTTCCCCCTTCATCCATATTTTAATGTTGAATTCCTCTTTCTGACCAATAATACAGGTGTAAGTTGTAGTGATGATAGTGCTGATTATGGGCTTACTATTTTTCTAATTATCCGATGTTCCTGTTGGAGCTTTCTTGCTAGAGATAATTTGTTCGACAATTTCCCATGGTAGGACCTACATGTAGCTTTGCGTCAGATCTACATTGAAAATTAAACGACCATCAACTTCATGATTTTTACATGAAATGTTGAAAATTAAGCTCAAATATTTCAAATGGTACAATAATTTCCGTGCTGTAAGCCGCGTTTCATTGATTGGCAATTTGATTGATGGTCTAGATCTGTTTGGCAATTAGGGCTTTTCATTTTGCCTGATTAACGGATAAGACACACCGTCATATAAGCAGCACTGGCCCTTGTAAGGTCAATATGCAGAGTATAAGCTGAGGCTAATAGCACGGAAATTACGGTAGTTAGTATATGTGTAAGCATTACGTATGTGAAAAACCCAACTTGAGAAAAAAATTGATGGCTCCTCTGTGACCATTAGGCCTATAGATGAATTGTTTGCCTTTACTAAGTGACTAATAGGACTCATAATCTGGGTTTGGGTGGTTAATTGGCCACCTAAGAAAGGACTCTGATCTGGATGGTCAATTGGTCAACCAAGATAGGACTCGGACTCATGATCTAGGTGGTCAATTTGTCACCTAAGATTGGACTCTAATCTGGGTTGTCAATTGGTCACCTATGACAGGACTCTGATCAGGGTAGTCAATTGGTCACCCAAGATAGGAATCATGATCTGGGTGGTCAATTGGTCACCCAAGATAGGAATCATGATCTGGGTGGTCAATTGGTCACCCAAGATAAGAATCATGATCTGGGTGGTCAATTGGTCACCCGAGATAGGAATCATGATCTGGGTGGTCAATTGGTCACCCAAAATATAAATCTGATCTGGGTGGTCAATCGGTCACCCAAAATATGACTCTGATCTGGGTGGTCAATTGGTCACCCAATATAGGACTCACTCATGATCTGGGTGGTCAATTGGTCACCCAAAATATGACTCTGATCTGGGTGGTCAATTGGTCACCCATGATAGGACTCGTGATCTGGGTGGCCAATTGGTGCCCCAAAATATGAATTATGATCTGGGTAGTCAATTGGTCACCCGAGATAGGACTTGTGATCTGGGTGGTCAATTGGTCACCCATGATAGGACTTGTTATCTGGGTGGCCAATTGGTGCCCCAAAATATGAATTATGATCTGGGTAGTCAATTGGTCGCCCGAGATAGGACTTGTGATCTGGGTGGTCAATTGATCACCCAAGATCGGACTCTTGATCTGGGTGGCCAATTGGTCACCCAAGATAGGGCTCATGATATGGGTGGTCAATTCAAGATAGGACTTTTGCTCTTGTATGGGTGGTTAATTGGTCACCCTAGATCGATCTCTAATCTGGGTGGTCAATTGACCACCCAAGATAGGGCTTATGATCTGGGTAGTCAATCCAAGATTTTGGTCACCCTAGAGTGAACCTCTGACCTGGGTGGTCAATTGGTCACCCAATAGAGGACTCTTTTCATTGATTTTGGTTGCTACATTTATAGAAAGTAATGATAATTGTTTCTAATGACCTTATGCTATTGTAAATGTTAGAGTTTGTGTGAAAGCGCATCAGTAACTGAAGATTATGTTTTTTTACTAAGCTAAATGTATCAAGAATTTTGATATGTGTTATTAAAGTTGTATTTGAGTAATTGTGATCAATAAAATATATGACAAAAGAAAACTTAAAGCTTTCGACTCATTATATGCGAATAGACTATTCTGAATTCAAATAAAAAGCTTAATATTATATTTGGCTAACTAACACATACATCTTTCAGTCAAGCAATAACAATCTTGCAGTTTGAATACCCAAGTTTTTAATTTTTAAATGTATTAAGATTATGTACAAGTTTGGCTTTACAAATAGTGCATTGTGCGATCACAAAGTTTCAAAATCATATTCTTAATATTTAAGCAGAAAAACAATCTGTCTCAGATATAGCCTAATATTATGTTTAGTCAAAATTTGTGTTTTGGTAAAAAATAAATTTCCAAAATATATAAAAATCTGTTCGAAGTCTTGAAAGCAGTCGACCTCGGTATGGCAGCTGTGAAGAAGTACTGCGATAGCGGAGAAAAGAAGATGAACATTGTTAAGCTCAAAGCCTTTGCTACTAAGAAAGGAAAGAAAACCCAAGCTATCCAAGGAGAAATTGACTAATGAAGTTACCATGCTAAAAAGGAGCTTTGCTATGCAAGCGGGAAGAAGACGGAAGCAGGGATACTGTTACATATCATCGCATGAGATTATGCCTTACCCACCATCAATAGCAGAGACGGATGATCTTGGGTTATAGTTTACCTTAGATCAGAAAATAAGGCAGCATTTTTGCAAACATACTGACAACAAAGCAAACAAATATGAGAGAACCGAACAAGATGGCATAGTTGGAGCAGAGGAACAGAGGACATAGCAGAAGCAGAAGATATAGCAAAAGCAAAGGACATAGTAGAAGCTGAGGACTTGGACGAACAAGATGGCATATCAGACGAAGAGGACTTAGCAGAAGTAGAGAACATAGCCGAGCGAGAGAACATAGCCGAATGAGAGGACATAGCAGAAGACATAGCTGAAGCAGAGGACGTAGTAGAAGTAGAGGACATAGCAGAAGCAGAAGACATATCAGGACAATATTGCATAGGAGAAGCAGAGGACATAGCAGAAGTAGAGAACATATCCAAAATAAAGAACATAGCCTAACGAGAGAACATAGCCGAACGAGAGGACATAGCCGAATGAGAGGACATAGCCGAACGAGAGGACATAGCCGAACGAGAGGACATAGCCGAACGAGAGAACATATTCGAACGAGAGGACATAGCCGAACGAGAGTACATAGCCGAATGAGAGGACATAGCCGAACGAGAGGACATAGCCGAACGAGAGAACATAGCCGAACGAGAGGACATAGCCGAACGAGAGGACATAGCCGAATGAGAGAACATAGCCGAACGAGAGGGCATAGCCGAACGAGAGGACATAGCCGAACGAGAGGACATAGCCGACCGAGAGGACAAAGCAGAAGCAGAACATAGCAGGAGACATACCCGAAGGACGTAGAAGAAGCAGAGGACGTAGTAGAAGCAGAGGACGTAGAAGAAGCCGAGGACGTAGTAGAAGCAGGGGATATAGCAGAAGCAGAAGACATAGCAGAACCAGAGAACATAGCAGAAGCAGGGGATGTGGTGGAAGTAGATAGCGTAGCCGAACGAGATGATTTTCCGGGGGAAAATGACATGGACGGTCAATCCTGAGGATACTGTGCATGCAAATGAATTGTGTACATTCATCGTTGATCTCATGAGTGTTATCCGGAGATACAGCCCAAAGGATGACGAGACAGCAAAGTGTTTTACAAAACGAATATTGCCAAGAAGTATAGCACAACATCTAAAAGGATGCAAGTTCGTCCACATCGTTGCCGACAGATATGATGGATTGCAAGAATTTTGTGCAAGCTTGAAAGAGGCAAGTGGTTGCAGAAATAGAAGACATGAGTCTGATAAGCAAGTAACATATAAAATTGAAGATAACTCCTATTGTCAACTGGAATCAGGTTTTATGTTGTGCTAAAAGCAAACATAAACCGATACATATTCTGTTCAACACCTTGGAAAACTGTAATAATCTGTAACCATCAGATGTAACACTGTATCTAGCTGGAACTGAAGTGCGACGAAAGACTATCTGCATGACAATACTAACAGCAGGGCCGTCAGACACTTTTGCCCAGGGGGTGAGTTTTCACGATTTCTAAAATTTTCGTAAAAGGTTGCCCCCAAAAATTTCCAAGTCAGTCACCTCGTTAATTTCACGTAAGTGGGGGTGGGGGGGGGGGGGGGGGGGGGTTAAGTTTAGGGGGGTTAAGTCAAACAAATTCGCACGGACACAAAATTTCACAGTCGAAAAAACACTGTAGTCAATGTTTTATGAGTAGTTTAACTATCATTGAAATTTGAAACTAAGAAAAACGCAATTTTTGCCCTACAAAAATAAAAAATAAAAATAAAAAATAAATTCTAAAGGGGGGTGCGTCCGCACCTAACGCACCCCCCCCCCCCATCTGACGGCCTGAACAAAGAAGATTGCGAGGAACTGAGTAGTACACACGAGGAAGGAGACACGTTAGTTATTTTGCCGTAAGTTTGCCGCAAGCTCTCCATGCAAAGAATAGAGTAATTATTAAAGGCATATTCCTAGATTTTTGACCCAAAATTGTTTTATATCAGCATTACAGAGCATCCTATGTGGGACAAGTTATGAGAAAGAAATGTGAAATATTTAAAAAAGAATCACAAGAAAATGCGTTATAGGTGAATTTCATTAAAAAAATATAATTCGGGTATTACCCCTTTAATTTGACCATTTTCCCCTCACATGTGGCTGACAAATTTATCAGATCTGGAATCAGCACAACATTTCAGTTCAGAAATATGTTTACGATTTTGTGGTATATCATTCCATCAAAGACATAAAGGCATTATTCCTAGATTTTTTACCAAATTTTAGGATTGCGGACCATAAAATCGGGTAATGTCCATTTAATGTAAGCTAAACTTGCTTATATCAGTTCTCAACATTACAGAGCATCATATTTGGGACAAGTAATTAAAAAAAACATAATTCGAGTATTATCCCTTTAATTTGATAACTTTCCTCACAGATTCGGATTTTACACTCAACAGATTTGAAATCAGCACATCATTTCAGTCTAGAGACACTGTTCAAATTTTGTTGTGTATTCCATGCATGGTTAAACAAAAATCATTCTTGGATCCCAGGCTATACCGACACCCTCCCACCCCACAATCCCTCCAAACATACAAATATTAATAATGTGGTACAAGTAGGCACAACACAAGTCATGCTGTACAAACCTGCCACGTACTATCATTTCGTGCACAATTAACAAATGTCAATTTTAGGTAAACTCAAATCTAATTTATGAACAAACGAAGGCATATTACAATATTGTTCTTGATATTGTGTCAATTCATTAACCCTCCTAGAAATATTTTAAATCACTTACTGTATTTCAGTGGTTTTAATACAGTGCGTAATATCTACCGTAGCGCTACATCCCCATTCATATGTACTATTCTAAATCTATTTCCATAACTCGAGATAGAACTGTTTGAATGAATCCACGCAATTTGCTCAAAACACCTCATTTGGGGCCAAATACCTTATTTTTGGGCACATTTTAAAAATACTACACCCAAAACTACACATTCCAAGGAAATATGATGGTATAATTGGATTAAAAAACCAGTGACTGCATCACACAAGCATTTAGATAAGCATAATTTGATACGCACCAGTGGTTACCATGGTTATAATTTAGTTCGTAGTGCATTACACTTTTGTTAAACATGGTGACACATATTATGAATGCATTTAAGAATATAATCATGTCAAAACAAATGGCGTAAGGTACCACATTTGTATATTTGAGATTTGAATAATTAATTAGCTTATCAACATATTTGATTATATTATATCGAACTGAATGTAAGTTTGAAAGATATATCTAAGCACAGGTAACCACCATACCAAATGTAATTAGTTTACTACATACAGAACTCGAGATATTTAGTTACGCATATTTAATTAACTGGACTTAGTAATTGTTTGAGGATTTCCACAATGCGGATTTAATTTTTGCGAACATGGAACATTTAATGAGGAGTGTGATTATTAATGTGTGTTTAGTCATTGTAAGAACATGGTTATTAAAATAAAGAGGTTCAACCGTTACAAAAATAAATTTTAACTTAATATGGCATTTCGTGGCAGGTTTTCGACTAATTTTGGAGATTTTCAAATGTCTTGATGATGGATTTTTTGAATTTTGATATGATCGAAATTAAACAAACTATTCCAAGAATGTTAAATGAAACCTTGCCAATTAAAGGGCATTGACAGGTACTTAAAGGGCGCACTTAATTATCCTGGATTTTTTTGTTTGTTGCACCTACGTAATACTTGGGCATAAACTACCATCTCAAAGCGCTTACCTTAATTCACCAACACCAACTATCGTGTAACATTTTATTGTTTGGTAATTTCGATGTAAATCACATCGAAAATATCAGCATTACTCGCCATATAAATTACTTCAACCGACTATCTATCTAGCGCCATTATTCTAAACCATTTCCCCATACTTTATTATCATTAAGGGTTCCTGCGTACCTTATCAATTTAAATAGTCTTGTTTTTTCTCAAAATTTCGGAAATCTATCATTGTCCCTTTAAGCTCTATGATTTCAGATGGTAGTTAATACATGTGTAAGCATTACGTATGCCTATGTAAACAAATACATCTGAAAATGAGGGCTCTCTTCCCGGAGGGTGCCCCTTTAAACTATATTGAATGTTTGGCCATCGGATACTCCAATATAAATGATATTTCACGTTTCCAACCGTAACACTGGTGACAAGTTAACAATCAAACCCAGTAATGATATACAGTTCGGCTGCACTATTATAGCTAACTTCTCATTTGTGGTTAAATTATTTAGTATCAATTCCTTTTTGGTACCGACACTAATTGGAATCGAGGTACGGTAATGGGTTTTCGATGAAGGTAATACAGTTTGATGATTGATGTATTATATGAAATTGACTTCTTTTGTATTGTATATTCACTAGTCTGTGCTACCGTGTAATGTGATCCATAACCATAGCAACTACTGGGTACCGCTGGAAACGACAGAGGATACACGGTGTGAGAACTTATTTCTAAATGGAACATTTCTGGCCCCATATATTTTACATACATCATGAGAAACATATGGGGATTCTTCTGATATCAAAATATCTTGATGTGAAAAAAAAAAATCATAGCCCAAAAAAGTGATCGGAACATACACCTTTAAATATGAGTGGCCATAGTATAAGCAAAACGTGTAAGATAAGCACTGTCTACGGTTACACGTAGAACGTGTACGGTTAGACGTCTAAGATAACATATTGCACGTCGAAGATGAGCAAATACAGTTTACAAATAGGATTGATTCCGTAATTAGCATTTAAAGCTTGCATGATATTCAATATGGTTTTGTCCTTGTTTTTCCATCCTCTTCCACCCCCACTCTCCCGGGTTTGTTTGATTGATACTTTTTTGCCAATATTAAATCCAAAGTGTCACACTTTTGTTAACGGAATAGAGCGAGAACATTTTCGTAGGCGTCTAAGATACATCTTAGACATCTTACTGGAACAGTATCGCCCGATACTGGAACGCTGAATTTGTACCAGTATCGAACGATACTGGGTGTTCCAGTATCGGACGATACTAGTACAGTCCTGTATCTGGGACCTAAATACACGTTTCCCCCAAGAACCTTTTGCAAATTACTCCATAATCATAATTATACATAATTATAATATAAACCAGACAATAATATTGGTTATGAATACGCGCAAATGAATTCATCAAAACACCGCAGTTACCGTCCATGGATATTTTGAAGAAAAAAGCATTTGTGTTTATACGTCTCCTGGCAACATTTCATTCTATTCATAAAAAACAGCGAACACAACTGAGTGGATGCATGTTACATGTATGATGAGAAGAAATTATAATAGGTGATCATTTATAATTACGTCATGCTCTTTATATCGCCGTCTGATCCTCTTTTTGACACAAATAGCTATTGAAAAGAACCTTAACCCTAACCCTAGAGCGTGGCAGTGGGGATGGAACGAAGAACAGGGGGAGGGGGTTAAATAAAAAATGGGAAAAATTATGTCCGCCGGCGCCGGGAGTTGAACCCGGGTCGGCCGCGTGACAGGCGAGATATACTAACACTCAGCCACGGGGGGAGGGCTTCACAGGCTAAGAAATCGGAGACCATATATACCCGTAGTTTAGTGCTACAGGAGATAGAACTTGTGCGCGCGCAAGCCACGTGGTGCTGGCTGTGAGGTGACTGTGAGACGTAGTAGCGTTAGGGTTATAGAAATGCACTGTGTGGTGTCGTATTAACCCTAACCCTAGAGCGTGGCAGTGGGGATGGAACGAAGAACAGGGGGAGGGGGTTAAATAAAAAATGGGGAAAATTATGTCCGCCGGCGCCGGGAGTTGAACCCGCAATCATGTTCAAAACTGTTGGGACACTTCCTGCATGTCCTGTGAAACGGTGGTCCCTCTCCCTAAACTCAATGTTGGTCCATATAAAAGCATCGTCCAGCAACGGGCTGTGTTATATATATCAGCCCCAACATTGGTTTGGGGGGGGGGGGGGGGTTGAGAGGGATGGCAGCTTTACATAAACTAGTTTTGACTATCATACTTTCAATTGACAGCTTTTTACTAATTTTGAAAGATATTTGATGCGCACGTGTATAGTGTCCCAACAGGTTTTGAACAAGATTGTATTAAAGCATTGTAAAAATAATGTACTAAATTCATATAAGTCCTTGTAACTGCATTAAATAAGTTCCAAATTATTTTATATTTGGCAATATTAGAGAGCGATAATGTGCCATTAGTATCGTTTATTCAAGAAAATAATGGGTTAGTAATGTCTTCAATTTAAAGGGCCATTGTCTGAATTACGCACCTAAATGGTACTTTTTAATAAAGACTTATTTCATAAGATAATAGGTAAAACAAATAATGTCATTAAATAAACTAATGATTGTGTTATTGTGGTAGGGTGGGGGTGACCGTTTATTTCAGATTAATATACTCTTAATTGAAGCATGTTAATTGAGACGCCATAATAATTAAGATTCGTATTCGTATAGAGGTAGATGTCAACAAACACAAAATATCCATTTGACAACGTAATACATCACCTATAAATCGCATGTTATTATTAAACATATTATACCAATTCGTAAGGTCCGGAAAAATGAAATCAACTTGAGAATGAAAAGTTACAAACATTTCCAAAATAAAATACAAAACTAAACAAACGAAAACAAAACCATAAAAACAAGAACCTATCGAGATTCGAACCAGCAATCTACTTATTCTAAGACAGGAAACATACCACTGAGCTAACTGGGGAGTCAGCTTTTTGAAGAGGCATTTTGCTTATTAACTCAAGCACTGTATTGATCAACCACGGTCAACCCATCAATGTCAATAGAACCCTATGTACGGTCTACCAGAATGAATAGAAAGGAAGTATTGATCATCTTTTAAGATATTATTGGTAGACCGTGGTTAATCGTGTTGAATTCGCAAAAATGATTATTATTTTGAACAGTATGAAAGTGTATATAATGTTAACCGTGGTAGACCGATAATAATAAGTGTATTTCCATACTAAATCATCTCAAGAAGAATATTAGTTTAACAAGATAAATTGTTATACCTTATCTTCTTATACTAGTACAACGTATTGCCCTACTAGTGTAGTGGTTTCGACTGACACCGCAGACTCTGTCCATGGGTTCGAATCTCAGCGCGGCAGTTTAGTTACATTTTAATTTTTACTTCATATGTTTAAACAATTAAGATTTGAAATAAATGAGTTGATCAGGTTTGTACAACATGTTTTTTTTCGTCGCCTTGACGCACCGCCACTTGATGCAATCGTTTGAAACACTCGCCGCTGTAAATTAGATACTTTGAAACTATGACACTTTATCAAAATACACGTTATTTATGTATTTCATTAAATGTGTATACGTAATTAGCCTATGAAGTTCAACTCGTGATGTTACAGAAGCAATGTTCTTCATTTCTTAAAAAGAATGGTTAAAATCGAAGCTACCGTTTTCGAGATATAGCGATTTTTGTATTTTTTATAGCTCATTTTTCCACTCCCTTAATACATGTATTAAAGCATTGTAAAAATAATGTACTAAATTCATATAAGTCCTTGTAACTGCATTAAATAAGTTCCAAATTATTTTATATTTGGCAATATTAGAGAGCGATAATGTGCCATTAGTATCGTTTATTCAAGAAAATAATGGGTTAGTAATGTCTTCAATTTAAAGGGCCATTGTCTGAATTACGCACCTAAATGGTACTTTTTAATAAAGACTTATTTCATAAGATAATAGGTAAAACAAATAATGTCATTAAATAAACTAATGATTGTGTTATTGTGGTAGGGTGGGGGTGACCGTTTATTTCAGATTAATATACTCTTAATTGAAGCATGTTAATTGAGACGCCATAATAATTAAGATTCGTATTCGTATAGAGGTAGATGTCAACAAACACAAAATATCCATTTGACAACGTAATACATCACCTATAAATCGCATGTTATTATTAAACATATTATACCAATTCGTAAGGTCCGGAAAAATGAAATCAACTTGAGAATGAAAAGTTACAAACATTTCCAAAATAAAATACAAAACTAAACAAACGAAAACAAAACCATAAAAACAAGAACCTATCGAGATTCGAACCAGCAATCTACTTATTCTAAGACAGGAAACATACCACTGAGCTAACTGGGGAGTCAGCTTTTTGAAGAGGCATTTTGCTTATTAACTCAAGCACTGTATTGATCAATCACGGTCAACCCATCAATGTCAATAGAACCCTATGTACGGTCTACCAGAATGAATAGAAAGGAAGTATTGATCATCTTTTAAGATATTATTGGTAGACCGTGGTTAATCGTGTTGAATTCGCAAAAATGATTATTATTTTGAACAGTATGAAAGTGTATATAATGTTAACCGTGGTAGACCGATAATAATAAGTGTATTTCCATACTAAATCATCTCAAGAAGAATATTAGTTTAACAAGATAAATTGTTATACCTTATCTTCTTATACTAGTACAACGTATTGCCCTACTAGTGTAGTGGTTTCGACTGACACCGCAGACTCTGTCCATGGGTTCGAATCTCAGCGCGGCAGTTTAGTTACATTTTAATTTTTACTTCAAATGTTTAAACAATTAAGATTTGAAATAAATGAGTTGATCAGGTTTGTACAACATGTTTTTTTTTCTCGTCGCCTTGACGCACCGCCACTTGATGCAATCGTTTGAAACACTCGCCGCTGTAAATTAGATACTTTGAAACTATGACACTTTATCAAAATACACGTTATTTATGTATTTCATTAAATGTGTATACGTAATTAGACTATGAAGTTCAACTCGTAATGTTACAGAAGCAATGTTCTTCATTTCTTAAAAAGAATGGTTAAAATCGAAGCTACCGTTTTCGAGATATAGCGATTTTTTTATTTTTTATAGCTCATTTTTCCACTCCCTTAATACATGTATTAAAGCATTGTAAAAATAATGTACTAAATTCATATAAGTCCTTGTAACTGCATTAAATAAGTTCCAAATTATTTTATATTTGGCAATATTAGAGAGCGATAATGTGCCATTAGTATCGTTTATTCAAGAAAATAATGGGTTAGTAATGTCTTCAATTTAAAGGGCCATTGTCTGAATTACGCACCTAAATGGTACTTTTTAATAAAGACTTATTTCATAAGATAATAGGTAAAACAAATAATGTCATTAAATAAACTAATGATTGTGTTATTGTGGTAGGGTGGGGGTGACCGTTTATTTCAGATTAATATACTCTTAATTGAAGCATGTTAATTGAGACGCCATAATAATTAAGATTCGTATTCGTATAGAGGTAGATGTCAACAAACACAAAATATCCATTTGACAACGTAATACATCACCTATAAATCGCATGTTATTATTAAACATATTATACCAATTCGTAAGGTCCGGAAAAATGAAATCAACTTGAGAATGAAAAGTTACAAACATTTCCAAAATAAAATACAAAACTAAACAAACGAAAACAAAACCATAAAAACAAGAACCTATCGAGATTCGAACCAGCAATCTACTTATTCTAAGACAGGAAACATACCACTGAGCTAACTGGGGAGTCAGCTTTTCGAAGAGGCATTTTGCTTATTAACTCAAGCACTGTATTGATCAACCACGGTCAACCCATCAATGTCAATAGAACCCTATGTACGGTCTACCAGAATGAATAGAAAGGAAGTATTGATCATCTTTTAAGATATTATTGGTAGACCGTGGTTAATCGTGTTGAATTCGCAAAAATGATTATTATTTTGAACAGTATGAAAGTGTATATAATGTTAACCGTGGTAGACCGATAATAATAAGTGTATTTCCATACTAAATCATCTCAAGAAGAATATTAGTTTAACAAGATAAATTGTTATACCTTATCTTCTTATACTAGTACAACGTATTGCCCTACTAGTGTAGTGGTTTCGACTGACACCGCAGACTCTGTCCATGGGTTCGAATCTCAGCGCGGCAGTTTAGTTACATTTTAATTTTTACTTCATATGTTTAAACAATTAAGATTTGAAATAAATGAGTTGATCAGGTTTGTACAACATGTTTTTTTTCGTCGCCTTGACGCACCGCCACTTGATGCAATCGTTTGAAACACTCGCCGCTGTAAATTAGATACTTTGAAACTATGACACTTTATCAAAATACACGTTATTTATGTATTTCATTAAATGTGTATACGTAATTAGCCTATGAAGTTCAACTCGTGATGTTACAGAAGCAATGTTCTTCATTTCTTAAAAAGAATGGTTAAAATCGAAGCTACCGTTTTCGAGATATAGCGATTTTTGTATTTTTTATAGCTCATTTTTCCACTCCCTTAATACATGTATTAAAGCATTGTAAAAATAATGTACTAAATTCATATAAGTCCTTGTAACTGCATTAAATAAGTTCCAAATTATTTTATATTTGGCAATATTAGAGAGCGATAATGTGCCATTAGTATCGTTTATTCAAGAAAATAATGGGTTAGTAATGTCTTCAATTTAAAGGGCCATTGTCTGAATTACGCACCTAAATGGTACTTTTTAATAAAGACTTATTTCATAAGATAATAGGTAAAACAAATAATGTCATTAAATAAACTAATGATTGTGTTATTGTGGTAGGGTGGGGGTGACCGTTTATTTCAGATTAATATACTCTTAATTGAAGCATGTTAATTGAGACGCCATAATAATTAAGATTCATATTCGTATAGAGGTAGATGTCAACAAACACAAAATATCCATTTGACAACGTAATACATCACCTATAAATCGCATGTTATTATTAAACATATTATACCAATTCGTAAGGTCCGGAAAAATGAAATCAACTTGAGAATGAAAAGTTACAAACATTTCCAAAATAAAATACAAAACTAAACAAACGAAAACAAAACCATAAAAACAAGAACCTATCGAGAATCGAACCAGCAATCTACTTATTCTAAGACAGGAAACATACCACTGAGCTAACTGGGGAGTCAGCTTTTTGAAGAGGCATTTTGCTTATTAACTCAAGCACTGTATTGATCAACCACGGTCAACCCATCAATGTCAATAGAACCCTATGTACGGTCTACCAGAATGAATAGAAAGGAAGTATTGATCATCTTTTAAGATATTATTGGTAGACCGTGGTTAATCGTGTTGAATTCGCAAAAATGATTATTATTTTGAACAGTATGAAAGTGTATATAATGTTAACCGTGGTAGACCGATAATAATAAGTGTATTTCCATACTAAATCATCTCAAGAAGAATATTAGTTTAACAAGATAAATTGTTATACCTTATCTTCTTATACTAGTACAACGTATTGCCCTACTAGTGTAGTGGTTTCGACTGACACCGCAGACTCTGTCCATGGGTTCGAATCTCAGCGCGGCAGTTTAGTTACATTTTAATTTTTACTTCAAATGTTTAAACAATTAAGATTTGAAATAAATGAGTTGATCAGGTTTGTACAACATGTTTTTTTTCGTCGCCTTGACGCACCGCCACTTGATGCAATCGTTTGAAACACTCGCCGCTGTAAATTAGATACTTTGAAACTATGACACTTTATCAAAATACACGTTATTTATGTATTTCATTAAATGTGTATACGTAATTAGACTATGAAGTTCAACTCGTAATGTTACAGAAGCAATGTTCTTCATTTCTTAAAAAGAATGGTTAAAATCGAAGCTACCGTTTTCGAGATATAGCGATTTTTTTATTTTTTATAGCTCATTTTTCCACTCCCTTAATACATGTATTAAAGCATTGTAAAAATAATGTACTAAATTCATATAAGTCCTTGTAACTGCATTAAATAAGTTCCAAATTATTTTATATTTGGCAATATTAGAGAGCGATAATGTGCCATTAGTATCGTTTATTCAAGAAAATAATGGGTTAGTAATGTCTTCAATTTAAAGGGCCATTGTCTGAATTACGCACCTAAATGGTACTTTTTAATAAAGACTTATTTCATAAGATAATAGGTAAAACAAATAATGTCATTAAATAAACTAATGATTGTGTTATTGTGGTAGGGTGGGGGTGACCGTTTATTTCAGATTAATATACTCTTAATTGAAGCATGTTAATTGAGACGCCATAATAATTAAGATTCGTATTCGTATAGAGGTAGATGTCAACAAACACAAAATATCCATTTGACAACGTAATACATCACCTATAAATCGCATGTTATTATTAAACATATTATACCAATTCGTAAGGTCCGGAAAAATGAAATCAACTTGAGAATGAAAAGTTACAAACATTTCCAAAATAAAATACAAAACTAAACAAACGAAAACAAAACCATAAAAACAAGAACCTATCGAGATTCGAACCAGCAATCTACTTATTCTAAGACAGGAAACATACCACTGAGCTAACTGGGGAGTCAGCTTTTTGAAGAGGCATTTTGCTTATTAACTCAAGCACTGTATTGATCAATCACGGTCAACCCATCAATGTCAATAGAACCCTATGTACGGTCTACCAGAATGAATAGAAAGGACGTATTGATCATCTTTTAAGATATTATTGGTAGACCGTGGTTAATCGTGTTGAATTCGCAAAAATGATTATTATTTTGAACAGTATGAAAGTGTATATAATGTTAACCGTGGTAGACCGATAATAATAAGTGTATTTCCATACTAAATCATCTCAAGAAGAATATTAGTTTAACAAGATAAATTGTTATACCTTATCTTCTTATACTAGTACAACGTATTGCCCTACTAGTGTAGTGGTTTCGACTGACACCGCAGACTCTGTCCATGGGTTCGAATCTCAGCGCGGCAGTTTAGTTACATTTTAATTTTTACTTCAAATGTTTAAACAATTAAGATTTGAAATAAATGAGTTGATCAGGTTTGTACAACATGTTTTTTTTTTCGTCGCCTTGACGCACCGCCACTTGATGCAATCGTTTGAAACACTCGCCGCTGTAAATTAGATACTTTGAAACTATGACACTTTATCAAAATACACGTTATTTATGTATTTCATTAAATGTGTATACGTAATTAGACTATGAAGTTCAACTCGTAATGTTACAGAAGCAATGTTCTTCATTTCTTAAAAAGAATGGTTAAAATCGAAGCTACCGTTTCCGAGATATAGCGATTTTTTTATTTTTTATAGCTCATTTTTCCACTCCCTTAATACATGTATTAAAGCATTGTAAAAATAATGTACTAAATTCATATAAGTCCTTGTAACTGCATTAAATAAGTTCCAAATTATTTTATATTTGGCAATATTAGAGAGCGATAATGTGCCATTAGTATCGTTTATTCAAGAAAATAATGGGTTAGTAATGTCTTCAATTTAAAGGGCCATTGTCTGAATTACGCACCTAAATGGTACTTTTTAATAAAGACTTATTTCATAAGATAATAGGTAAAACAAATAATGTCATTAAATAAACTAATGATTGTGTTATTGTGGTAGGGTGGGGGTGACCGTTTATTTCAGATTAATATACTCTTAATTGAAGCATGTTAATTGAGACGCCATAATAATTAAGATTCGTATTCGTATAGAGGTAGATGTCAACAAACACAAAATATCCATTTGACAACGTAATACATCACCTATAAATCGCATGTTATTATTAAACATATTATACCAATTCGTAAGGTCCGGAAAAATGAAATCAACTTGAGAATGAAAAGTTAAAAACATTTCCAAAATAAAATACAAAACTAAACAAACGAAAACAAAACCATAAAAACAAGAACCTATCGAGATTCGAACCAGCAATCTACTTATTCTAAGACAGGAAACATACCACTGAGCTAACTGGGGAGTCAGCTTTTTGAAGAGGCATTTTGCTTATTAACTCAAGCACTGTATTGATCAATCACGGTCAACCCATCAATGTCAATAGAACCCTATGTACGGTCTACCAGAATGAATAGAAAGGAAGTATTGATCATCTTTTAAGATATTATTGGTAGACCGTGGTTAATCGTGTTGAATTCGCAAAAATGATTATTATTTTGAACAGTATGAAAGTGTATATAATGTTAACCGTGGTAGACCGATAATAATAAGTGTATTTCCATACTAAATCATCTCAAGAAGAATATTAGTTTAACAAGATAAATTGTTATACCTTATCTTCTTATACTAGTACAACGTATTGCCCTACTAGTGTAGTGGTTTCGACTGACACCGCAGACTCTGTCCATGGGTTCGAATCTCAGCGCGGCAGTTTAGTTACATTTTAATTTTTACTTCAAATGTTTAAACAATTAAGATTTGAAATAAATGAGTTGATCAGGTTTGTACAACATGTTTTTTTTTTCGTCGCCTTGACGCACCGCCACTTGATGCAATCGTTTGAAACACTCGCCGCTGTAAATTAGATACTTTGAAACTATGACACTTTATCAAAATACACGTTATTTATGTATTTCATTAAATGTGTATACGTAATTAGACTATGAAGTTCAACTCGTAATGTTACAGAAGCAATGTTCTTCATTTCTTAAAAAGAATGGTTAAAATCGAAGCTACCGTTTTCGAGATATAGCGATTTTTTTATTTTTTATAGCTCATTTTTCCACTCCCTTAATACAATCATGTTCAAAACTGTTGGGACACTTCCTGCATGTCCTGTGAAACGGTGGTCCCTCTCCCTAAACTCAATGTTGGTCCATATAAAAGCATCGTCCAGCAACGGGCTGTGTTATATATATCAGCCCCAACATTGGTTTGGGGGGGGGGGGGGTTGAGAGGGATGGCAGCTTTACATAAACTAGTTTTGACTATCATACTTTCAATTGACAGCTTTTTACTAATTTTGAAAGATATTTGATGCGCACGTGTATAGTGTCCCAACAGGTTTTGAACAAGATTGCGGGTCGGCCGCGTGACAGGCGAGATATACTAACACTCAGCCACGGGGGGAGGGCTTCACAGGCTAAGAAATCGGAGACCATATATACCCGTAGTTTAGTGCTACAGGAGATAGAACTTGTGCGCGCGCAAGCCACGTGGTGCTGGCTGTGAGGTGACTGTGAGACGTAGTAGCGTTAGGGTTATTAACCTTGTTTGACACAAGCTCACCGGTATCTATTTTGTTTCTGAAGAGTGAGGGTCTGTCAGACCCTCACGAAACAGTTCTGTCAAGCAATATGTGATTACTCAAGTCTTATTCAATTTTGTATTGAAAAGACTGCATTTTTTATATTTGGTCCGTACATCAATTATGACGAACCATCTTCTATGATGGTGATATATCTTGCATCACAAGTCCAATGTATCTAGTTTGGGCAGTTTTAGCCTATGTTCATAAATGGGTATTGTTTTTGTTTTTGTTAAATAAAAGCAATACCGGCTGTTTCGTGTTGTATGTACAGGATTACACACACCTACGCGTGTTTGCCGCCAAACGTGGACATTGTGTTTAACTACATGAGTTTGGAGACAGGCTTTTGCAACGTTCTCTTATCTTATCCGAGACTTTAGGTAGATCCCCGTACAAGTCTCCATTTGTCACATGCTGTCTCCAGTTGATGTTGAACGCTGTTATTAGCATTCTAGTGTAACATCCGTCCAGCTGTTTACTAAGCTTTGAGGTGCCTCAGATACGAGGGGGTATCAAAAAGTTCTTGACATCACCAAGAAGTAAAGGAGCCAGAAACCTTTTTTTGATATGTGACCCTTCAGACATCTTTAATAAGTCACTGTGCAAAGTCACACATTTCTCCCACTTTTTATTGTCTGTCCACAGACCGCCATTGTAGAGATCTTCAGATTGACTGCCATCGGTTGATCCTAAGATTGCCTCAGATTGCTTTATTCCCGAAACCTGACCTTTGACCCCTTTCTGTCAAAACTTTAAACTATTTATTGCTGTTTTGGTGAATAACGCAATCTGAGGCAATCTTAGGATCAATCAATGGCGGTCAATCTGAGGATCTCTACAATGGCGGTCTGTGGACAGGTAATAAAAAGTGGGAGAAATGTGTGACTTTGCACAGTGACTTTTTAAAGATGTCTGAAGGGTCACATATCAAAAAGAGGTTTCTGGCTCCTTTACTTCTTGGTGATGTCAAGAACTTTTTGATACCCCCTCGTATAGATTCTGAGTACTGATTCTACCGTGGCTATGAACAGTATTTCTTTAAGCTTTCTGGACAATTATTTGTCCTTCCATATTAACAAAGTTTGCCACAAGCTCTCCATGCTGCTGATTTGCATATTTTGATGTCCTTCTCACTTCTATTCATCCAGTCTCCAAGGTATTTGGAGTCCTCTACTGTATTTTATATAATACATATATTATGTAAACTACAATAACATTTGGAATGAGAACATTGCCTATACAGGATGCATCAAACAAATAGAACTCTGTTTCATGACGGTGTTATACTTGTCAAAATTACTGGACCATGACCAATTCACCTTCAGTGCAAAGCCCAATTAATAATCATAATATGTGATGCGATCTGTGAAAACACGCCACATGGTGGGATTTTTCATATTGGAGATATTTATATATCATAAGAAAGCTGAAACTGTGATGATTACAGAACTGTTTCGATCATTTTTCTACGATCACTACAAAAAAAGTTATGAGTAAATGATGATTGTGATGTCATAAAAAGCTACAAAACAAGATACATATTTCAATAGAATAACATTATAGGGTTAAAAAGAAAAGTGAATTAAGTAAGTTTTTGAAGGTGAAATTTCATAAAAGATGATGACACAAAGTAATGGACATTAATTCTCTAAAAAATTTTTTTTTTTAAATTTATGTTTTTAACATTTTACCCATAATCCCTAGTTCACATTTTGCGACATCCGACGGGTTTTCACAGATCGCATCACATATTCTGAAAATCTGAGATTAATCCAATGAAAAATAAGACCACTAGTTCAGCTATACGGGGAAAATGTTCGAGAGTAAATTTACTGGACACGTAACTCATGTATAACCTAGTCTGGCGAGTGCAGCGGAGCAGAGCGGAGCAGAGCGGAGCAGAGCGGAGCAGAGCGGAGAAAGATCCCCGGGTGTAGAAGCTTCACTGTACAACAGCATAGGGGTACTAATTTTTAAAGACGCTTCTTGTTGTATGAAGACGAGCTGTGAATACTTTTATATTGACCTTTCATATGTAATGCAGCGTCGGGTATACATTTTGGGTGTCGGAAACATGAGTTATAACGATTTTAATTTCCGATTTAAGACCCATTTCGCTGATTTTGTGTGCAAGACATGGCGATCGTGACAACATTGATTACCTATCGTGTGGTCTGTGTGTTGAAATTTGTCTCCTGGGCGGGAAATAATAATAATAATAATAATAACCGTAAATATCTGCAATTTTTGATATTTTTGTAAGTTTCATTTGTAATGTTAGCTTAATAAACAATCACTTTGCAATTTGTGCAAAAATGCCCTCAAAAAAAGAAATTCATTAGCCATGCATTATGGGTGGCCTCAGCAATGGCGGCCTCCTATTAGTCACGTGTCCAGTAAATTTACTCTCGAACATTTTCCCCGTATGGCTGAGTCACTAGCATAATTTGCGTATACCATGTCATTTACTAGTCTGTACAATGGGATTTACACATACAAACCAGAAAATGACATGGTTTACATCTCAATACTTTGCATTTATAAATGAACATTGTAAATCATCTATCAATTAACAATAGCAAATATTAGTTTGCTATATTCCTCATAATTCTGGCACAAATCATAAAGCACCAATCACGTCCTGTGCGTTTATACCTATCATAGACAGAGAAGGGCATTTAAAAACATTCATAGACAGGTGAAATTGGACTTTTAAGTCAACTTCAATTTCTGCCATGAACATGATAAGAAGGAGAGTTTCCCTTTAAGCCTATTAAAGTATGTAATCTTCTAATGGGCCGTATAAATAAAAACTAGCAATTACTTATCAAGTAAAAGGTCCAGCATTAGCAAAAGGTCGATAAGTAAAAGATCAGGCTCGAGCAGTTGCTTAAATCTCTATAAATAACCTTTTACTTGACTAAACACCTTTCACTTGATCGGATAAGTAAATGGTCGGAGGATAGCACAATAGCGGGGTATACACCTACATAAAGTCCCTGACCAGGTGCTTTGAGGTTGGCTAATTCAAAATATATAATCGGTACCAAAAAACTAAGATACATTAAATGAGCAAATTTCTTCTCCGCAGTTTGATACCTAATTCAACAAAATCGAATGGATACTTTTAAAGTTATGGCGATTTCAATGACCGCGCATAGCCACAGAAAAGTTGCACTAGGTATAGGAAATCATTGATTTGTGTGTGATTACGCACTGAAAAAACTCACAGCTAATCAGGTATCAAACTGTGGAGAAGAAATTTGCTCATTTAATGTATATCTCAGATTTTTGGTACCGATTATATATTTTTAATTAGCCAACCTCAAAGCACCTGGTCAGGGACTTTATGTGCTAGGTGTATAATCAGGAGTATAACAATAGCGGGGTATTGAAATGAACATGGACTTTTTATTAGATCAATAGCGAGTAATTTGAATACACGTGGCAGTTTCCACTTCAATTTAATCTAAAGAAAGAAAACACACACTTAAAGTAATTTGTTTTGCTATGTATTAGTATAGGCCTACTAATTTCTCAGCACGAATAGGACTAGTGCAGACAATTATCATGGATGTCGCGGATAATAAAGATTTTGATGGTGGATATACTTACGCTCAATGACTTGCTAGTTTCCATTATTAAAGATTACCCTATCCTCATCGATAAGAGCCAGCTACCAGGTGCCAAAGACAATAAGTCAAATGCACTTAAAAAGCAAGACAAACCATTGCTGCCAATATAGGGAAATCGATGGATGAAAAGCAAATCGCAAAGAAGGTTGCCAATATGAAGTCACAGGTGAAAAGGAAGACGGATGCTAAACAGAAAGGAAATCGCAAAATTGTCCTTGCACATTTGACACCACGTCATACAATGCTGATGTTTGAAATATGCGCGAGTCATGCACTGATCCTGGCCAACACTGGTAAAGGCCCATTTTTCATTACATTTTGCCTGTACGTTGTAGGAGGGGAAGTTCTTGCGGTTGATGAAATCATCCCCGAATTGTCCCCCAGGTTTATTTATGCGCACTTGAGTACAGTCTATGCCACCGAGGGTGTACGGAAACCCAAGCGTTGCAGCCCACCATTGCTTTGCATTGGTCACTTCTGTATTTTATGTCGGGAATCTTATCCAGGTTGCATGCTGAGCAGATATGCGATCCAAAGTATCTGCAATGACAGTAGAAGCTGTAGGCTGAGTTATGCCCATCACCTTCGCAACCGATGTCTGAAAACCAGGATCCGCTAAGTACCGTAGAGTCGTTTCCATTCGTTCAACTGGCGACAAACATCCACTACGAGTCTCATTATTTTCTGGCAGGAAAGTCTCTGCAAGCCACTCCACATTTTCCTCATTAAATCGAAAGAGTCGATGATAAGTGGCAGGATTGACCTCTTCACGATTCATTCTCATCTGATGCACCTTAGCATGTGTTGTTGCATTCATGAATAGCGCCATGATGACAACACGTACACCATGTATGCAACACTGTTGTTTAAGTAAACGTGCAAGCTCCTCATGCAGTATCTTGTAAAACTACAAGTAAATGCTACAGGACACTAGTAAAAGGTCGTCTTTATTTATATGTTGATAAGTAAAAGGTAATCCCGCGGTCATTTACTTAAACATTCAAGCAATTGCTTTTACTTATACTAGTCCGACCATTTACTAGCAAGTAATTGCTTACTTTTATTTATTAAGATTTAAGTAAAAGGCTAGTAAAAGCAATTGCTAGTATTTATTTATATGGCCCAATGTCATGTTATGGTCATGTTTTTTATACTGGGTACAATTTGTGTTACATGTCCCTTTTTCCATAAATTAGGTTCCTTTTTCAGTTTATGCATTACATCTGAAAAAGTTTACATTTAAAGTTGGTAAAAGTATACAAATTCTGAAAGCATATACTGTAACGGATGCAAATAGCATACAATCAAGTTGATTCTACAGGGTGGTCCGAAATTGTACAGGGTGTAACAAGCAAAATCTTCTTAAAAAAGAAGGATTACAATAATTACTTCCACTATGTATATGAAGTGATGAGAGAAAAGTTCAGTACAGATTTAAAGTAGTTTAATAAAATACCCATCCAGACATATGCAAATTAAATTTCATTACGAATCTGAAATTCTACATACAGGGTGTCTACAAATTTGTTTATTTAGTTCCAGAAAAATGCTTCTATTACTACATACATACAAAGACTAGTATTTTAACAAAATTCAAGTAGATTTCAAATAAAAATGCATCAATTACATGTACATGAACATTGATTGATTTTAAAAGTCACCCTTTTCTAACATATAGGGTGTTTAAAACATTAATTTATAGGTATACATGATTATCCACAACTCATTAAATTGAATGAATTTATATTTGCATCTGAAACATGATTTTACATTCCAATTTGATGTGTCAAATGCTTAAAGTGGTATGAGTTTCAAATAATGTTAAAAAAGGGGCCCTTTAACTACAGGGTGACTCAAATTTCCCCAATGGCACATGTTTAGTGGCATACAATTAATTGCGTTCATTCTTCTTGTACCTTCATGATGTGCAAAGCACATTCAAATGAACAAATTAGGTTAGTTTCCATAATGTTTGAACCCAGTATTCAAATTTCAAGAGTCTGATTTAAGTTTGAATTATAATTGTTTTCGTTTTAAGTTGTATTCAACATATAGGGTGATCCAATGTTGATTGGCAAACTGCTTATGCTGGTCATCCTATACTAGGTCAGGTCAGTTGCATTCCTAAGAATTTAATAATTCTCCTGAGTTTACAAGCTTGATGAAAACCAGCAGTTTTTTACTTATTTGGTAACACAGTTAAAAACAAGTAATAACACCACACTTAAACGCATTTAACAAAATGTGCTAATTAACATCTAGACAATACAGAATACATGAGGTTAATTACATATCTTCTTTTAATTTTTAATTAAATAGTTAAATTTATTTATTCAAAAGGGTACCTCAACCTTTCTATATTTTTTAAATGGACAGTTTGGTGCAGGCAAATGTTTGCTTACATTTGCAAACTGCGACCAACTTACGTTTCTTAACATTTTTTTGAGCTTCTTATTTAATACTAATTAATGATTCCTTAATTAACTAATTATATTTTTAATTCAAATATACTTCAATAATGTTATGTTTTCAATATAGAATTGTACCAAGAGTGAAACCAGTGCATTTTATGTTTGCCCAATGTATATTGCACCATACTTGTTCAACTATGCACTCCTCCTCCTCCACATACTCCTCCTCCACATACTCCTCCACCCCTGACTAATTAGGTTTAACGAACTATTGTAATTAACAGAACCATGGTAGTTCATATTTTTCTTTTTAAAATAAAGGCCAAATACTTTCTCATCAAAATAAGACCAAATTTAAGTAAGTGTGATAAAGAATAGCCAAAATATATGCATGCAAAGTAATAATATGTAGTGCAAATGTAACAGATCCACCTTTTTTGGGTACCCAGTATAAAAAACATGTATGTATACAAAGCCTTTGTTGAGAGCCTCTAGCAGCCGAAATACGTGAGTAAATATTAACAATTTATAATGGCCTATATTAGCATGATTCTAGCAGAGTCGATGACGAGCGAAACTCAATTAAATACACGCGAGGATCAAGCAAATGATACCAGTCGAGTAGGTGAAATGAATAAATAATATATAGACTCGGACAGCTGGCGAGAATTAAATTAGCAAAGACCTTAAAAATACACTGTCTCGAACCCAGTCCCTCTCGCATTTGCGGCGATAGGATAATCCCCTAGACCACAGGGACTGTGTTTACATGGATACCAGACGAACAAGCACTTATGTATACAAAGCCTTTGTAAAGAGTCTCTCGCAGCCAAAATACATGAGTAAATATTAACAATTTATGATGGCCTATAAGCATGATTCTAGCAGAATCTATGACAAGCGAAACTAAATTCATTATATTATCTACAGAATGACACTGAGAACACAGCAAATACTGCCCTCATTAGGAACATTAGGAATTTGCGACCACTGATATTGGCATGCAACATTAGACAATAGTTGATTCAGTTGGTTTTAATTCGCGACTCCCTTATATATACAGTTATACTCCACCACGTGACCATATTGGCAGAGCATTGCACCTAGCCCCATAGGGCTTGCATCATCAACGACAGTTGATCTTTTAGTAGGGTCGAAATAGGCAGTTATATGCGAGCTAGCGACGGCGCTCTTCAAATCATCAAAATGCCTGTTGCTCCGTTTCCCATCATTTTCATGTTACAACATCGTGAGTATAAAACTGACGCAGTGGAACAATTATAGCTACGTAGATACGTATTGCGACATTCCCAAGAGAGACATAGCTGCATATTTTGCGCAACTAGGGGGCGCTACACTGACTATGGCATTTACTTTCTGTGTGTCCAAAGAATTTTACCGTGCGCTGTGAAAATATGCACTTGTCTTTGTTTAGACGCAGATTGCATTCACGAAGGCGCTGGAGCACGGCTTGCAAATGTGATCATGTTCTCGATGTGTTTTTCGACACACTCTAATATCATCTAATATATTTTAACATCCGAGTAGCCCTGTCAAAATCTGCGCAACTGCATTTTGTAATATTTCTGACTCTGCATTAACTCCAAACATGAGTGGCTTGTATCGGTATAATCCTAATTGTGTTGTGAAAGTAGTAATATGTCGACTGTCAGGGTGCATTTCAAATTGGTGGTACCGGTAACCTGCTTGTAAATCTACAATCGTGGTCATAGTTGTTGGGACACCCTAGTAATAATTACACTTTAAAGTGTTTCCGTTTCCGTAAAAGTTAAACTCTTGAAACATAGCTGTCTTTGACGGGATCTTGAAGCCTTTCCTCAACATGAATAACTCTCCACACCCCGCTGGGAAATGTTGACCCCTTCCAGTAACCCGTGATCCAAAAATAAACCATATTTTAACATTGAACCAGGGGGAGTGGTGGAGATTTTAATCACACACATAAAAGTGTCCCAACAATATTGTCCACGATTGTCTCCTGCAGTGACAAAAATGTCAAGTTTACGATTAGTTTAAATCATTGTATTTGTGTAACGGGTCGACCGATTTTATTTATAAATGAAGACAAGTGTACCTACTTTCATAGATAAAAATGAATGGCAACAATTGTTATTTACATTAATTGATTTAGGGAACGGTCACTTTTATTGATATAATATTACGTCTACTTTTGGGATACTTTTATTCATAAAATGGTCACATGAGTTAACTTCAAGTCCACAACTATTGAACCTATCGCTATGAAATATGCAGAGTGTGATAAAAAAATTAAAGATAAGAAATTCTATCCAATTTCAAAGCGTCAGTCGGGAGAATCAAAATTGCCTCTTTACCAGCCTATCGGGCAAATCAATTAGAATACAAATAGCCAATTTTCTCGGCCTACAATTCAAATTGTAACCAGGACAATTTGAATTGCCCATCATGCATGAAGACAGAAATGCTCATTAAGAAGTGTAAACTGCATATTACTTAAAAATGTGTTAAGCTTCAAAGAAAGTCTCAAATTGAAAAAAAAAGAAACAATTAAGATTTAGAATACTATTTTCTTCATGACTGTGTAGGTGTATGGTCGACCCCATTGAAAACCTGCAGTGGTATAGAGTATACTATATGAACTCCAAATACAACTTCAACTACTTTTAAAAAGTGTCTGCATCAAAATAGTTTTTACTTCAATCTGAAAACTCACGACTCCTTGTGATTTCAGATACTTGTTCAATAAACAATATTACTTTCAATATGAGACCACAAGAGGTTTGTACATTCTTAAATGTTATAATATAGACCTATCACTACATCTTCAAAAGCCGGATAGTACATTTATTTAAATACTTGGTTATTTCAGTGGCCGACATAATTGTAGACTCACTAGTTTAGTCTGCATTGCGATCTTCAACACTGATGTTTACAGACCGCTGTTTCATCTTGAATATATACGCACTCTGCGTATACTTTGTTTATGTCATTTTGAGTAACATTCAATTTTGTTTGGACTAAACAGGCTAAATAGGCATTTAGATGAATCTTTTAGGCATAATTTGATACCAAATTTGCCCCATAACAACAACGATAAACTATGATTAGCACCATTTAAAGAAAATTAGCCACATTCCAAAAGTCACATATTCAATACGCATACGCGGGAAGAAAAGACTACATGTTACCTGTTCCATAGATAATCGACACAGGGATGGTTAAGTCCCGGATTATCTCTATTGAAATGTTATGTGGAGCTGATCTACATGTATGTCTGTTTTTCACACACCTGTATGACTAGCATTTTTGAAAAAGCCCGGTAAACAGAACGGGTATTGATAGTCTATTGCGGCAACTACAGTATCTAATACTAGCTAACGGGATACATACAATTAGTTTGATAAAAAAAGCAACGGTGAAAGTTAAGATACTTCTAATATTTGAAACATGTAAATTTAATACACGCATTCACCGATGCGATAGATGTAACGCTATTTGTGAAGTTTATAGACACTTATTTCACCCAGTTTTCTATTACACGTAAACTCGAACCCATATGAGCGCGATGGACAATAGCACTTCTTTTGAAATCGATTTCTAGCGATTTAATGCATCTGGGAACGAGAGTGGCGTATTATTTATGGTTGTTAAGAAGTTATTTATGACATATTGAAAGGCTACATCGGCGTTTGTGTTGAGCGACCTTGGTCCAAAACACACATAGCTTCAAACAAAACACCCACTTAACCATCCCTGTGTCGATTATCTATGCCTGTTCATAATCAAATAGCCCACTTGCTCAGGCACAACCCAACGCACTGTGTGATCAATATCCATTTCATTCCCGGCCATTCAAAGTGCCACGCACAGCATTTTCTCGCGGCTTGCGTGCGTTGAAAATATGACTTTTGAAAAGTGACAAATTTTCTTTAAATAGTGCTTATCATGGTTTATCTTTGTTGTTAGGGGGCAAATTTGGTATCAAATTATGCCTAAAAATTCATCTAAATGCCTATCTAGCCTGTTTGGTCCCAAAAAAATTGAATGGTACTCAAAATGACATAAACAAAGTGGTAAACTTTTCTTTTGTTGAACCCTTTATATGGTTGTGTCGGTGTATTGCGTCCCATAAGCAAGCGGTAAGACGTTCTGCAGAAGGGCGCGTTACCGGGAGAAAAAAATTATAGTTACACGCATTGCTAATAAATTCAAGCATCGCCTACCCGATTTTCTCTAAGAACCAATGATGATTGCTTAAACTGTAAGAATATGTAAGAATGGTCTATTGTAGCACGAATAACAGTAAAAACACTTTAAATAAATAATGGATGGTAATGTCACCAACTGACGAATTCAAGGAGAATAAGGGTAATTCTTAAAGTTCATCAAAAGGAGGGGAGTATTTTAAGATTGTTTAATTGATCTTTCTTTTACTACAGCACGACATTGTTACATATTTACCAAAAAAAGAAGAAGAAAAAAAAATTCATAAATATGCCATATGCATTATACAATAGCCTAAAATAGAGACACATCACCTTTATAAAATTATTTAATTATCATAAAGGCTCGTACCAATATCCATAATCATAATTAGGATGCGTTAATAATTCCTTAGAAAAAGGAGCAGATCGTGCAAAACCATATAATATAACTGCAAAAAACCAGCCTATACCGAGAGCATGCCATTACTCCGATTAATTTAGCATTCAAATACTATAGCAACCACTTTGCATTCATTTGATGTCAAACTGACGCGGGCATTAGTCAAGTTTACCTCTTCTCTTCATTAATGGCATTCGCACATACGCGCTGAAGCAAACTTTGTCTTAAATCGCTCGCTATGGACACCGTGGATCGGATTAGCATACTGCTCATATGCTACTGGTACATGTCGATGCTGATTTCACCCGGTGAATGTCAAGGTAAGAGATTAAAACAACAAGTTGTGGAAAATATGTATAAAAAACATCCATAAATGTTGAAAAGTAATATAATGAATTTCCATTTTTGTAATTATTTGCCATAGTGCCAGTTTAATGTGTTTCAACACGTAGTAAGCTAAATATATCCCAAATTCGTAGTCAAAATATTTTTTGTCATACTATATCAGTAATGCGTCCTATAAAAAAGTCAGTGTTTATGTATTACTCTCATTTTGACATATTATTTAATCTTCAAAATAATAAATCTCCTCCCATTTCTTCATGGATTTAAATAACATTGTGAGATGATTGTATATAACAAGTATGGATTTTTTTAATAAAATATTTTCCGTTTTATCATACGAGGGTTAAAATGTGCTGTTGTTGTTGTTGCAACTTTTGATGTGTTTGTCTTTTTTGTTGTTGAAATAATGAAAGATTATTTAAACAAATCTAACTCTATAATATTCAAGGTGAATTTACTTCCATAAGCCCAATGGGATCTAGTGTAGTTGACTATGCCACCATGTCTTCTAAATTATTCAATTATGTAATTGACTTTGAAGTAGAGGCCAGATATGAATCAGTCCATGGTCTTTAAAAACTAAAATATGTTACCACTCTTATAAAGTACCAATTTAAAGTAAATGTATATAACAACACATACAAAATATAAATGGAATGACAATTACTTAGGACTTTATGAAGAAAGGTTACAATCCAACACCTGTTAGGACATTTTCGAGACCGCTATCAATTGTATTACCATGATCATGATGATTATAACCAATGTTGAATTATGATATTGAACTGATTACACTGTACACAGGCACCACAGTCTGCAGCCCAACATGATTATAACCCTAATCTACAATCAAGGAAAATAATAGTTGGCACACTTGATACAATTTAATACAACTATCCCTGTGCTCACAATAGAGAACCGACTTGGGACAAAGCACTCTTTAATAGCACGCAGTTACGCTGCGGTATAAGTACTAGCGAGGTAGCTTACCTTTCTAGTAAGTTACGCTAATTTGTGCACTCACCGATTGTGTAATTGATAATATTGCTAAAATACACGAATGACGTAGTAACTATCGTGATATGTAATGTGATTGATGAATGAAAATAAACTTTAAAGAAGAACCCGGTGGGAGTTTAAAAAGTTGGTTCGGGGCACGGAAACACACTGTTAACGTTCGTTCGTAAAGGTGTTATAAAAGGGGTTCAAAATATGTGTTTTTTCTCTTATTCTGATACCACTTTTTCGAAAGTCATACGTCGTAATTCTGAGGGTGTTCAAAATTAAAGGAAGACCCAGTTATTTGTCAAAGAAAAAAACCCTAAATTGTTCTCAAAATCTTGACTTTGAATTGGGTAATGTTTGATTGTGCAGGCCTCGTTACTCATGGTAAAATGGAAGGGCCCAATGCTGATGCGTTTTACAAAAACATGACTGTGTTATTGCACAATTTAACCGGACTTTTATTATTATTATCATTATTTTCGGCGTAGTATTAAACATCTGTGACATAGGCCTGATATTATTGAGTCGCCGAAGGCTGACTATATAGTTTTGTTTTGTCATTTTTAGAGTAGTTGCTCCAACCAATTTGGTAGCCCAATGACGCGCAATGCAGCAACGCTAAATTTTACATAGAAGTTGCACGGTAAGAGCTTTCTAATCGGTTTCCAAAATCACCAAAACGTCTGCGTGGCCCAAAATATGGAGTTTGCAGCGCTTGTTGAAAAAATGAATGCAATAGATAGGTAGAATAGAGATAGCGAAGTTTCCCGAAGTTTGGACGAAATTGAAATCAGCCAGGAAAGTGGTTTAATCGATGGTTCAATTGTGATTTTATACGATTTTTTTTAGGGGAAATTGCGCGACGAGCCATTTTGTTTCTATTTCCATAGACAACCCACCCCGACCCCGACGTCGCGGCATGGCGCAAAATATGGAATTAGCCGTGCTTGTTAGAATAGAAAATGACATATTTAGATAGAATAGAGTTTTCTAAAGTGTACCGTGGTTTGGTCGTGATTCAATTCGTCCATGAAAGTGTTGTAATCGATGGTTCAATTGTGAATTTGTAGCATGTTTTTGAGGAGAAACTGCGTGACGAACCATTTTGTTTCTATTTCTGAACACACCACAACGTATGCGTGGCCCAAAATATGGAGTTTTAAGTACTTGTTAGAATGGAAAATGCCATAGATAGGTGAAATAGGATTATATAAGTATCCCGTTCTTTGGACGAAATTTAAATCATTCGGGAAAGTAGTATAATCGATGGTTCAATGGACTCTCATTGTAAATTGTTAGCGTGTTTTGTGAATAAAATGGCGTATTGGGCTGGCCCGGTTGGTAAATTGGAAATAGTGCAACAGTCCACTGCCCACTGTGTGCATGGGTAGTCTCTTACACCGAAGATTAGTTAGTTAGGTATTAGGCCCGAAACAGCGTGTGTTTGCGTTAAGTTCATCATGCTTGTGACATGACGAAACCTGAAATAATGGGGTGCAAATTGGCCACTTGAGATTGCTTGACAATCCATTGTTGAATCCCATAATGGTGGATTTGACCACCTATGTGTTGCCTAGGTCAATGAACCTGCTATTGATTAGTATAGTGAACTAATGTATGTTTGAGTTTTGGTGTTAGAGATAAGACATGGAATTGCAAGTTATTGGCAGATTCTTTTCTGTATTTGTATATATATTCAAGTTTGATTTAACCTTTTGATCATAATACTATAGTGCATTGATTCCTGGATAATTAGGATACTATCAAGCCAAATTGATCCCAATTTTGAGATTACAGTGCTCACTGTCACCGATGTTTTATTATGAATTTGGAATAACTTAAGATTTTGATTGTGTTGAAATGAAAGGTAGATCTAAATTATTGAAATGAAGACAACTTCTCCCAAGGTATAAACGTGGAATGATCCAAATATCATTAAGTCCAAGTAAGTAAATAAAGCAGTTTTAATGGTCCCCTCGGGCACCATTTTCAGGACTTCTATAATTTTCCTTTTTTCCCTTAATTTTTGCTATAACTTTTTTGTTAAAATATTTAAAAGGCTGACATCTTGGTAAGGGAGCGTTCATAAATACTCTGGTGTGGGGGGGGGGGGGGCAAAAAGTGTTGATACTCTGCAAAGGGGGGGTCAATTTTGTTGTTGAAAACCCCAACAGAGGGGGGGGGGGGGGGGGTGTCAAAAAAGTTTAAAACACTTATTAGTTTCCAAAATCTTCTGGGGGCTTCGCCCCCCGACCCCTGCTTTACCAATATGCACATGTGGTTTCTAATTCTAAATACTCTGGAACGTTCATAAATCAACGTAAAAATAGCTATGTTTTGGCGCGCTACACGCGCAGATGTCTACGGTCCTATGTTCATGTACTAGCCAAGCTAAAAAAGAATGAAAGGCAAATTCATGTCAATAGCAAAAACATATTTAAAGCCAGGATAAAGCAAAGCAAAGATAAAGCCAAAGATAAAGCCATGATATATAATTGGAGGGAGCATCCTATTTGGTTTCAAAAACAGAGATCCGTGCATAAATATGTGAAGTTATTCAGGAGACCATGGCACTAAACCAAATATACCTGCAATTGAAGTGGGAGTTCTGATTCACTCTAGATTCTACAACCTGCCCTCCTAGATGTGACACGTCCATCAAAAATAGAATATGATATATGAGTGTTGATATACCAAAAATGAAATTATCCAACCACCCCCCCCCCCCCCACAAAAGTATTTATGAACGGTCCCTAATAGGTTTACTTTAACCCAATGAACATTTTAAAGCAGAGTTTGTATTACTACGGTAGTAACCAATCCTCCAGAACCATGAAGAAAAATGTGTTTACAAAGGCTTCGTGCTCTGCAATTATCAATTGCAACCACGGCCCCTGGGTACTCAGGGATGGCCGGGACTTTGTCATCATGTTTGTTGGGGATTTGACTGAAAATGTGTCCCCGCAGGGCCGGGCGGATGCCTGGACTTGTTGTATCAATTTATGTAGGTCCACACGCGTTTTGAACTCGCCACCCCCCCCCCCCCCCCCACCCCCCCAAAAAAAAGGTGGCGTCGCCTTGCGCTTTTTTGAATCGTGTTCTGCTCAAATCACGATAACTAACGCAAAAGGATATTGTCATGGTTTTGGTCTCATTTGAAAGCTAAATAATTGCATTACATAACCTGTAAATATGACGCATAACTTCTTAAATGGGGGAGATGTGGTTGATTGAGTTGGGAAGAGGGGGGGGGGGGGGGGGGGGGGGGGGGGTTGCACATAAACTCTATGGGGAAAAAGTGTGTGCCAAGCGGTGCCTTTCCTTGAATCAACCTCTGTATGAGCTACAAACATGATTTTGGTCTCTTCTTAAAGGTTATTTAATAGTCTTTATGTCTGTGTTTTAACAGACTTGTCAAGGCTTATGTAACAACTATTCATTATGGATAAGTCGCATGATCGGCTTTTCCCCTATTCGCTACACAGAACGCAAATATTAACCACAATTTATATAAATTACTCTAACGGATTGTTTTTTTAACCTTTGATAGCAAAAGTAGGGTCTATACATTTTTGGAAACTCTCAACATTGGCAATTCAAAAATGCAGTTTAAATCAATGTAGGGGGCATAATAAAACGTAAACTCTAAAAAAATATTTAAACTTGTTGGGGCACTTTCATTAGCCTGTATGTTATTTAACCAATATAGACAGTAACCCATGGCAATCCTATAGCGGTGATTGTTAGTAATTTCATGAGGAATTCAAAAATGCAAAGAACATTATGTCATGGGTAGGTATAAGTATTACATGGATCTCAAATAAATATAAGATTTAAAAAAAAAAAATCAAACATTGTGAATCATACATTTTACCAAAAGCAATTGCGTTTAGGTAAACACTATGTCCAAGTTAGACAGGTGTTTAGCTTCAAGCCGTGTTTAACTACGTACAAAAATACAGGCCATCGATGCAAAAACCTTCATTATATTTTCAATCATGAGCATCAATGATTAACGCCTATTTATACTATCATGGATCGGACTATCAACTACTGAAGATACACGACCCGATGTGATCGCGTACGGGATGGGGATTTCACTCAGCGAAGTGCAAAAAAGGGTGTTTATAACACTTACCTGCTTACGCGGCAAACGCGGCAATTAGTTTTTACCATATTATACACTAAACCAGATTTTTTGAGAAACCTTTCCCAACTTTTAAAGTTGATCTTAAGAATTACGAACCAATACTATTACTAGGCAAGTGTGTACGTATTTGAATGCACTTCTCATAATGATTCCAAATATGGCGACGGCATTAAATAATCTTGACATTTTTTTAAACATTTTGTGAAGTTTAAGAAACTGTCGTCTGCAGACGACTTCCACGTGGAAAAGTGTTCAGATTATTTGAAATAAACAACGTTATTTCTCGTCTGTTATTCTATCGTTGGTTACCTTCAAAAAATATTTATGATTCTTTATTTTAAATCAATTAAAAGGGTATAATGTTTGTTACACTATAATTGCGCAAATATGTTTTCTTTGTGTGGTCCTGATCCTACTTATATGTTTTTTTCTTTGTAATCAGGTCGATAATATGTTTTTATGAGAGGAATCATCCAAAAAAAATCCTTTTGATTGAATAGAAAAATATATTCTGACCTTCAATGGAAATCGGAACAAAATCTAGGATCGAAGGTAGGGAACTTATCATACACAAGATACATCGAGTGATCTGTGAAACTACTCCCAATGATATCGGGGCCCTGTGCCTTGAATTGAAGAAGTCTTGTAAAACATAAAACGGTTCAAAATTATCTAACCATTAAATTCATGGCAATTATATTGTAAAACAATCAAACATGTAATATGCTTTATTCCAATTGAATGCTGATTTTGCGAATTTAAATGCCAATTGGTGTAAAGGACAATTTGATTTAGCTCGAATCACAATATCAAGTCCACTATACTTCCAAATAGATTGATGCTTTTACCAAATCGGCCGAGCATTCGTTAAAATGGCAGCGTATAGGCCCTAGACAGATTTGAATCTCAATAAATTTAATTGATTTTGCATGTATCAATTTAAATTCTTTTATATGAAATTGACTGCTTGTTTTGCGAAAAAGATACCCCAATACACGTCGATAGCAAGATGCTAAGATTTCTCGCGAAATTGAATACCCATAATACAAAATTGAAACTTAACAAAGTGCGAAATTCGCCGGGAAAACCTATAGGCCTATTAAAGGTAGATGGACCCGATCACATTTCGTAACACATAATTATTTCAAATATACGGAGATTTTCATATCATATGAAAGCTCGTACTTTTTTTAAGGATGACCTTTCATAGAATAGAAAACATCAAGTTGAAAATCGGAACATCTACCTTTAAAGGCATATTATATGATCTTTTCCAGTGAGCTCCCTCTATTCATGATTTTTTTTTTTTAAAGTAGATTTTCTTGCAGATTTACATTTCTGATCATAAATCATACATACATTCCAAGTTACAGAGCAATACGGTTCCTAATTACCTCAAAATCATGGTTTTTAGAGTGAATTTAGGGACTAGAGTCAAATCAGTTTATTTTCACTCTAAAACCATGATTTTGAAGTAATAAGAATCGTATTGATTCATGTAACTTGGAATGAATGTACGATTTTATGATCAGAAAATGTAAATCTGCTTTCAATTTGTTGTCAATGTTGAGGGCGTTCCCTGAAAAGATACGAGGGGGTATCAAAAAGTTCTTATTAAAACATTATGGTGCAAAAAATGGTCTCATGAGTATATGTTTTACTGATACTTGTGGGACGCCTTCCAGAAGAATATTAGGCTTAATTTTTTTTTTAATGTTGTCATTTGTCACTCATAGGTAACGATTTATCTCTGTAAATGACAACATTTATAAGCCTCATACTCATCTGGAAGGCGTTCCCACAAGGATAAGTTATTGGACCATTTAATTAACCATGTACACAGCACCGTTACAAGACGTCATTAATTTACATGGCCTTGGCATCTAGTCAGGCCTTGAAAATAAGAAATGAAAAGGGCAGGCAATTTATGGCAATTTGAAAGGGAAACAATTCCAATTCTAGCTGCAATAAAACGAAAATATTACTTCTAAAAACATGACACCATTTTTGCCCTACATTTGCAGCTAAAGAATTGAACAGCTCAAATCATTCATTATATCCTACATATTGTGTGTGACAGCAACAACAAATGTAAATAATAAAATATATGTTTTACTGTTTTGAAAAAAATAGTGTTTTTTGTGTGATTTCTTCTTGCAAATGTTTTCTCCACATTAAGTTTGAGTTACATTTAAGTTCCCTGCTTTGGTTACAACATTTCTGTAAAACTCTTGAGCTGAGTGAGGTCGTGCATGCATTGATTATAAATCTTGAACCATGGTAGCTGAAAGGTTCGTCCAATTTTTGATGCAATTAACAAGTCCCGGGTCCTAACTGTGCATGCATTGTACTAGGAGAATGGGGTCCACATCTTGACCTATCTGGGGTCTTGAACTTCACAACGGCTATGAAAGTAAT
>CM069455.1:40543676-40700247 GCA_035610835.1 Ophiura sarsii | reverse complement strand
CAATAACAACATTCTATATAAACCTATAGACATAGTCACAATCACTTTTATTATGGTAGGTGGGTTATATCAAACTATTTATTAAAGATATATAATATAACACAATTGAAAAGTCAAACAAAATCAGTGTAGGTCTTCTTCTTTATAATCCTGCCCGACACTCGTGATCGCTGTGGTACATGTATGTCCTCCTCTTCTTCTTTATCTGCATCCTCTTCATCTTCAAATGTTTTAGGCTCCAGTGGCGTAGCTATATAGGTTATTGATATTGGTGGGGCGGGAAATAAAATGAACCAACAAGATTGTTATGAGTCAAGATACGCGCGCGTAGCGCGCGAAAATTTTTGACTTTACACCTATTTTTGTCACGATTGAGATACATTTTGGCTGTAAACAATACCAACCTTTTTTTTTGGACCCCCCCCTATACAAGCACTTTTTTCCCTGACCCCCCCTTTTAAGAACCTTTTTTTTGGTTGGCCCCCTCCTCATATTTTCCAACCCCCCGCCCCACCAAATTATTTATGAACACTCCCTTAACTGGCACACAAACAAACACCTCCATCTCGGCATCATCATTAGGGTTCTAAAAAGTAACTGGCATACTAAAATTATATGACGCTATTATACTTTTTATATATAACTTTTTCCAACAATATTTTATAATATCTCATTGGTACAGTAGATGAAGAATAATTTTAATTTGTGAGTTGCACCACGGCGTATCCCGGAACACATTTTTCGTGTTAACGATGTGTTTGAAAGATACCAAGGGTCAGAGGGTCTTGCAACTATGATTTTGCGCGGCCGCCACGCTATCGTCTGATCCCCCTCCCCCGGCCGCGCCTAACGATTCCCGATCCGAACTAACCACTGATGATAAACATTTATTTTCTTTCGAATTTCTTTTCTCTTCCTTTCTCTTTTCTTCCTTCCCCTTTCTTTTCCTCTACCCTTCCCCTTTTTCTTTTCTTCCTTCCCTTTTTCGCCATTCCCCTTTCTTTTTTTCCCACCGAAATCATGCCCCCGAGCCCCTATAATGCTACGCCACTGGTCTCCACCACAGTCAGAGAATGATTTGACCACATAGCTATCATATTTTTAATGGAATCCAGAGCTTTTGTTTAATTTATATTCACCATCCTTAAGGTTTGCACTAAAGTTTCAGTTGTTTTGGTTCCATATGCATCAGGTATGTGTCTGCACGAACTAACCAGTTTCAAGCTTGATGCATGGGTTGATTTAGGTTAAGATTTGAATTATTTTGCTGCTATTAAATGCACTAATATTACAGTAGCCATTTTATTTGCTATCTATAGATAACATTGCGATCATGTTATACTGAAGAAAGCATGTTATTCATTCAATTTGTTTGCTATCTACTGAAGATAGCAATATTATGTAACATATACCGTATAGCGAATGGTATCACTGGTATTCTATAATTACTGGAGATAGGAATCTTTGTTGATTTGGTATTTTGCTTGTTTGTTGGTTGTTTTATAAATAAATATGCCAAATATCATGTAGGCATTATTGGAGAACTATGAACAAGGTTGAATTGGTTTTCCCTTTATAAAACGCTCTTGAACGTAAAAAAAACAAGGTTTTTAAATAATTTATTTTATGCCGAGGCTATTTGTAGCGATATTAGTCATTATTATTTTTATGGTTATGCCACATTACCAAGGCTCTGAAACTACATAAACCCCCTACACCCCCCACACACCCCACACGCAAACCAAACCAGTTTGATTTATAATCATAACCCTCCAAAACCATTTACCGTGGCTACTTAATTAACCCCTACCTCTCAAACTGCATGAACCACACAAATCCCCTACACCCCACCCCCTCCCCCTCACACACACCAACCAGATTTATTTATTATCATAACCCTCTTAAACCATTTCCCGTGGCTTCTTCATTAACCCTTGGTCCCTTGGATTGTTTGGCACGCCAATTTAAAGTAAAAAAATCAGGTTGCTTTATTAACCCGCTACTTGTACCTCGTCACTATATAAACCATGATAACCCTATGCCTATTCTAAACCATTTTTACGTGGTTTTACCCCCACCCAACATGACACCATAACCAACAGGTCTATAACTTTTCCCGTGTGGCTTATGCGCCATGTGTAGAAGTGCGTAATGCCGCGGCAGTGAGCCCTTCCGCAAACATGTACGAGACGCGTTACCACACGGTATGATTACGCAATAGTATGCGCAACGCACAATATCGTGCACTTCTAGTGGCATTTGTGAGCAAAATTGGAGAGGTTTTTGAAGTAATTCTGTTATACCCTTCACAGAGGTATTCATAGTGCATACTTTTAAGAACGACGCATACTACCGATGTTGGTGTGTAGGGTATAACAGAATGATGCCAGGTTTTTGCTGTTTTTTTGAGCCAATTGTTGACCATTTTCTATACTTAAAATCACACGTCCCGTTATTTCCTCTATCTTTCATGCAAATTAGGCGCCACTTTGATCAAAACTTATAGAGAAATAAGGATAACAAACGCACCCCTGCACACACTCACTGATTTGCACTATCCTCACCAAATTAATTACACCGTGGTTTTGCCTTAAAGTTCCTCACCAATTACCCCGAATCCTGTCCACACATCCTTGCCACTTCAATGTATAAGCCCCACCCTCTCAACTCTGCACTCTGATCCTGTGCCACCCCCCCCCCCCTCCCCCCCCCCCCCCTCCCCACCCCACCAACACCCAAAAAGTACCACACCCCTATAGAAGGCATGGGAATTCCCAATTTTTAAAACAAAAAGCAGCCTGGGAATTCCCAAAAAATAAATTGCATGCCTCACACCCCTATAGAAGGCATGGGAATTCCCAATTTTTAAATCAAAAAGCAGCCTGGGAATTCCCAAAAAATAAATTGCATTCCTCACACCCCTATAGAAGGCATGGGAATTCCCAATTTTTAAATCAAAAAGCAGCCTGGGAATTCCCAAAAAATAAATTGCATGCCTCACACCCCTATAGAAGGCATGGGAATTCCCAATTTTTAAATCAAAAAGCAGCCTGGGAATTCCCAAAAAATAAATTGCATGCCTCACACCCCTATAGAAGGCATTGGAATTCCCAATTTTAAAAACAAAAAACAACCTGGGAATTCCCAATTTTTGAAGCAGTTTTGGTCACACCCCTATAGAAGGCAGCACAATTTTGCAGTGGGAATTCCCAAAATTTTCAGTAAAAAAATGCTTGCCTTCTATAGGGGGTGTACCATTAATAAATGGAATAGCCCAATGGCGGGTACATAAGAAGATCTACGTGTCTTGACTGCTCATTAATGTCTATAAAGACACACCTTTATACTATTGTAACAGTTTCGTGTCATATAAGAACTAAATTCTGCTATCATCAAAGCAAATAAGTTTTACTCTAAATCACAATCAGCTTTTTTTACCATTGATGTACTATTTCTGTGCCACAAATCATGTTTTGAGCCGATAAAATCCACCACATCTTCGGTCGTCTGGTTTGCTACGACCGTGATAGTGCGCCCCCTCTAAAACCGTCCTCCGTCAATTTAAGCATAATAAACGGGGGACTTTGCCTTCGAGATACTTGTCCCATAGTTTATATAGTCTCTGGACGCTCTCCAGTGAGTCAGAGCTAATCCTGACGAAAGCTTAAAAAATTAAAACTTTTCCGACGGCGAACCCGTTAAATTTTTAACCAGGGTGAGTCAAAAAAAAGTTTACTCAACTTCAGCGATTTTTGTAGAAAAAGTGTTCGTTTGTTTTCAAAACAATTTACAACGGTGTAAGGACTAATTAATTAGCTTTAAAATGAATTTTATCTGGTTTAGATTGGTTGGGGGAACTTATTTTACGCTGTTTTGAATGAAAGTGACCAATTTAACTTCCGAACACGCTTCCAGATCTTGACCATTATATTTCATAAGATACGACCAATAAAAACATACAATACCGACAGCGAAAGGATCAATTCCTTTGTTATGAAATGATTAAAGTGTGGTAAATGTGTCATAAATAGGCCTTAAAAGCTGTCTATTGTCCCTCAGTGCAACCATCCTAAGCACACTCTCAAAGATCAGGAGAAAGACCAAACAAGATGCTGGTTTATCAAGTGGGTTTCTATTCATTAACAGGAATACATTTTACATGTAGAGAGAGAAAGAGAGGGATAGACTATTACCTACTAGTCTTTCTGTGGACATTGACAATTTTTGATTGGTTCAAGGATAATGTTTACTTAATCGGACATATTTACGAAAATAAGTGCAATATTATGTTTATTGATTTTATCAAAATACTATATCGTTTATTATTCACATTACCAGATAGTCACTGGTGACAATTTTTATTCAATGTCCTCATCTAGTTTTATCATGTTTATGAATATTCCTTGCGGACTATTTAATCCTTGCAATTATTATATATTAACTGACAGTGGTGATACGATTTAATCCATATTTCATGTTTTAATCTATTAGGAGACAATTTTGAACAAGTCTATTGTCTACTTAATTCTTTTAATAAACAAGATGTGTAATGCTTTACATCATAATCCTAGTAAACATTATTAAGCTCGTTAAGCTTGAAAATAAAAACCGTGTTTTTGGTGAAAAAACAGCTCCTGTACAGAAATAGTCATATATACTTATTCTGTATCATCAAATAGCGTGATCTTTTTCCAGATGATAGCATAGAAATGGCGCAATCATTTAAAGTTTTGTTGGCCTTGATTTTGTGGTCAGAAATATTTGTTTTTATTTTTTCAATTAGGGTAAACTTTCTTTTGACTCACCCTGATTGTCTATTGTAAAACATCGTAGGTCGGTAAACTGCTTTATATTATGTCATATATAATATTAAATAATATATAATGTGATTTATTCAGTTTCCTCTTGTATAACTTTATGCGATCCCTACCTTGTTTGGCCACTTGTCTTTTGTTATTGTGTTATGTGTATTGTAAAACCACGTCGCGTATACACTTACCTCCGGTTCAACTTGCCGTTTACCAGTAAGACCGGTGGCTTTGGGGTAAGTGCGCCTGGCTAGTGTTCAGGAGATCGGGGTTCAATTCCCCCGCCGGTAAATGTCCTTGCTTATTTTTCTTTGGGACGTTCTCCGGTGTTTGTTAATATTTGTTGTAATATTGTCTATTGTAGAACGCCGTAGGTTAAATAATATATAATTAGATTTATTCAGTTTCCTCTTGTATCGCTTTATGCGATCCCTACCGTGTTTTGCCACTTATCTTATGTTATTGTGTTATGGGAATTGTACAACCACATCGCTTACACACTTACCTCTGGTTCAACTTGCCGTTTATCAGCAAGACCGATGGCTTAGTGGTACAATCGCCTGGCTAGTTTTCAGGAGACCGGGGTTCAATTCCCCGCCGGTGAATTGTCTATCGTAAAACATCGTTAGTTGGTAAACTGTTTTATATTATATTATATATAATATAAAATAATATAATATATAATTTGATTTAGTCAGTTTCATCTTGTATCGTTTTATGCGATCCCTACGTACCGTGTTTGGCCACTTGTCTCGCCTGGCTAGTGTTAAGAAAATCGGGGTTAAATTCCCCGCCGGTGAATGTCCTTGTTTATGTTTCGTTGGGACGTTTTCCGGTTTTTGGTAACATTTGTCGTAATATTGTCTATAGTAGAGCACTGTAGGTTAAATAACATATAATATGATCTATTCAGTTTCCTCTTGTATCGCTTTATGCGATCCCTATCTTGTTCGGCCACTTGTCTCATTGTGTTATATGTATTATAAAACCATGTCCAGGAGACCAGGGTTTAATTCCCGCCGGTGAATTTCCTTGCCTATATTTCGTTGGGACGTTCTCCGGTGTTTGTTACAGGTGCTATTCATTGAAAATTGAAATATAGCCAAATTATATATCATTGGAAAGCTTAGAAAAATGGTGGTGTCCACCCGCGGGTATCCACGTCCCAAAACGCCACTGTAAATAATAAATAGCATTAGAAAGTACCGGTGTAGGGCGGACGCAAACCCGGAAGTGGAGAGATGAAAATCAAGATTCTTGTATGACGTCAGCAAAGGGACCCGGTAATGTAAACAAACTCGATCATTGTCCATTGTGATGCATGCCTCTCTTGTATCTATTTGAATAGTAGCGTTGTGTGCAGTACTGTCTGTGTGGTATCGATCTCGGACTTCGATGAATGGGTTGAATAGGATGAGGATGAATTCTAAACCCCGTTTTGACTATTTATCCCAAGGTATAAGGGGGCTCTGTACTCGAAAGTTTGTATTGCCTATTGGTAATTCCCAGTATATTAGGTTAAGATGAAATAAAAATTAACATATTATATACAATCTAAGCTTTCCATTGATACCATACATGATCTCAATAAGCAGGAACTTTAATATTTGTTGTTATATTGTCTATTGTAAATCATCGTAGGTAAACTGCTTTATATTATATTACATATAATATAAAATAATATATAATTTCATTTATTCAGTTTCCTCTTGTATCGCTTTCATGAGATTCCTACCGTGTTTGGCCACTAGTCTTTGTTATTGTGTTATATGTATTGTAAAACCCCGTCGCTTATTCACTTACCTCTGGCTCAACTTTCCGGTGACTAGCAAGACCGGTGGCTTAGTGGTAAGAGCGCCTGGCTAGTGTTCAGGAGACCGGGGTTCAATTCCCTGCCGGTGAATGTCATTGCTTATTCTTGGGACGTTCTCAGGTGTTTGTTAATATTTGATGTTATATTCCGTCAATTGTAAAACACCGTAGTTAAATAAAGTGCTTTATATTATATTATATATAATATAAAATAATATATAATTTATTTTCACACGTTCAAGAAATAAAAATATCAAATTTGGATGTTTCTCATATTTAAATTTCAGTTTGCATAGGTCCTATAGCTTTGCAATTATAATTAGTCTATATATTTACTGGGTTTCTTTTTCATCTTTTATAAAACCCAAGCCAAAAACACGTTCTTGCATATTTCTAATTGCTTCTTTTTCATAGAGTAAAATTAAACAATTCTTTTCAAGATTCTTTTTTCATAACCACAAATATCTCTTTAAACTTGTCACATACAATTTAAAAACAAAATAGTAAAGTATTCCAGCTATAATGATAATCATTTCCTCATATGGAACTCTTTTATAAATAAACCATTTATTTAATAAAGAGAAACAAAACAACCGAACAAAACAATCATATTACATTACATAATTGTGTTATAGTGGTGTTTTTTGGGTTTTTTATTATTTGTATTATTATTCAATTTAAAAAAACCAATTCTCTTATATTTAACTCTTTTTCAAATAAAATTTAGATGTTTCTTATATTTAAATTAATTTATGCATAGCTTAGCCAATATAATTAGTATATTATAGTACGTGCTTTCTTTTTCACTCTTTTATAAAACCCAAACATAGCATTAGCAAGGTTGTCTTAAAGATGACTTAATTAATTATTTAATGTTATTCATTGTATAATAATAGGCCTCTGGCCCTTCATAATGCATGGAATTTTAGGTTCAGTACGCGTGGCTTGGTTCTAATTAAATTGGCTACCTGAGACAAACGGACAAACACTTCAGTTACATCATGGATTACATATACATACATACATATGAGCTTTTATAAAGCGCTATTTCATTTAGATCACGGCGCTGGCAGCAAACAAACAAAACAAAAAGGTACAATCCACAAACAAATCAAAATGTACCAATAAAAACTAGTAGTACATGTATACAGAAAGAACAATTAAGTAGGAAACAGATGAGTCTTCAGTTAACTTTTAATAATTGAAAATATATCTTATGAAATACGACAAATTCTTCCCTGCAAAAGTATATCATAGCGAAGCCGTTACGACTATATTGCATTAAAAATACGAATTACTCACGATTATTGGATACTTGAGACGCCGTAGTCATCTTGACAAGTCCTGCCACAAACAGAGTGTAGATAAGTATTACAGCCATTCTGCAGCTGTGAGAGAAATGGTAAATGTTAAAAACGAAATGACAGATTATATATCATTTGCAAATGGAGACTGCGCATCGTGATTGAGAAGTTATATAAAACAATACACAGACTGCGCATGTCTTAATGTCATTTTCATTGAGCAGCTAGGTAATAGGTAATTATTGAAATGACTAAAAAGGTGTGCAATGACAACATCCAAGGATGGGACAATTAAAAGGCAAAAGAAACAACACAATAACATGGGGACCGACGTTTCGGAATGATAAAACAATTCCTTTAACTAGGTATAGGACAAGTTAAACAAGGTATTTACAAAAAACTGGTCAACATCCTAAAATGAAATTAACTGACGACACAAAGGAAATATTAAAAAAAGAAGATTTAGACAGTGTATGATGTATTTTAACAAAAACTCTTTGTTTTAATGCTGGGCCCACTTTTCTTTCTGAAACCCTCCATCGTCTGACTCATTTAGTCTATCCAATGAGGCCCCACCTGTGTATCTCAACATTTGATTAAAGGTCGGGTTGAAAATTAACCCGACTAAAAAAACTAAGAATGTTTTAAGATTATCGGCCGAGTGCACCAATGACGGGTAGCTGAAGAATAGCGCTACCTCGCTAGTAACTGAGGCGTAACCCAAAATGTTGAGAGCGCCAATGCGGGGTAAGCTACTAGGCTAGTAACTGGCGGGTAATTTACGCTAAATGTTATACCTGGCCGGACCCAAGAGTAAGTTGGGGCATAACGTTTTATGCCACAAGTCAGTTGATTCTATATAGCAGTAGCGTAAAATTTGTTGTGAACATTGGAGGGGATGATTCGCTGATGCTGAAAGACCAACTTCGCTTGCAAGCCCAGGGGATGTATATTTGAAGTGGAATGTGACCCCTCATAAGCTGAAATATTTTATATTTTGAAAATCCATTCATGCAATTTGGGGATTTTTTTAGTCAAAATTTAGATCAACTCCTTTTGCCCATTCAAACACTAATCGCACCGACCTTGGGTCATATTTTGACCAAAATGTACTAATTGTCCGAGGATCTTAAATAATGACTAAATAAATAAATAAATAAACTTATTATTGTTTTATTAATTAAAAACTGAAGTTTCAACATTATTGTGAGTGGAAGGGTAAAACTAGAAGAACGAAAAGAAAAAAAAGCATATCTTGCCGTGCGTTATCTGGGGATCGAACCGGGGTCCTAGCGGTTAACAAGCGACGGACAAGGTATCCACGCCACAGAAGTATCTGTGTTAAGAGATGTGTTATAATTGTATATAACTGTTTGCATCGGGTGCTTGTGTTTGTCATTAAAATTGTGCTTTTTGGTGCAATATTTGTGTGTGCCCCTCGCCCAAAATATGTTTGTAATGTCTTGATAGTCCTTATTTTTGAAAAAGCGTTGAACAAATTCGAAATTTTTGGCCAAAGAAATACCGTCATTTTTTTGTTCGGAACGCAGGCCGACTCAACGTGATTATTTATGTTAATTATGTACACTCACCTATGACCTAGCGAGTGACGACACATTTTAAATATTACGGAGGACCACTCACGTCAGTATTATACAATAAACTATAGGTTAACACTTTGCATATGCGACAATTTATTTTGTAAGGGGACGATGCTGATTAATGTGGATATTTACCTCGCTAGTTGCTATTCTGATGTTACTCGCCAGTTATGCTCTAAGAATTACATCGTTAGTAAGTTATGCTACAGTTAGAGCATAACTACTAGGGAGGTAGCTTACCTCCCTATTAAGTTACCCGTCATTGGTGCACTCGGCCGTATGAATATTAAATAAACAAGTTTGGGGGATAAAAATAAAAACTGGTAAAAGTTGGAGAAAAAATTGAGAGAGGATAGGCCCTACAGGTAAATAAGAGTAAGCACATATTTTTTTAAATTAAAACAGGAACATCAAAACTTCAAATAATAAGTAACATTTTTTGAACAAGGAATAAAAATACAAGTTATGTTAATAAACATTAATGTTATGTTCATAAACATCGCCAGCTTCGGAAAATATAGCAGCTTCCAAGATATATCCAACCATCCCATAGTATTCGCGACTTTCCACCACGTTGTTATCCCATAATAATTACCCTTGGACCCCGGTAGTTACATTTATAGGGACATTAAGTGGTGTTGAAAATTTTAAATGTTTAGAATTTACTTCAGAGTTTAAGATGAACATTAAAATTTGTCATTATGGTTGTGTAAACACAGCAAAACTTGATTAAAACAATATCATCCCTATTTATTTAAAAACGCCCTATATGCAAATATGGTTCGCGTTATGTATCACGCGTACTGCAGGGGGATACTGTCGGACGTAAAATGCTCGTTGCGGCTCTACGAGCATTTTTGAATCGACGTTTTCTTGTACAAAGAGGGCTATTTTGAATAATCCTTATACTAGGTGTAAGTTCGTGCATGTAATACAATTATACAAATATACTAATCCCAGTTTTTATCATAATTGAGGGCGCAGCCTCCAACACATCTCTTAGTGCCCATTTAATACATAACTCTCTATTCATATCTGAGCACCAGCGAAATAACGAGGTAAAATATTGCGCCATAATTATCCCATAATAATCGCAGACGTGCTAGGCATGAGCATTTAACATGTTTTGATGTTGATTAATTGAGAAGTCCAGGGTCTTATTTTAATTATCATTTAATTTAATTTCGAAGAAGAAGAAACAAGGTCTTCTAAAAAACTGGCCGAAACGCCATAGGCAAGTTATTAGAGCCCCCTTCTGTCAAAGCTATAGGCCTACATACGGCGATCGTTCGTTTTCCACCGCGGCACCAAAGCTGTGGAATCAACTACCATCGACCATCCGCATAATCAAATCCATCGGATGCTTCAAGACTGCACTGAAGACTCATCTTTTCAATCTGTCAGAACATTCTTACATTAAGTAGTTCCTCATCATTTTAATTCATGTGTATTGTATATTGTTCTTTTTATGTTTGTTAAGCGCTTTAAGGTGTTTCGTAAAGCGTTATATAAATGCGGTTTTATTATTATTATTATTATTATTATAGGATTACGATAAGAACCAAGTTCAAAAGCAATTCTTAGTTTCCTGTTCACTTCAAATATTGAGGATTCCAATTTGTTTTAATTCTTTTAACAATATTTAATAATTTCCCTCCCAAATGAATTTTAATTATCATTACAGTTGGTACTTTACTTGGATTATATCAACAATAATGTTGTTCAGAATAAACAAAGAACATGACACTATAGTTGTAAACTGGAATGCGCAGTCAATAGTCAAGTCAAAATATTATCAATTACTCAATCACTCACAATTACTATTGTCCACTATTATACATCAGCCTATGTATAGGTCGCAAATTATAGCCACAATCTATCCAGTTGAAAATCGAGCGGGTGAACAATCATTCAGAGAACACATGCATCTACATAGGCCTGTACAACGAGTCACCCGAAGTAAAACTTGTTTACCATGTTTAACGCTTCGTTATCGCGCGCCAAGGGCATGTTAATTCAGGATTGGTGCTTGTTCGCACTCTAAGCTCATACTGGCTCCATCCACACAGTGCATAATGCATGAATGCATGTCCTTGGCAGATTGTTACCAAGGATACTGACATCCAATCATTGATCGTTTACCACGTTCGGAGCTCTAACATACTGAAATAACAATGTTTTCGATTGGATGAATATCGTTATTTATATACCAAACAGAATATAGTAAACACGACGAATGTCGCAGATTTTGCAAAACTCTATCATTTGTTTTATATTATTTAAACCATTTCTCCACAATTGTAACAACATAATATGTGTTCATATTTTCATATCCAGATCTAATATACACTTTAAAGACATCTGTGTACAAATACTGATTCAAGATACATGAAAGCAATTCATAGACTCTACCACAAGGCCTGAATCTGAATTCAAATGTCAACATCCCAGGATGTTGACAAAAACACAACTGTCTCTGACCAGCATAGACTAAAAAATGATGCACTGTATTACAGAAGTAATGGGAGTGGGTTAAAAAATTGGATTATTGATATAATACAATAGGAGGAGATCAGAATAATGGTGTGTATAAACTGGAGAGGGTAGATTAAACTAGGTGAGGTCAACCATGCAGAGAGGATTTATAACAAGTATTGTATAGAGGGCCAGCATACACATATAATGATACTGAAGAAAGGATGGACAGCCAATCAGGTAAAATCCCTGGTGGTCATGTAAAAAACAAAAAAATAATAAAATATATACCAAAACAAAACTCCATTAAATCCTACAAGAAACAGCGCCTGGTTGGGTGTGCCGTTCCCCCACAGTTTAAGAGTACAATACTCGGTGGGTTCATAAGTTACAGTTAACACGCCGGAAGCACCTATTCCAACCAGGCATTATCCCTAATAAATGGAACCGTGACCACCAAAAGGATGAAGAAAAGGAGAACCAGGAGGCTGACTGGGGAGATCAATGTGAAGCTTTGATGTTGATACCATGGGGGGAAAGAGGTACAGATGTTTTTGATCCATTTAGCTTCAAGAGCAAGTCTTACGAAACGGTCTGAACTGCCTGGTCGATCAATAGCCATGATGAAAATGTCGTCAACACTGTGATGGGCTGAATTAAAGTGTCGAGCCACTGGTTTGTCTCTGCGATGTTTGGTGTCACCACAGTGTTCGAGAAGCCGGGTCTTAAGGGAGCGTTTGGTTTCCCCTACATATTGCATACCACACTTCCCACATGAAATCAGGTATATGACATTGGTGGACTGGCAGTTTAGAGGATGATAAATGTTGAATTGTTCCGCAGAAACATGACTGGTAAGTATGGAGCCGGTCTGTGTGTGCTGGGTAGGTATTGAATTATCACCATGCTTGTGTCTGCAGGCTGCGCATTTGTTGCATGGATGAAAACCTTTGGCTGGTGTATCTGTAGAAGGAGTTTTGACGCCAGAGCTCACAATCATGTCTTTGATATTAGAGGGTCTGCGAAATGCAACCATGGGTGCCTCAGGTATGGCTTCCTGGCATCGTTTGGAGGAATGGAGAAGATGAAGATATTTGTTGAGAGTGGCGGCAGTGGTGGTGTGAGAAGGGTCATAGGTTAATACAAAAGGGACGCGGCTGGATGTCTTCTTCTTTTGGCGCGGTTGAAGGTTGGATTTGTGTGTTGATGACTTTAGGAGGATACCCTCTGGCAGTTGTTTTAGCTGTGTTACTCTAGTGGAGAGGGTCTCATCAGATGAGCAGATTCTTCGAAGTCTAAATCCCAGGCTATACGGCAGGCTGGTCTTGGAGTGTCTAGGATGGCATGAGGACCATTGAAGGTACTGGTGAGTGTCGGTCGGTTTGGAATACAAATCTGTCTCCAAGATGCCATTATGAAGAGACACCATCACATCAAGAAAAGGAATAGAAGTGACCGATCTCTCTGATGTAAATTGGATGGAAGGATGAATAGAGTTGGAGTGATCGATAAATTTGTCAAGTTCCTCTTCACCATGAATCCAAATAAGAAAAACATCATCGATGTACCGGAGCCATATAAGTGGTTTATGCGAGGCGGATGAAAGCAACTTGTCCTCTAGCCGCCCCATAAATAGACAAGCTCCAGAAGGTGCCATACGGGTTCCCATAGCTGTACCATGAATCTGGATGTAATGGTTTCCAGCCAGTTCAAAGTTGTTTTGCGTGAGGGTGAGATCGATGAATTTGGTAAGAGTGTCGACCTTAGTTATGTCGTGGTCACCGGCCAGGTAGTACTGGCAGGCTTCAATGAAATCAGTCGTAGCTATGTTGGAATACAGTGCTTTGACATCCATGGTGCTGACGTAAGAAATCATTGTCGTCCTCTACATATGAAGGCAGCTTCTTAACATGAGGCTTAAGATGGAGGTCAACATTCAAGGAGATTTTCTCTGTGGCAGTTCCACATCCACTAATTATAGGTAATTAGTCTAGCACCGCTTACGAAACAACGCATAAAACAAACAATACACAATGAAGAGCGACATCTAGACACGAAAATAACATTAGCCCTTAAAGCAACGAAAAGGATTTTGTTTTTTCATAATGTTCTTCTAAAATTCACAAATTATGGATTTTTTTTAAAAAAATGAAAAAAAATCCAAACCAAACCAAGGAGAACAATAGTATTCTGGAAATTTAGCATTATGCCTATATCATTATGGTAGAAAAATAAGTATTTGATGAATATTGAGCATTTGTATTGAACACAGAGCTATAATATTATTTTATTTGAAATACGTGGTCTGTGGTTTGTGTTGAAAGTGCTGATGGGATATCCATACTCGATATTGTGATGTTACTAAAACCGCATCAGCAGCAGGTATCTGCTTCTTACTTTACTTTTACTTTTTGGCGTCCACTCCAACTTGGTTGAGTGATGCCATCCTTTGCAAGATTATGCGCCATTCGTTTCTGTCTTGAGCCTTTCTGCTTACTTCTGATAAGGATGTCAGACAAAGTCTGTTGCAGTCTGACCGAATACCATCCATCCACCTCTTAGCTGGTCTACCTCTGGGCCTTTCACCATTTACAGTGCCAACAATTGCAACTTTTGGGTATCTTTGAGGGTTCATACGCTGAACGTGTCCATAATACCGCAGTCTTTTGATGGAAATCTTCTCGATGATGGTATGCTTGAGTCCCAGTGTTTGTCTGATGGTGGTGTTTCTGATTTTGTCTAGCTTGGTTATGCCTAGTATTTTTCTTAGGCAGGTCATCTCAAACACAAGTAGCCTGTTCTCGTCTTCTTTCTTTAGCGTCCATGTTTCAGAGCCGTATAACAGGATGGACATTATTAGAGTTGAATACAGCTCCATTTTAGTTGGGCGTGAAATCTCTTTGGAGTTGAGTATTTCATTCAGATTTTGCATGGCTCCAAGTGCTTTACCTATTCTGAGTTGGATGTCTTCAGTGCAGGTTCCCTTCTTAGATATTTTACCACCAAGGTATACAAAATGCTCTACTTGTTTGAGATCTGTGTTGTTTATGCTAATTTGAATATCAATGTCTCTCCGGCTGATAACTTGAACCTCTGTTTTGGCTATGTTGATTTTGAGGCCAAGATTTGTGCTGTACTGGTGGACCCTGTTCACTAGTGTTTGCAGATCTGTCTCGCTTTCAGCTATAATGGCAATATCATCTGCGAAGCGGAGGTTTGACACCAGTTGGCCTTGGATGTGTGCTCCGATGGTTGTGTCGTGAGTGGCATATAGCATTACCAACTCCAGTAGGATGTTGAATAGGAGTGGAGAAATTATGCAGCCCTGACGAACTCCAACTTTGGTAGCAAACCAGTCTGTAAGTTCTCCGTTTACTCTCACCGAGCTTAGTGATGTGCTGTAAAGAGCTTTTAGTAGGCGGATGATCTTGTCTGGGAATCCAAAGAATGCCATTGCTTTCCAGATGCCGTTCGTTTTGCCATACACTATCAAAAGCTTTTTCAAAGTCCACGTAGCAGCAGTATAGGTCTTTGTTCTTTTCCAGGTACTTTTCTGAAATCTGTCTCAGTCTAAATAATTGATCCACAGTAGACCTTCCTGGTCTAAAGCCTGCCTGGGATCCTCAGATTTCTTTTGAATTCGTTTTTGAAGAATTTTAACAATATAATGCATAAATCAGAAATGTAAGTAAATGAAACAAAGATGTGGAAATCTCGCAACTGTCTCGTCATAGCTTCGATGAATATGGCAAAGTCCATACAGGTGAGTTATGTCTTTCTAAAGCAGATTTTGTCTCAACGCGGCACTTTTTAAAACTTTAACCTACGGATGTGGTTTGTATACATTTTCGTTAGCCTTTGATTTATTCTCAGTACGGATCTCCTTAAAACGTTTTCAAAACGTTTCAAAAAAGAATTAAAAAATATTCGATAAATAAACAATTAAATGAAACATATCCTAGTTTACCTGAGGGCCATTTTATCATGTTCATAGGATGCGTAAGGGAGCAGTTCCATTTATACGCGATAAATTTATCGCGACTGTATCGGGGCCTGATATGTTTTGGACCCGATGTTTTTCAAGTTGATACGCGATCAAATAGTCATCAGGTCCCGATAAAATAGACATCGGGGCCCGATACGAGGCCTCTGCCATACCCTGGGGTATGTTTAGCAAATAGAGCGGGACATTGTTTAGCAAATACACGAGGATAATACAATTTACGTTAAACATCCATAATCAATAACATTATCTCTAAAAACATGAAATGCTGAATTTGTACCTTACAACTAGAATAAATAACCCGAAGCTCTATTTACATACCGACCACTTATCTTTCGTTATATTTAAACAAGCGGTAATACGCTACTCGATAAATAATCCTTTGCTACTCGCAACTGTACGCGATAAAAATCTCATCGGGGCCTGATAAAAAACTCATCGGGGCCCGGAACATTCTCGCAATTTTTATCGCGTACAAATGGAACTGCTCCCTAATCAGGACAATCGCTGTAGGGCATAGAAAAGTATATATAATTTTAAAAAAGTCACAGCTTGTGGGAGGAGCGGGAGATGTTCGACATGAAGATGTATTTATCAGCAAAATAGTACGGTAAGAGGTATAGGCCTATATGTAATGAAAATGTATAAAAAGGTTAAGAATTATCAATTTTCAGATGCAAAATTGAGCTTTTAGGACATTTCTCGTGTGATTTTGATTTAAAAAATGGTACGGGAGAGGAGCAACAATGGTTCAAACTGCTTTAAATCAAGTAAATATGTGGAGAAACATGTAGCTTCAATGAGTAATAGAGTTTGATAATATTAACCTATTTTGACAAATGAATTCATTGAACATTGAAGACGATATCTAAAGCAACGTAGGACCAAATTCATGTCAATTGAAAATATATGAAGGTACCAGTTGAATACTTTCATTTCATAGCTCTATAATAGATTAACGCTACTCAAACAAGCATAACAAGCCTCAACTCAAATCCTAACTTAAAAGCAAGGACATGAGCCGGTGCGGAACTCGAATCCGTGACCTTTTGAACAGTAATCGAATGCTCTAACCACTGAGCTAATCGGCCGGTCTCCGATAAACAGAGTACAAACCAGATAGTAGTCATTTTAATGCGCAGTTCATACAGGGTGTCCCAATATAAACCGTGTGCGTGTTTACACAACTTATGGACCATAAAGTTCTAAAATTTGGTGTAACATTTTTATACATATGGAGAGCCTAACGCTTAGCTTTCAGATGCCGTTTATTTCATCTGATTTGGTTTTATCATTCCTGAGATATGTTCAATTAACTAAAGCTACCTAAAATCGATGTTGTTACACTTTTACAGAAGCAAATTCGTATAAGCATCAAATGTCAAACCGATGCTCAATTGTTCTTCCAATGGGCATCAATCCGTGCTGAAACATTAGGGGAAGGGGAGGCATTCGGTCTGAATTGTTAAAATATTCAGTTCTGTTTGGCTACACAGACAATCATTCTGTTATTTAAACATATTCAATCGCAATACAAAACAATTATGATTGCATAATATTTGCTAAGACCACTCGAACGGGTGGAATATTTGTACCAACGGAGTACTTTTAGTAAACTTTTCTATTCATTGCAAACTGTAAAGTGGCACAACGTCGATTTGAGCTAACTTTAGTTAATTGGCTATATATCAGGATTGACAACACCAAATCAGATGAAATAAACGGTATCTGAGAGCCAAGCGTTTAGTCTCTCAATATGTATGAAAATGTGACATCAAATTTTAGAACTTCATGTTCAATACGTTGGGTAAACACGTGCACGGTTTTTTATTTGGACACCTGTATAGAACAGCGAACTTCATGTACTTTATAACAGTTATCACTTGCGATTAGGCAATCACTGAAGCGAGAACTGTCAATCATTCGTTTGTCATAATTATCAGGAAACCGCTTCAACACTATGTCAAGGAGTATATATAATAGGAGGAGACAGTTATCTCATTTACATATTCGTCATTAATATGATTAACCCTGCCTTGACCCTATAGACCATTTCAAATCCGAAAATATATGATCGGTTACGAATGTTTCCAATTAGCCGAGTATTTTGACGCTCGGTTACATGACTTGTCAGCTCACAAGTCATGTCCATGTGCCGGAGAAAAACAAACGTGTTTTTCACCCGTCTGCCCGTGTGGTAGATTGCGCTGGTGTTGGTGATATATTGTCTCCCTCTCAAAGTTGTATGTTGCGGCGTTTCAGTAACAAAAACGGTGAGATAAAAGAGATTTGGGTAATATTTTCACTTTTTACCGTCTGCTCGATACATTTGGAAGTTGCCGGTCGACGCCATTGTTGATAAAAAACAAAATAGTCTCGTTCGACGTTTTACTTCTCGTGTGTGCACGCGTGTATGTAAACATAGTAAATCACTAGGCCAACAACCAATGCTATGAATGCGATCAACTGTTGCGAAGAACGCACTACGCACCAACTCCACGTGACCTTTTTTCCGAAGATTTCCGATCTCAATTTGAAATGGTCTATGCCATGCTGCGAGAGGTCACATGCCTCTAACCTGAGATGGGACTTGTCTATTGTTCTCATAGTTCTCATGCACAGCGTTATGGTCATATTCATCGCCATTACATCTTGAGTTGCATGTTTGGGACTGAAGCTACGTTGTGAGATAAATAGTTGGGTATTTAGTATTACAAAATCTGAGGTCCTGTTGTGTTAATGAGCCAATGCCTAGTCTATTTCATTTTTTATATCCGATTAATTTGTCAATATAAAAATGTGTGTCGTTAGTCGCTAGGCCAAACGCAGTAATTTGAATAACATGAATAATGCAACACGTCACACAACGTCCAGTCGAGCAATGAATGACCGTATAAATGACGCCATGTACCACAAGGTTCGTGTGTCGGACCCGGATTATGTTCTATCTATACTATGCCATTGGGAGATATAATTCGTCGGCATCAACTGAATTATCACCGCTACGCAGATGATACGCAGATGTATTTGTCTGTAAAACCTGTGCAAGCAGATGTTGACTCTGCGCTTCACAGAATTGAAAGCTGCATCGATGATATCAGAACATGGATGAATACCAATTTTCTGAAGTTAAACGACTCAAAGACAGAATTCATGATCCTCGGATCCAAACAACAAATCGCAAAGGTCAATATTTTACATGTTAGAGTGGGTGAATCTTATGTTTTCCCAGCTGCAAATGTACGCAACTTGGGGGTCATGTTTGATTCAAATCTAACAATGGAATGCCATGTGAGAGCAGTATCAAAGGCTGCTTTCTGCTCAAAACGAACATCTAACAAGGGATGCAGCTGAAACCATCATTCATGCATTTGTAACATCTAGACTTGACTCCAATAACTCACTTCTATATGGATTTACAATATCGAAACTCTCTCGCCTTCAACGATTGCAGAATATAGCCGCCCGGAATATTACATATACTAAGAGAACAGATCATATGACTCCTGTATTAGTGAACCTACACTGGCTTCAAATTGAACAGAGACCGAAATACAAGATATGCCTTATTATTTTCAAGATCTTGCATGATGCAGCTCCTTCTTATTTAACAGAACTTGTTTAACCCCTATGTGCCAGGGCATTGCGGGATACGCTCTTCAAAACAAGGTCTTCTTCAGGAAACATTGGCTAAACATCAGTGGGGACAGCGAAGTTTTCAAGTCGCAGCACCAAAACTATGGAATAGCTTGCCTGAATATGTGAAACTGTCAAACACTGTACATATTTCTAAGAAAAACTTGAAAACATATTCGTACACTGAAGCATTTGCTTGATGTGACTCTCCTCATCTTTGTTCTTACGCGTGTTTATGTTATTTTGGTTGTTATGCAGAGAAGCGCCATGAGCGTCGCTACGGCGCTTTATAAATCACCATTATTATTATTATTTGTTTTCTTCTCGAAAATGTCAACGTTTTTTACCGTCCTTTCCAAAATTAGGAGTATAATAAATAAATGGATAAATGGTTACATAATACAACTATCACAATCACACTCGTCGATCTCTGTGGCGTGCATACGTTGGCCACATCGTTTGCATTCGGCAAACACGGGTTCGATCCCCGTGTAATCTTTGTTATTCTTTTATTTCTATTTTTTTTCAAACTTGATGGTGGATTAATGTAACATCATTTTTATGTCATTTTTTTTAAATTATAAAGGCCCATGCGGTTATAGTGGGTTTTTCTATTTATTCATCTATCATTGATCTCTTGATTTATTTAACTTTCTATCTAAATAATTATATGGGTAACGGTTACCTTTTTAAACAGAAATCAATTTTCTAGACTTAACTCTATACAAGGATGTAAGATTTCATATTTTGCAGGTTCTAGATATAAAATGTTTCAGCAAATTCTGTGACACATTTCCATATCTTTCCAGAGATTCGTCTCAACCAAATTCATGTTTTCGTGGCATGATCAAAGGTGAGGCAATAATATATATTCGAAACTCCAGTACGTAGGATGAATATGAGTACAAATTGATTTCTTTACCTCAAAACTTCTCACAAGAGGATATAAGAGGCAAGAAGTACTATCATGCCTAGCAGACATATCATACAATAGAAGATATGCTTACTAGAATGTTCCTAAAAATTATAATGAAATACCTCTAGTTTTCTGCACGCATCACTTCCCACAAAGTAATGCAAAAATCAAAAAGGCACTTCTCAGGAACTGGCAATTGATATCAAATAATCAAAACCTGTGCACAATCTTCCCTTGTCCCCTATACTAGCTTTAAGACGAACCCAAAACTTAGGTGAACGACTTATCCGAGCAAAGATAACTCAAAACCAAAATTCTAATATATCTTTGTCTCGAAATATAGAGGATGATAACTCCGAAGTCGGAATTTGCCCTATGCCTCCTACACTTAGCTAGAGATCTGATTGCTCTATTAGATGAAAACTATATACCAATAGATTCCGGGGTCGCCCCAGACACCCATCTGGGAACCGAAGGACAAATGGGTTTCTGGTCCACACGTCGCAAAACTCATCATCCACGCGGCCCTTTTACGTAACTTGATGCCACACTATTAATATCTGATTATCGACTTCAACTACAACTGCCTACAAAATAATTTTGGAAATAACAGACAAAAATTCTTTCAAGGACTTCTGTATTTTCAAGGTGTTTAGCCTTTAGGCCTTTGTATCGAACGACTTCCCCAACTATTGAAACAAATAGAGAAAGATTTGTGAGAAGAAAATGTGTTAATTAAAACAAATATGACCTAGGAGTGTTTTTTTTATTATTATTTAATATTTATTTGTTTATTGAGTTTTTTCCGCCGCAACACTTGTTACCCGCATATTGCAAAGTCAAAATCCACTTCAATCCGACCCACCTCCCCCCCCCCCCCCCCCCCCCCCCCCCCACTCCCCCAGACCCAGACCTTCCTTCCTCTACTGCTGATTCAATTTGTAGGCGAAACATGTCGAATATCCTCTGGGCATTTTAGCAACGCTGGAGCGTTATACTTGTAACATATACTTCCTGCCGCAACTCTAACATTTTAACGCACACCTATGACGTCATGACATTGTTTTCTCACTCCATTATTTTCCAAGAATGGAGAGATAGAACAATAACACGCCATTCGTAAATTTACGAATGGAGAGTTATTGTTAAGAATGGAGAGTTATTGTTAAGAATGGAGAGTTATTGTTTAGAGAACAACATCCCTCCATTCGTAAATCGAGAGCCATGGAGAGTTGTTTTTCTCTCCTTAGATATCTCTCACCCCTACAGAAATAAATACAACAATAATTTATTACAGACACACACACACAGAAGTGAACTCCTTTTTCCAGAATACCATAATTAAATTAATCGTATTTTAGCTCGAAACATTTATTTTATACAATACAAATACAATACCATTGCCTTCAAGTCGAAATACCATGAAAATGTATCAACATTCTGTCGTTGCACAATACCATTGCTTTCAAGTCAATATTTTGAACATTTGGATATCAAAACTCTCTTTCTTCGTACAATACAATCAAACAACACCATTACTATCAAATCAAGTCAATATTTTGTACATTTATTAATCGTAATTGAAGCAAAATGTATCCAATTTATAACAAATATACATGTACGTTTGTTATTGTACACACGCATATTATGAGCATTTTATACACTTATATTTTTCAATCTTTATTTTCAAAGACTGTTTTACTAGAACCCTTGTTAATATCACATAAATAATAACATCTTTTGTATCATTAAGTCATATAAACACATAATATTTCTTCATTTATGATCAGTTGAAGTAATTTTCCAGTAAATAATATTGCGACAAAATCAAATGCACAGTAGGATATGGCACGGTCATAAACCACCAAACTTCATAATCATAAATGATGTTCCCCCTATTTGTATTTTACAGTTACTGATGATGATTTAGACTCATTCAATCCTGATCGGGAATTGATTATTGAAAACAATGCGTTTAATATCAAAGCGTATCTTTAATTCACTGTACATTTTATCATAGTCGTATACACAGAGAATATTAATTCGTCAAAAAGGGGTCTTATTTGACAAATTAAACATTTGTCATGGAAGGTTCGTCAGTTAAACAATATTTTGTAATGCTAAACAATTATTTTTAATGATAATTTACCAATTAGTAGTATTTTTAATTGAATTTTCAACATAGCAAATATTTTCACGACTCATAAATATTTGATTTTCATTGACAAATGAATGAATGACAAATGAATGAATGACAAATGAATGAATGACAAATGAATGACAAATTAAATGACAAATTAAAAGAATATTTTTTAATCAATAATTAGTCATTTAATATGAATGACAAATTAAATGACTAATCTTAATTTGTAATTTTATTGATGATAAGTAATTTTAATTTGTAATTTTATTGATGATAAGTAATTTTAATTTGTCATTTAATTTGTCATTCATTCATTCATTAAAAGTTAAATATATTTCAGTCAAGCAAATGTTTGTTACGATGAAAATTTACTAGAAACACTCTAAATTGTTCTTTTAGCATCACAAATAAATGTACACCATTACAGAATATTTCAAACAAACCTGCCATTTTGGATGACAAGTTTTTAATTTGTCAAATAAGACCCCTTTTTGACGAATTAATATTCTCTGTGATGCTATCACATTCTCTTGATTTCATTTCAATATTTTTCATACGTTTTCTAACGTTTTCCAGTTCAATTTATAAATTAAAGTTCAGTGTTAGTGAAATGTGCTTGGTAGCACCAGGAAGACTTGTATTTTCAATGACACTTGAAACAGACTGATGACGGGCTTGATTATTATCTTCATCCGGTTCATTACTTACATTACTGCTACCGCTTGTGCTTGGATTAGCTACTGTTAGTCCTTGGACGACGGCGTTTACCTTGCGCTTTAAGGTGTCGGTTGTGCGCTTGTAATTCCGGACTGCATTGGATCTGTGTCCAGTGACTTCACATATTAATTGTTCATCAATTTGCTCATCATAGAGCCTTGATGCAGCAGTAGCGCGTAGAGAATGGTTTGCACGATGTCCTGATAGGCCTCCCTTTTTGCACAGTTCTGAGACAACCTGGGAAAGCTTGTGTCTGCCAATTGGTGTTGCTGCATACCAGATTGCGCCCTTAGGCTTGGCGAGGGGTCGTAGATAAAACCCATTTGGTTTGTTTTCCGGGCAGTGGTACGTGTATTTCTTAAAGAGAGTAACAAGGCAACGTTTTCTGTCTTTCTTATTCTCATATGCATCAACTACCTTCGGCTTAATTTTGCGATGCTTCAAACCGCCCTGATTGGTCTTAGAGCAATCCTCTGAGTATCGGAGGAAATTGTTTCCTGTACTGTCTGTTAAGAGTTCAAGCTGGGGCTCTTTCCATCTTAAACTCCTGTGCTCCTGGCCACCACGCAATGCGAAATTTAACCCAACCATGTAAACCAGGGTGTTAAGAAGTTGGGTAGGATTTGATGATCCAAGGATTTCACTTTTCCATAGCATGTCCTCCTCGTCCACTGTGATAACTTGGGCTTGTTTTGTATGTGCCCCTATACCAGACTGGGCACGCTCCTGCATTTTTCTGTCCAGTGTGTTTTTAAGTTCCAGAAAAGCAGGATCATTCAGGAACTTGTAGGCTATTCCCTTCAGTTCGAAATGCAGCTGGAAACAAATAACCATCTCGTGAAGTGTGTTTCCAGGGTAATGTTCACCATTATGCTTTTTTACCTCACAAAGAAACCTAGATATTGAATAATTCAATTTTTCTTTCGCCATATTGTCGAGATGTACATTGATGGAACTTATGTTGAGGGATGGGTTCGATGAAGCTTGTATGTTTCTCTCTTTTGCCACTGGTTAAAGAGGTTGACAGCCCAACGGATTTTCCTCTCTGTACTATCAGATAATCTGCATAAACGAAAAAAACAGGAAATAACTGTAACTATATAGCACCAAGAAAATGTTCTTACAATAACAAGAAACTGAAACGCAAGTACGACAAAATATATTTAGGTGGTGTCTTTGTGTGGCAAGATAATTATGAAAATATATATGAAGAGCTATGTTCCAAAAGGGATCAACTCCATATAAGTGAAATTAAGGATGTTGCACTTCTTTGATTATGCTAATTTTCTGCCATATGAAAGATAGGCTACTATTATAATACGTGTAAGCTTAAAAATGGTTTGATTTCATTTGTTTAATTTTCAACGTATTTCTTATGTCATTCTTTATTTTCGGAAACTAGTGGAGTTGATCCCTTTTGGAACATAAATGTTTCGACCAATTTGTAAAAAAACCCACTTTACTTAACAATCGTTATTTTCAATTAAGGAACACCTGAAAGACATTATCAAATCACATTGAAAACAGAAATCCGAATTCAAATACCTTTTTTTAAAGTATGACATTTTGTTTTTTCTTGAAAAAAACCTGAAAACTTTGACAATTTGGCACATTTTTGAAATAAAAACACTTCTGTTTGTGTGCAATTTTATTAACAATTATCCCATACATTTCATTAAGGACATTCTTATCGATGTTTTACCATGATAAAAGAACCATATTTCTACCATTTTGGCTTACTAAATAGTGAATTATATTCAAATTTCCGGAAATTACCGGACATTTCCTGAAATTAGATCAAAGTGTAACATATGTATTTCGGAACTCTCTTTCATGTTCTGCACCTAACTCAATTTCGACAAAAGGTGGAGTTAATCCCTTTGCTTTTGGAATAGAGCTTTTCATATTTTGTGTTCATTTTCATTTTGCGGTTTCTTTCCAAAACATGCCTCGTTTGTGATTTATCATGTTTATTATCATGATCTTAATATGATTTTACAACATGTTGATTCGTTATCGTACAAACCGTCTTTATAGAAGACCATCACCCTTACAAATTGACTAAAGAGAGCAAGTGAATATTGTCAGATTTATAATAGTATTCTAAAATAAATTAATAATGTACCTTCGTCTAGAAATGTTGGCCATTTCTTCGTCATTGACTGGTTTGTCGAATCGAGAAGGTCCCGACGGAACCGTAGCAATCTTTTGTTTCTCCTCCATAGCCAGGATTGCCGCGATCAATTCATCATCCGATATATCGGATACCGCTGGATAGAATTTCTCGGTTTCTTTTTCCACGTTTTCATTAGGAAACACATCATCATAATTTATTTCATCATTTCCATCACTATCATTCATTTCATTTCGAAACGAATTTTGTGTCAGAAATATATCGGAGTCGCTTTCGCTTGCCATCTTTACTAGTCAATACCCAGAGTCAGAATGAGTTTATAATATCTTCAAGAATAATTTACTATCGTCTCTTTAAAATTACGTAATTTATCAATGAATATGACTACATGATCAATTTATATCTTTCAAGTTTCTTTAAAGTTACAACACTTATCATATACTTTCCTTAATATGTGGTTATGCAAATGTCATTGCCTCTTTTCGCTCTTTTCAAGGGCCTATAATGCATTGGCTATAATGTCATTGCCCTTCAAGGGTCAATAATGTATTGGTGTGTTTTTCACTACATTCGCAAGGACAATGCAAATCATGTCAGTAGCTCATGCAAAATTATCCTGAGAAATCAAAAACAATTGTATGACGTCCTAGATGTGCGTTAAGTCGGATAATGGCCTCGTATTCACGCCATTCGTGGAAAAGAATAGTCCTCGGCCTGCGGCCTCGGACAATTCTTTTCCACGAATGTCGTGATACTCGTCTATTATCCTTAACATAATACATACAAACTTCACATCCGAAGATGAGTGGCCTCCTGTCAAATGTCATAACCCTATAGATATATAATCGAGACGAATTTGTGATGACAATCAAGTATTATTATGAACATTATGTCTTCCAGTCAAATGCAAATTAATGTACTGGAACTAATTAAGGAGCCGTAACACCTCAACACCGGATTAGTATAGCAAATAAACTAATTAATTAAAATCGTCTACAGGCGTTACAGAACAATACAATGTCCTTCAATCGAATAATTCTGTTGGATGTAGCACCAAGGGATAATTATGAAATCATTTTGGAAAGGTCGTTTTGCGGGAAAGTGCATGCACGATATTTGTGGCTTTCAGATTTTGCTGGACGTCTCATAGAAAACAAAACAATGGACTAAAATTCGGCGGGTTTTTTCCTCAAGATATGATAGTGTTCTGCCCTTTTTAGAATACCGTACTTTATGGTGTTGCCACTTACTTGACTCTTGGACAAAAGAGGAGGAAGATACACAACGCGATCGACATCGTTAACTAAATCTCTATTTCTATTCAACTTTATAATAGATCTGCTATGTATTCCTATGTACCCGTACCCACTGTGTGCAATCTATTTGCCGCTATACTATTTACAAGGGCACATTGGATTACACGTAAAATAGGGCTAAAAGAGTTTACGATATGATCATTTAAACAGCGCCACCCCGGACGCTCGCCTTCTGACCGCCTCCGAGCACGTGCGTTCATCCACGTGTTCATCCCCTTAATTAACATTAACCGTAATTAATCGCAACAGCTACCTGTGAAACGATCATAGGACCATGGATTTGTGGCGGGTACTTTGAGAATCGATCTACTTGATTGTCCCTTCCTCTATAGTCTGTATATCACGATTCCACAACGTATTGATTCACCTATTCAAAATTCCCGCGAATATACACACTTGGACGGGTGATGCATTATGCGGGTAAGGTTGGCTTTGTGGTCTAGGGTCGGCAAACTGATAGCTCAAAGCATTCGATACCGTAGTGCTTCCTTGTCTCTTTATTCCAATCTTGACTCTACGTGTTGCCCTAGTATACAGCAAAGACGCCCTATTTATTTATGCGTCCGATTGCTGGAGCGTGATGGGTTACTGCACGCCCGTCATGTTTTTGATTTCAGTGCGTCATTGTAATCGCGCGGACCACAAACCGAAAACGCGGTGCGTGGACGCGCCTGGCTAACTCGCCCTTCACTCGATATAACTGTGAATGTGATCTTTTGGAGGAAAATAACTTTGAGGAGATATACTATTCAAAATCGGATGGGTTAGATAGGCATAATGCGGTACACACCTGTGCAGTCTCTAGTTATTTCTGTTTTCAATAGTTTCTTAGTACCTTTCGTCATCAATTATCTTTTTATAGTTAGCACTGGTATGGCTTCGAATTCAAAACAATACAGGACACTGTTTTTAAAGAAGAAAAAACCTCCCGTCGTTAAGCGTCCGTCAACGTTAAATGGACGAAAGTTGTATTACTTCAACTTGAAGTCGCGAAATGCCTATAACGACGGGAGTCACACCTGTTCGCGTATATACGAAAAAGTCCGATTTACAGGACCTCAGTTTCCACCTTACTCTTTTGTTTGCCATATTTGGAAGTGATATCCAAATTGATCGATATCAGCGTAATGAAACACTAGTTGGGCGCGCTTTTAAAATGGCGACGGCTGTGCATTAAATTTTGTTTCTGGCGCGGCGCACGGCTGTTTGATCGCTAATTTATAGATAAAAGGGATATGCACCAATTAGGACGGGGGGACTTTTAAAAACATTTTATCACTGCTAGATCCCTTTTAAGGAAAACAATAAATACTTCAAATAACATTAAAAGACACAATAATTACGTCAACAGACACTGTATACAAATGCCTTAGAAGGAATTATGTTCTTTGTTCATTTACGTACGTATAACATTAGTATTATGACGAATCGGTGAAACGGAAACATATTTGACGACTAAAATTTCTCTCGCGTTGAAATGGTAGGGATAACCGATATTCCAGCTCCGGCCTAGGCCAAATGCAGAATTGTGCTCATATTATTATTTTTTTGATTCGATATCAGATTTTGAGTTACGTATGACGAATCGGTGAAACGGAAACATATTTGACGACTAAAATTTCTCTCGCGTTGAAATGGTAGGTATAACCGATATTCCAGCTCCGGCCTAGGACAAATCCAGAATTGTGCTCATATTATTTTTATTTGGATGCGATATCAGATTTTGAGTTACGTATCATATTATTATGACGAATCGATGAAACGGAAACATATTTGACGATTAAATTTCTCTCGCGTTGAAATGGTAGGGATAACCGATATTCCAGCTCCGGGCCAAATCCAGAATTGTGCTCATATTATTTTTATTTGGATGCGATATAAGATTTTGAGTTACGTATCACTTTATTATGATGAATCGGTGAAACGGAAACATATTTGACGACTAAAATTTCTCTCGCGTTGAAATGATAGGGATAACCGATATTCCAGCTCCGGCCTAGGCCAAATGCAGAATTGTGCTCATATTATTTTTATTTGGATGCGATATCAGATTTTGAGTTACGTATCACATTATTATGACGAATCGGTGAAACGGAAACATATTTGACGACTAAAATTTCTCTCGCGTTGAAATGGTAGGGATAACCGATATTCCAGCTCCGGCCTAGGCCAAATCCAGAATTGTGCTCATATTATTTTTATTTGGATGCGATATAAGATTTTGAGTTACGTATCACTTTATTATGATGAATCGGTGAAACGGAAACATATTTGACGACTAAAATTTCTCTCGCGTTGAAATGATAGTGATAACCGATATTCCAGCTCCGGCCTAGGCCAAATGCAGAATTGTGCTCATATTATTTTTATTTGGATGCGATATCAGATTTTGAGTTACGTATCACATTATTATGACGAATCGGTGAAACGGAAACATATTTGACGACTAAAATTTCTCTCGCGTTGAAATGGTACCACCAATTTTAAGCAAAAAGTAGTGCCCCTAAAAATTATCATTTTTTCAATATCATACATTTTCTTAAAGTGTAATTTTATCTGATTAAAATGCTTCTATAGTAGGCTACTATTTCAATTTTCTCATGATAAAAAATAATATAAAAAAATAAAATCATATTTTTCTTGTAGCGAAAGAGAGATTCATTTGCTTTTACACAGAATTTAATACGAACACACGTTAGACTTCATCAACCTTACGTCTGCCGACGCTAGTCTTTTGCCATGGCGTATGTATTGTGTGCACAAATCTTCGCAATACGCAAAGTTGTTGTAAAAGACTAGCATCGACAACGTTCAGCGAAGAAGTATGAATCGATCTGCGTGGTTAAAGCTACGTAGCTCGAGCAGGACAGAATTATTTCTTACAACTTGGGAGGAATCAATATTGGTTATTTCGGTAAGGCGAACATTGAGGTCGTCCTGTTAATAATAATACGCGAACAGGCGTGGAGTATGCAGAGGCTGCTTCAATACTGGGGAGAATGAACGGACCATTAAACATTTGAAATTAGAAAGGCGGGTATTTTTTCTCATTAAGGGAGACTAATATCAAAGTGCACGGAGACTCTGTACTATTCGTCGATTGGGAAAAAAGTTACGACAGCGTCAAGTAAATGTCTTGGGCGGAGTTGGGTCAAAACTCATTACTCTAATGCGTACGTGTATTTATTGCAATTTCAGCGTTAGTTTGGAGGATTGAGTAAGCGATAGTGTTGACTGGAATCATTTCGGTGTATAAACGTGATTAGCCCATTCAATAAATTCACCGTAAAATCTTGAAATACTTGAGCACATACCCTAGAATATATCGAATATGGATTACCCATGGTGATTCCAAATATGGTGATGAAATTCAATAATGTTGATATTTTTGAAACATTTTGTGAACTTTTGTGACTGTCGTCTGCAGACGACCGCCGCGTGGAATTGTTAAAATGATTCTTCTTGCACTAAATTATATATGTTGCCAAGATTCTTAAAATGACACCTATCCTGCTGAATTCCCATCATTTGAAATGTTAGTGTGCTATAGGCCTACTATTATGTTGCATAAACCATAATCAATTAAAACCATTACGCGCAAACAAGGAGGTATATACTTTTGCATTGGATTTATTCCATATTATAAGAATTTACAACAGCTGAACGGTTGAACAATAAACAAAGGTTGCAACGAAGACATAAGTATCCCGTCTAGTAGGGAGGTCAGACGGTTATGTAGACGCCAAATTGTAATTTTGTTATAACATTTTAAATTAAAGGACGACATAACAATACTTCTTCACCTACTACGTCACAGCAGCCAAGCAAACAAAAGCTTGCCTAAAACTGGAATGGAACCGGGCACTTAACGTTGTTGATCAACACTGAGGTGACATGGTCTATATTATACTTTTGTATGAACACTTTATAGTCGGTGGTCGGTGCAGATATAGTCGGTGGTCGGTGTATGGATACCCCCCCCCCCCAACCCACCCCACACCCCCACAGGAAAATCCTACACACACAACCTTTTATTGTCATGCCAACATTACCTAACATTTGAAATTGGTCTGATGAATTCGTACCCCCCCCCCCCCCCCCCCCCCCCCCCGCTTGGCCTCCCCATTGAATGTGACACCACAGCGTACAACCTGTACGCACTTGACTGTGTTGTATTGTGCGTGTTTTCGAGCTGCGTTAATTATGTACAGGGTGAGTCAAAAAACATTGTGCACGATTTGAAGCGGCTATTTGACCTTGATGCGTGCATTGAACCATAAAATTTTGTTGTATGTATAAAGCGTTGTTAATCTAGTTTATCCTCCCAAAGTATGAAAGTAATCGAATTAAAAAATAAGCAAACTGTGGCAAGTTTCGTAACTGACCGCGTTTTTGTGGGTATTCTTTAAAGATTTTGCCAACATGTATTTGTCAGTGTTATGGTACTTAATGACATCATGTTGGATATTTTGAAAAGACGGTTTTGAACCATTGCATCTATTTCTGTATAAAGCAAATTTTGCAATCAACATGATGTTATTAAGCAATTAAGAGCAGGATGATTACTAATGCGGAATTTGCCAAACAGAATGCCATTATCGCACAGCGAAATCTTAATTTTACATTTGAATAGTATCCATTCCTCGAGTAAGAAAATGACAAGCGGGTGGGGGGTGGGGGGGGGGGGGGGGGTTAGGGGGTTAGAGGCGTTGCGACCCCATACCGGCGTGAAAAACTGCAATTTTCCAACTAATTTGCATTTCTTTATTTCTCCTTTCTAACCCTTTTCCCTTTCCTTCCCTTTTTGTCTCCTCTTCTCCATTTCTTTCCCTTCCTTTGCCTTCCCAATTTTCCTTTGCCTTCCCGATTTACCCGGTCATTTTGTTCACGGGGCACACTCCCCCCCACCCCCCCCCCCCCCCCCCCCCCCTGGCTACGCTACTGCCCATACAATTACAAAAACCAGTTGCCCTATATTCCCCTATACCGTGTCCAAAAAGCATCACTAAAATACCGGTTATCTATGTTCCACATTTCTCAAAATTTCAAAAATAAAAAAGGATCCCTAAAAAACTTGTTAACCACGAAAATTGTATAAAACATGGGTTTCATGAGACATGTATCGTTTTTACACATTAAAATAATAACTAGCAAAAACCCGTGCTACGCACAGGTGAAGCTAGGTTGACGCATGGTTGACGCAACTGTGAGAGAAAAACCTTGGCATTCAATAACCAAATTTCCAACAGTCCAATATCAACCGACAAAATCACAACAAACGGTGCCAATCTCAACCGACAAAATCACAACAAACGGTGCCAATCTCAACCGACAGTGGCAAATCTTAACTGACATGACTCTAATTTTGAGGGCAATTGCCCTCCTCTGGCTACGATGTATTCAAATTCCCCACTGATTTTTATGAACGTAAAAAAGGCTTTAGTTGACTGAAGGTCCATATTTCTGTAAAAAGGTCCACTTTGGCCAATCACCAAAAGTGGACCCCCCCCCCCCCCCCCCCCCACCCCCCAATTCTCTCCCCTGGTAAAAACATATGGAACATCCAACTTCAACAAAATGTGCCCATGGCAAAAATCTTAGTTGTGCCTGGATTTATGAAACATAGCATTCTGCAGTTGTGCCGAGTGGAATGAAGTAAAGCTGCGAACATACTCCACCTACGCTCCAACGCTTGCGCTCTCATACATGCGCACCCCAGCTTACAAAAAGGTTGAACTTGACAAAGCTTGATCAGCATCAGCAAGCGGTGTTTTACGATAATTTGATTAATCAACGCTTTTTGAGAGAGTGTGACCACTACATCCAACGCTCATGTTCAAATCAGGTCAACTTGATAGCGTTGCACTGAGCGTAAAAAGTATGATAACAGCGCTGGCCCAACACTGCACGCGCAGGCCAACCGTGTAACGTTGGGCCAGAGCACAGCGTTGGAGCGTATATGTAGGTGGAGTATGTTCTCAGCTTTAGTCTTTTCGAAGATGTGTCACAGTACGCAAGAGTTTCGAAGAGTTGTGATTGTTTCGAAAAACTATTTTTTCAAGTTTATAGATCAATTTTGCTATTGTTTTCAATAATTATGAGTCAAAAGTGTGGTTTAACCAAAAGATCTTCAGTAACCGGCTAATAATAGACGTGCACACCATTATTTGGTAGTACTATAAAGTGTATTTTACATCGGAAATATGGTTTTTGCAAAATGAAAAAATAACACCTAACCTCAGACCTAAGTTAGCCTAAGTTCAGTTAAGTGTAACACAGTACAGTAACATTTTGGTGCAGAAATCCTATTTATTATTTTAGATACGACCTGATCAGCGTTTGATATTACAATAGCACTGTTTCATGCAAGGAAATAAGTTTGGTTCACAAATAAACCTGATTTTATTCATTTCATATGGATTTTAGGGACTGGATTGTATCTAGATAATTAAATCGATCGCAAATTTGTCACCATGTAAAAATTTGCAAAGCTGCCGAATTTTGATGAGGGTTTTTTTTCGTAATTCGCCACAATTTGATTTTGATGAAAATTTGCAACTTTTAATTTAGGGGAAATGCGGAATAAGGTTATGATTAATGGTATCTGATGATTCTGAAATTTGGTGTACTTGCGTTAGGTGCGCCACCTAATTTCTTTTCTGAAGCGTTTTTTGCCAGTCAAACGGCGGTCTATCATATCGTCGTTGAAAAAATAAATTGGCAAAATAATTGTCCAACTCCCTTCGTTCCGTTATCCAAGATGGCGTTTCACAACAACACAATTTCTCGCTGGTTTCTAATTCCGATAACCTACGACCTCTAATTCCCCACAATTCCGTGTTAATTAATTGAAAAATCATATTTTTTGACACTTTACGTGATGATGCTACCTAAGTCAATGTCGATTGGCACAATAAGAGGAATAACGGGATAAAATGACACCAAGTACGTAAGTTTTCGTGGCGTGGTGTGGAACTGATGCCTGGTACAAAAAACAACTAAAACCGGAAACAAAATGACCAACTCCGTCTTAATGTGTTTGAACAATTGGACCGGTTGCCCCAATGATGGGGTCCACGCAAAGTTAAGTTTTCATTTGTGGTAATTGACCTTTTCTTAAAATATTTTTAAACATTAATTATAATGTTATATATATATAAAGTGATATTTTCATAGGAATTCGGTAAATGTTTACCCGCCCATTAATCTTTTATATCATGAAATATGCTTGACTGGACCAGTTGCACAATCCTCCCCTACATTTGTCTCTTTAAACCAGGTTTAATACATTTTTTGGGCAGATTCGTGCTTGCGCGTGAACAAAATGCTATTGACCGAATCACCAATCTCAACCGACAGACTCAATACAATGTATATGGGATGTGGGGTGGGGGGTATTGATTGAGGTACAATTTGGCTCCGTCTAAACGGGCTTCTAAAAACTACATTAAATTTGGTGCCGACAAACATACCCCTCCCCTCACTGTAATGTTTATTTTTGTTATCTTTCTTTGTCCCCCCCCCCCCCCTCTTTTCTCATCAACCCCTTTGCCATCATGAATATACAGAATCAAGTCCAACTTTTGCATTTAACAATCATTTGATACGAAATATATTATGTCTACATGTCATTTTAGCGTATATCGTATATACACAAAGACAGCTTGCAGTTCATGCTTAGTTTCTCTATGTTTCTCTCATATTTTTTTACAAATATTAATAATTTGTATTTTTCTCATTGTACAGCCTTTGAGAAATGTTTGTGGTGCGCTCTCATCATCATCCTTCGGCTGCGGAGCAGGCGACCACAAGTTTTCTCCATGCACGGCGGTCTTAGTGACAATCAGTCTGTCGTTCTTGAATTATGCCTTCATTGTCACCAAGTATGCGTGGTCAGGGTGGTTCAAAACCTTGACAGTTTTGCAAAGCCATATTTTTTTTAAATTCGGGAATTTAGTTGAAATTCTTTGATAGTATTCCTCAGCAATATTATCTTGGCCATATGCTGAAATCCTTGTTGCAAAAGAAGCTACGGTTGCAAAATAATAGCTATTTGAAGACTAAAACATGTAAAATGTCTGTCCCAATTCACTTTACGAAAAGTTTTTACGACATTCACAATTGAGAATAAACTTGTATAATCAATGTAAATGAACATGGACATTTTAGTGAATTATATATTAACGAAAACAATCATAAAATCATCATGCTTTGATCGGGCACTTTTACACATAATTATCTTGACAAGTATAATAATTTCTATCATTTTAAAATAAGATATGGTACCTTTCACATCGTAAATAGCTTGTCTTGATGTTACACGTATATTTTACGCCGTACATTAAAGTATGTTATGTGATCTTTTCCAGGGGACGCCCTCAATCCTCGACAAAACATTGAAAGCAGATTGGAAACATTTCTTGCAGATTTACTTTTCTGATCATAAATCATATATATATTCCAAGTTTCTCCAAAAAATAGATTGTACCGGAGCGGTACAAAAATTAGTGTGTACATTAATAGGTTTTGGGGAGGGGAGTAAGTTCAAAATTTCATTTTAAAAATCCAAAATGGCTACCATACAGCCATCAGATTTCAACATTGAATAATATAAAGATTCCACAATGTGTAATAGTCCAAGCTAATCCAAGGTTGCTAAGAAGTTTGGACTTTTCCCACAATGTGTTTATATAAAAAGTCGAAGCTAATCCAAGGTTGCTAAGAAGCTTGTACTTTGAATAATATATAGATTCTACAATGTGTTTATAAAAGTCCAAGCTAATCCAAGCTCATTATGTTGGAGTTCAAGCTTTTTTTGTAGTTCCAGGAACAGAAAGCTCGAAATACCTTGGAAAAGCCAGGACTGTTTTTATTCCAGCTTTTTCCAGTTTTTATCCTGGCTTAAAACCAGGATATTCAAGGTTTGAAATTAGGCTGGATTTTTCTCTTAGCCAGAGCTTGGATAAGCTTGGATATTCCAGGAAAAGCCGGAAGTTTCCAATCTTTTTATAAAGCTTGAATTCATTTTCGCATGGGCGGCCTCCCATGGTAAAAAGGTCCTTTTTGACAAAATACGCCAGAAATAATCCTGGTTACTGGCATGACTGGCCTGATAAACATAGATCATGAGTTGCCTAAGAACATGTGCACTACAAAATGTTTTTATTATGAATATTGTCAAATTGTATATTTATTTTTTTGGTTTTCGTTTTGTTACTTTAAAATGTGGGTAAAAAGACAAATCCTTTTTTGATTTTTTGGACAAACTAAAAAAGAGAGAGAAAGAAATGTCCCAGAATTGTCAAAATTTGAGTCGTGTTCATTTTTTTGTATTGAATATTTGTCCCAGTTTTTAAAGTCGATCGTGGCTGTAGAACAGTGGCGTAGCCAGGAGGGCGAGGGCGCGATCGCCACACCAATATTATGAGTCTGTCGGTTGAGATTAGCACTGTTGATTCATTTTACAAGGGAATCATGGAATTATAACGATCAAACTAGTACAAAATTAGCCATTTTTCGCGTGCTATGCGCGCATATGCCCCACAATCAATTAGAGTTTTTTAGGAACTCGTTTATTGCCAAATTGTACCTTAATCATGGCAAAATCAGTGTAAAAGCGCAAATTTTCGCGCGCTGAGAGCACATTGGTACAGTCTTGCTTGTCGGTTCACTATTATTTCTCGCCCCTCCAATATGAAAAACCTACAATCAAGGAAAATAATAGTTGGCACACTTGAAGCAACTTATTACAACTATCCCTGTGCTCGCAATTGAGATCAGACTAGGGACATAGCACTGTTTAATAGAAAGCAAAGTCTCCAATTTTCTTAAATCCTTCCCCCTCCCCCTCCCCCATCAATCAATGTTGTGGAACTGCCAAGGCTTCTGATAACATGACTTGGATCAACATTGCCTCCGGGGAGAGGGGCGGTTTTTCCGTAATTAGGACAAAGTGTGCCAACCTTTTTTTCCTTGATTGTAGCTACGCCACTTCTGTAGAATAGAGTTGTTGTTTTTTCATCGCCTTATCTTTTATACCTTGGTATTAATGAATTCCACTTAAGGAAATTGAAGGACAATCTGATACAATGGATTATACTAATCTCTCGCTTAATCATCATTTGCTTCCTGTTGTTTATGTTTATTTTGCACCGCGCTTCATTTAAGATGAATAATTTAATCATAATTATCCACCTACCCACACAAGTCAGCTGGTCATATGTCGTGAATTGGTGTATCAAATAAGGTGGACTTGTCACACATATCAAACTAATTGTGATTAGATATTAATTTATTTGATAAGTACTTGACCTATAGAATTAAGTAGGGTGTCATTATGTTGCTAATTATGTCCTCTTTTAAATAAATAAATCCCCAGATCATTTCGATAAAAAATAAAGGAGTTGGACCGTTAAATGCGCAAATAGTCGGTCGGGGTGGACCCGGTTGGGGTGGGGGGATAGAGACTACACACAATACGGTCAAAACAGTGTCGTCTGTTAAGTTATATATTGAAAACTATAACTCATAGGCATCTCAAACTGCACAGGTATTACAATCAATAACACACATATCTGATAATATATCATTTGTCACCAAAAATCTAATTAATTAATTGCTTAATTAAGTGCTAATTAGTTCAGTTTGAAGGCGCGCATTTAACAGGTTCCTGTGTATTAAAACGTATTTAAGTAATTCCACATCGGTTAACTTAAAATATTGATGTTATTGTATAAATATATTATGTATCATTGAATAAAGATTTAATAAAAAATAATAATAATTTTAAAAAATATATTGCAAAAGTTGCGATGGTCACCATGTAATTGTGTATACATGTATGATTAGAAACTTACTTGATGCAAGGTGCAGTTATAATTCCTGATAGTGTGCATTTGGACTTTTAAATTGCGGCAATTACGACTCTCATTGTATTGGTATTAACATAATTTTGTTTTTCAAAATGTGTGCAAATAACAAAATAGAAAATGATTACAAAAGTGCACGGAAACTCTGTACTATTCATGGATTGGGAAAATTTTACGACAGCGTCAAGTAAATGTCTTGGGCGGAGTTGGGTTCAAAATTCATTACTATGCGTACGTGTATTTATTGCAATTTTAGCGTTAGTTTGGAGGATTGAGTAAGCGATAGTGTTGACTGGAACCATTTCGGTGTATAATCGTGATTAGCCCATTCAATAAATTCACCGTAAAATCTTGAAATAGTTGAGCACATACGCTAAAATATATAGAATATTATACTATTATTATACACACACATATTTAATTGTGTGTTCTGGTGTCATTGATGCCCTAGCATGCATAGTATAATAATAATGGAGGCTGCACTATGCCATATGTGTAGCGACAAAATATATATTAAATTAAAATAAGTTAACAGGTCCGTAATTTAAGTATAGCAGGATAAAACATACTTCATAATGTATGGAGTAACACTGTTAGGGAAAAATCTTCTCTTAGCGACTATTTGCAGTTTAAAAAACCCGTTCAATTGGAAGACTATCTTTTAGACAAAACTGATTTCTTTGGTTGTAGTCTAAAATTCAAAGCGCGATCAAACACGCTTCCATTGGAACATAGAATACGCAAATGGTCTTCAAATAATAAGGATGGTAAATGTATGCTTTGTAATGATGATTCAATGGAAGACTTAAGACATTTCTTATTTACATGTAGATCACTGAATGAGATAAGGGTCGAGGAATATATCAAACTCGAAAATAACCTATGCAACGATGGTTTTAGTGATGTTTGGCTGGAATTTATTATCAGTAATCTGGACTCAAAATTGTATATAATGCTAGGTTGTCCAATTAATATCACCACGCCTTACAGACACACTAAAGCTGCCCGTTCTGCATACGCTATCCTTGACCAATTCTGCAAATCATACCTTAAACGTGCGTGGGCTGTTAGATGTAATAGTATGAACTCAAAGTGAATCTATTGAGACTATTGTATACATGACTATATAATAATTTTTAATGTTCTTTCGTTTTTGTCAATTATTGTATGTATATATTATGAACGCACCGTCGGGTAGACGGGTGCCACTGTTGTAAAAGTGTATGTTCAAATAAATAAATACATAAATAAATAAAACATACTTAGGATCCCCTGCTGCTTTTTGTTACTACCAATGTCATTGTTGGTAGTTGTTGTAAATTAATCATATTTTTTTGTATTGCATGAAAGATCATAGCAAAATGCGCACTGTTTGAAATTCGTATAGATATTATGCGACAGTGATTTGGTTGTTGTGGGGTTCCCGTTGTTGTGCATGGAGAAGTATTCTATACTATCGTAAGGGCGCACAGCACTAAATCACTCCTCGTTTTGTGTAATGGTAGTAAGTTCCGGCAAAAACAAAAACCGAGTTTGTGATAAATTGGGATCCTTTGGGAATAAGTTTGGCGTGAGGGTAGCATTTTATAATTAAATTGAAAGATGATCTCTTATACTTTGCTCAGGATATTGCAAAATAATGATTTTCAATTGTACCAAAAATTTATCACGTGGATGAACACACATGATCGGAGGCGGTCAGAAGGCGAGCGTGCGGGCTGAAAATAGGGGTGGCGCTGTTTAAATGATCATATCGTAAAGTCTAATTGGAAGGGGTATCTGTTCTTGACGATTTTATCAAATTTGAGTATTTGTTTGTTAGAATAAAGCATTCGAGACATTCCAAAAAGAGTTACTAAGAACCCAAAATCGCGACTCTTTTAACTATAATTTACACGTAATCCAATGGGCGGTATATTTAGTGCTGTGCCCCCGTAAGCTGGTACACATTTTCTTGTTTTTGATTTTACTCACACCATGCTTTAGTAAAGAATAATACACCATGCTTTTGTATACAATAATGCAATACACCATGCTTTAGTAAAGAATACACCCTGCTTTAGTATACAATACACCATGAATTAGTATACAATATTAGTAAAGAATACACCATGCTTTAGTATACAATAATGCAATACACCATGCTTTAGTAAACAATACACCATGCCTTAGAAAACAATAAATATAAGCCAAACCTACGTAGGACGGGGATCTGGATCCGACCCACGATTTGAAAGGATCGAGACCTCCAAAAGGAGCACCTCTAGCCTTCCACAAATACACGGGCCAAACCATGAAACGAGCACAACAAATAAGGTCCAGACCTTATCCCCCTACAAAAACCTGCCCAGCCCTTACACAAAAAACCCGCCAGTCATCGGCCGAGTCCGGCTCAGACCCAAGCCGGCCAAACCAGGACTTATTATGCCTGAAAACGACCCAATCAACTCCAGTATGGATAACTGGGTGGGTTGGGTGGGATTTTCACCAAGCAACGTGACTACCTCCAACCAGACATTGAACAAACCCAATAAAACGCGCCACCCAATTGGACAAATATCGGGCATGAATATTAATATGGCCAATCACAAAATTAGATAGAACACCAAGGCACACAGCTCAATACCGCTTTAGGGTTATCTGCCGTAAGGGGCCGAGGCAGGGCAATTTAGTGGCCGTCCCCCTCTGAAATATTCCAACCAAATGCAAAACGCAAACATCCGAAACAAGGGCACCTCGTGAGGACAAAATCGCTTTTGATTAGATGGGACTAATACAAACCGTAAATATCTAAGCTTGTTTTATCAATCAGGGGCTTAACAAAATAAAGTTTAAACAATAGTTTTAAAACCCATTTGTCATTGAAATCAAATCATGTCGGGGGGGGGGGGGGGGGGGGGGGGGGGTGACCATGTTTAATTTGGGCCTAAATTAAGACAAAAATAGGGCTTTCAAAGTATCAAAATGTCAATAACAGTACACTGGGCAATTCCCTAGAGGATATAACCCAATACATATTACTTTGTGAGTTTACCTGATATACGATGCACTATGCGTGACAGATAAAAAGACAATTGGGGCCTATTGTTATTTCCAAATTGAAACGTGTTTTCACCCATTCCCCTAAAATTCGGCAATTTTGGACCTACAAAGGTTTATTATAGGATGGGCACGCCATTGCGTAATCAGTTTCATGGTTCAATGGGTTTTTAAACATCGCATATATATACTTTTAACATAATTTGAAACATAAATAGTCTCATTAATATCTCATGATCAATGAAAGAAATTTTAAAAACTTCGAAATTCTGCAAAATGTCCTTAAAGTGCCCAAAATTCGAACATTAGAAATTGAGTATCGATGCGTTAACACTTTCCACGCGGTAGGCGGCTGCAGACGACATTCCAAAATTTCACAAAATGTTTAAAAAATGTCAAAACTATTGAATTTCATTACCATATTTAGAATCACCATGAGAAATGCATTGAAATAAGTACAAGCATGCCTAGTATTGAGTCAGTAATCATTGAGATAAACTTTGAAAATTGAGAAAGGTTTCTGAAAAATCAGTTCTGTGTATGGTAAAAATAGTAGCCGCGTGGAAAGTGTTTTAAGTAACATATAAAAATCTTGGCAACAAATATGATTTTGTGCAAGAAGAATCATGTTAACCATTCCACGCAGCGGTCGTCCGCAAGACGACAGTCACAAAAGTTCACAATTTGTTTTCACAAATATGTTAACATTATTCCATAGCCGCTTGGAAAGTGTTAATCCAGCAATGCTTACTGGTGCTATTGTCATTTGAAATTCTGCAAAAGTAGTCCAAAACCTCCCACGAAATGTGATTTTGACCTAAAAATTGGGGTTTTTTCAGGTCGTCCGTAGGATAGAGACCTTGTGGCTGCATCCTTTGTCTGTGTGTCACGTCTGTCCGTGTCAATAATTGGTACACACTTTTTGTACACACTTTTTGGGTTTTTTCCATTTCTTTTCCATACAATGACCAATTGCAACTAAACTTGGTTCATAGATGCAACATGGAAACCTTCATATGTGAATGAGGTCAAAGGTCACATACCAAGGTCAAATGTCATCTGAGGTCAAGATGTAAGATTGGCTGCATATGTAAAATTGATTACATTTAAACAGGTGAAGTACAATTGCAACCAAACTCCAGGATGTTTTTTTTAATTTATATTATGATGTTTACTTATTATGTCTTAAACAAGGAGGCTATACTATGTCCTCTTTCTTTCTAGTTTGGTCTGATGAGTGTCTTGTACAGTATTTTGAGCATCCTCATCCATGTAGTTGAAAGTCCTTCTGATGATGCCAACTATTCTGTTTGCTTTATTTGCTACCATCGCCACATGCTTACTGAAGTTAAGGGTTGGGTCAAATTTCACTCCTCTCCTCAGGTAGGACATCCAAGTTTCTTCTTTCGTTATTTTCTGCCATACTGTATGTGTGAGACTCTTTCTGCTGGCCGTAGTGCATGATGCCACATTTGAATACATTGAATCGTAGTTGCCACTTATCCGACCATTCGCTTAGCTTGTCTAAGTCATCCAACTTGGATGACTTACGGTTGCCTTGCTGCTTGTCCAACTTTCCCAGTCTATTTCCGGATAGTTGAAATCGCCTAGGATTACTGTGTGGGAGTTTCCTCTGTTGCTGGCTCTATTGATGAGTTGACATAAATGCTCATTGTTCTCGCTTGATGAGTTAGGGCTTCTACGAGGGTCATTCAATAAGTTCTACCTCCTCCCTCATAACATTGCTAATATGAATGTCAATCTCATGACTTTTTCATAATTATAGCTCTGAATCGTAGCTACACATTTATATTAAATGATAATCGATATCTGTTTTACTTTTCATATGATGCGGTCAGATCCGGAGAGCGATTTTGGACAACGGAAACGGAAAATTACCTTAAAAATAAATGCATGTTTTTTCGGGGGGGGGGGGGGGGGGGGGTTCCGTATTATATGGTTTGATTTAATAGCATGATTTTAATACTGAAAATGGAAATCAATGAATGATATCTGATAAAAGTATAGTATTATCATGTTTGAATGATATTGTAAGCAAATTAACTCTTATAGGCTCGCAAATAGTGTAATATCAACTTAAATGTATTGCTATGCCTTTGCCATACTGGAATACTGATAATCAGTATCATTTTCGTTGTTACAACTCAAGCCACAGTGATGCCTCGACGTTAAATCTTTAACATATTAGTCACTTTATGAGTTTTCATTATGTGCCACCTTCAGAATAGTCAATCAGGTAGTAAATGATAGAAAATTATCTCTTTGGGAGACTTGTAATTCCTCTATTTAGTCTGGTATATATTGAAAATCACTTGGTTCTCATGAAAATTAAATATGCCTTTTGCAGGATGCTCTAGGAAAGGGGTAAACGTATGGTTGTCCCGATCTAGTTCTAGATAATCAGGGGGCATAATATTTTCAAAGAAATCAGCCACATTCAATGTTTATGGTCTGTTAAAGATATATATGACATTTTCGAACGGTTATAATTGACCGAAAGGTATGTTTTGCTTCTTACAATAGGCCAAATGAATAGCACTTCGGCGATTTGTTGCTGTTTTTCATCCGTTTCCGTCACACTAAATGTAAGGTTGGTTTTCACTGCACCTCAAGAAAAGTACAACCAGTACTCAGATCAATTTACAATGAATTTGTAGCAAAGGTTCTAAGCGACAATTGTGTGATATTTCACAAGACTGGCTTATATAATAAGAAAGTTATGAGGTAGGAGGTAGAACTTACTGAATGACCCTCGTATTATGCAGCCCACTGGTAGCTTGTCGTTTTCTTTTAGTTTTATCTTACACCAAATGCTTTCTTTGAAGTTATCACTTGATAGATCATCAACTTGTAATGCTTTCAAGTGTTTCTTGATGTACCCCTAGTAGTTGAAAAGCAGTCATATCCGTCTAGTTCTAACTCTGCATCTTGAACCTCATCTTGACCATTTTTAGGAAAGACTTCTGTAACTGCTACAATGTCGGGTTGCTTGGTTGTAATGTGCGTCTGTAGCTCATTTCTCTTGTTGAGTAGATTATCTGCGTTTGTGTACATGTATTTAAGAAGCACTGGTATTTGTGGTGTTTTATCCTTATGAGTAACGTCGGACTAAGAGGTTCGAAGAGTATCCTTGTTTGGTACTCCTTGATTAATTCTGTCACTGTTGTATGTATGTTTCCAATTTCTACTCTCCTTTGTCACTTCTCTCGTAGATTGCTCGTTTAATGATCTCTTGTTAATTTCTTTCTTTGGTTTTGTTGCTTTTGTATTGGTTGCGCTCATTCATGTTTCAGGTTACTTGTTGCTTTTGTATGGGTTGCGCTTGTTGGAACTTGTCATCAGGTTATTTGTTGCTTTTGTATGGGTTGCGCTTGTTGTTACTTGTTTCAGGTTACTTGTTGCTTTTGTATTGGTTGCTCTTGTTGTTACTTGTTTCAGGTTACTTGTTGCTTTTGTATTGGTTGCGCTTGTTGTTACTTGTTTCAGGTTACTTGTTGCTTTTGTATTGGTTGCGCTTGTTGGAACTTGTCATCAGGTTATTTGTTGCTTTTGTATGGGTTGCGCTTGTTGTTACTTGTTTCAGGTTACTTGTTGCTTTTGTATTGGTTGCGCTTGTTGTTACTTGTTTCAGGTTACTTGTTGCTTTTGTATTGGTTGCGCTTGTTGGAACTTGTCATCAGGTTATTTGTTGCTTTTGTATGGGTTGCGCTTGTTGTTACTTGTTTCAGGTTACTTGTTGCTTTTGTATTGGTTGCGCTTGTTGTTACTTGTTTCAGGTTACTTGTTGCTTTTGTATTGGTTGCGCTTGTTGTTACTTGTTTCAGGTTACTTGTTGCTTTTGTATTGGTTGCGCTTGTTGTTACTTGTTTCAGGTTATTTGTTGCTTTTGTATGGGTTGCGCTTGTTGGAACTTGTTTCAGGTTACTTGTTGCTTTTGTATGGGTTGCACTTGTTGGAACTTGTCATCAGGTTATTTGTTGCTTTTGTATTGGTTGCACTTGTTGGAACTTGTTTCAGGTTACTTGTTGCGCTTGTTGGAACTTGTCCCAGGTCACTTGACCTGGCCCAGGGGCCAGGGGTCATGTTGACAGCTTCCACTTTTCAGGTTATCTTTCCTGTCATTGGTAGTACTACTTTTTCTTGTTACTTGTTTCAGGCTGTTTGTCCTGGCATCTTTTTTACAGCTTTTCCTTGCCTAGCACACCATTCTGAGTCTCTCTGATATCAAGTTGTGCATGTTCTGCCAAAGATCAGTATACTATCAGTAGAACTAGCCATGCTAGCTGGGCCACACATTTATATCAAGGGTGATAATGTAAATTCAATTGTCATAGTCCAATTGTTATAGTCCCTATAGTAGAATATATATTATAGCACACACCACCCATGAATCAGTCATCCCCCCGTTTGGAGAAAATACTCTAAAATAAAAACCCTTTTGTTTTACCCTTAGGCGATTCCACATTTCCAGTATGATTGACGCTAGGATTAATGTATTTCAAACTAATGATATAAAAACTGATTGACGTAGGCTATTTGTATTTGAACCTGACCTATTCTAAGCAAACTATTGAGTCTAATTTATACTACTATACAATCTAGAAACACTGATTGCTTCAAAATACCGTTACCTTTGATTAAACAAACCTTTGCTGCAGTTCTCTGATGTGAGAGACTTTGGAATATAGCTATCGCTGCTCAGAAGCAGCAATGTATGGTTGTGTAACCTTTTAAAATCAAAACAACAATATCTTATTTCAAAACACTTAGAAAATATTTTATGTCTAGAAAAAAACATTTAGATACAAATATAAATAAATTCATAAAGTCTGTGACCTATTTGATTGAATTACATTCCTGTGTTACAACAATATCTCAAATAAATCATATTTCATCAATTGTTTTACAATGTCTAAAATGCCTCATAGAAACGCTGAATTGGGTGTATCTAGAAACATTTCCCCAGAACAGATTTACGTTTTCTAAAGAGACAAGTGATTTAGCTATTCGGCTATGAAAGATTTTTTTCAATTCACTGCTGGGATAAAATCCTATTAACATTTAAGATTGCCCCCTTTTCGTCACAAAAACAATGCCTCGTAGGGGTACTTTTTTCTGTGACCCCCCTCGTAATTCAGAATGAGGTGGTTGATTTTTGGTTGAATCTACACAATACCAATGCTGTATATCAATGATATTTGGACTGGATTCAAAAATCATTGATGCAAAGAATCCCATTTTGGGCCTTTAGAAACAGAGACAATTTAAACGATTTAATATGATTGTATGGCTCAAAATGGGGCTAAAATGCCATTGGGCAGAAAATCCAATTCAGGGTGTCAGAATTTTCAAACTTTGTCAACCCGATTCTTTCATTAACAGTACCCGGCAGTTTGCGCACGCATCCTGTTTTGTTTAGGACCCCTGCTTTTAAAACTTGCGCCAAAGCATTATAAAGGGCAATACGGCATAGCGGACAGTGTTGTAGTCATATGCTGTTCCCTCACGCGTGTATCGATAGTCCAGTCCCTTCGCCCGTTGCGTTTGTTGATAAACATTGGATGTAAACAACGGTCACCTCATCTATATGTCACGAAATATCTGAAAAATCTACAATATGTGCAGTATGTTTATGATGATATCAACCCTTTCCACGCGGTAATTAGTTTGACCATATTATACACACATATTTTTCAGAAAGCTTTCCCAAATTTCAAAGTCTATCTTAAGAATTACTGAACCAAGTACTTGGCATGTTTGTACTTATTTTGATGCATTTCTCATGTTGATTTTTAAAACATTTTGTAAATTTTTGGAACAGTCGTCTGCAGACGACTCCCGCGTGGAAAGTGTTAAGCAAAATAAAAAATAAAAAATTCCATTTCAGCCCGGGGGGGGGGGGGGTCGTACTCGGATTTGGTTTGGTCGGGGTGTGCCGCTGGAGATTCAAAACCCCTACCCATTTCTAAGGGTGATTTTGGAAAAATCGGTACCATTTTGACCAAATTTTCGCGAAAATAGACCTAATTTTGGCAAATTTTCGCGAAAATAGACAAACAGGACCCATGTCTAAGGTTTTTTCAGTTGAAAAGCCTACCCATGGCTAAGGATGTCTCATGAAAAAACGACCCACTGTTGCGGCATGTCCCCCCCCCCCCACCGGATATCAGCTTCAATTTTCTTGCTTACAAGAGTAAAATTGCCACATACAAATATAGAAGTTAAATACAGTTCAACCAAATGTGATTTGTTTCTACTATGGTTGTGTTAAGATATCATCATCATCATCGGTCGTCCTTGGACGGAATATTGGAAGCAGCAGTTACAAATTTCCTCCAAGCAAGTTTATCCAACATAAGCTGTTGAACTTCATTGGGTTCAAGATCAAGGTCCTTTGAGATGCTGTCAGGATAGGTGGTGGATCTCCTGCCACGGGATGAATGGCTTTCACTTGGAGTCCAGAAAAGCACTCGGGAGACGGGTTGATCGGATGCTCGTAGGCAGTGTCCAGCAAACTGGAGCCGTCGCTTCCTTACTGAGTTAGCCAGCGGAGGAATTTCACCATACACCTCTTCATTAGTTTTGTGGTCTCTCCAACTGATGTTAAGGACTCTCCTCAGCAACTGTGTGTAGCATCCATTTATTCTGTCCTCAAAAGTCTTTGTAACTGTCCATGTCTCTGAACCATATAGTAGAATACTTTCCACGCAAGCTCGGAAAAACTTGATTTTAGTTGGCCTATCAAGTTTAGATTTCTATATCTTCTCCAGCTTGTTGCATGCAACCCAGGCTTGAGCTTTCCGGCACTTGAAGTCATGGAAAGAGTCTGGCATTGACGATCCTAGGTACTTAAACTCCTTGATGTTGTCAAGTTTGGCACCACTCAGAGATGTGACATTTGTGGAGGATGGGATGCCGACTAGCAGAGTCTTGGTTTTTCCAACATTAAGGTGCAGGCCAACACAGTTTGAAGCTTCTTCGATATGCTGTAGCAGAATTTCAGCTGACTCAATGGATGAAGACAAGAGTGCTATGTCATCAGCGAAGTCCAAATCATGAAGGCGTAGCTCTGGATGACGTCTACTCTTCCTTCTCTCAAGAACGATCCCGGTGGATTGGTTGATGTCCTTCAAGGCATGCCGCATGATGTAATCTACTACCACTATGAAGAGGAATGGAGCAAGGGTGTCTCCTTGTAGTACTCCAGCCAGAATCTCGAAAGGTTCGGTATCACCGTCTGCAGATATCACTAAGGCAGATGAATCTGTGTAGATAGCCTTGATTGCATCAATGATGACTCCTGGAATACCATACGCATGTAGGATTTGGAACATCCGTTCACGATGGATCGAATCGAAAGCTTTTGAGTAATCTATGAATACTACTGCCAGAGGAAGATTCTTTGTCTTCATGCCTTCAATGATACGTCTCAGAGCCAGTATTTGAGAGACGGTTGATCTATGCTGTCTGAAGCCATTCTGGTTCCAACGCAGCAAGGGGTCAACAAATGGTCTTATCCTGTTTAATACCATCCTTTTGAAGAGCTTGGCTGCAATAAAGGGTGATGCCCCTGTAGTTGGTTGGTTTTGATAGGTCCCCTTTCTTTGGGATGGGAATGATTCCACCTGTTGACCATTGCTTAGGTTTCTCTTGGTGTAGCAGAAGATTGCACAGATGAAGAAGGTGGGGTTTAAAGGTGTCCGACTTCCAGAGCTCAAGTGGAATGCTGTCCAGTCCTAAGGCACCTCCTGGTTTTGACTGTGAAAGCGCTTCTTCCAGATCAGCTAACGTAAACTCTGAGGTTGAGATTGGTAGTGTATCATCAACCACCTTGGAGATGGTGAAGTCTCTGTCTGGTACTGTTGGTGGTTTCCCAAGAAGAGTAGAGAAATGCTTCAACCATGAACCTTTCCTGTCATCTGGCGTGCCTGAGAGCATAGATCGCTTGCTATCCTTTCTTCCACTGATGTCGTCCACAATTTTCCAAGCAGTGCTGTGTTTGCTGGAGAGAGAAGCTGGTTGTACCTGCTCGATGCTGGACTCCAGTAATGCTTTCTCCTCTGCTATGTACGCATCTGTCAACTTTTGTTTGGCCATGTTTTTATCCACCTTGGTTGACGAGATGTAGGCTTCTCTTGCCGCTTTTACTTTCTGGGTCTGTGATATGCTCTTGAAAGTATTCCTTGGTTTCTTGGGCAAGATTTCCTCTGCTGCCTTGATGCAGGAAGATTGGAGGAGGTCGTACTTCTCTTGGAATGGCATGGTGCTCTTCTCTTGGGCCAAAGGATCAAAGAAGTTGGATACTTTGATGGTATATTCATCCTGGAGGTCTCTGTTGAAACACAGTGCTTTGAAGTTCAAGGACCGTGCTGCATTAGGCGGCTTCTTCTTTGGAGCACGCAGACGTAGCTTTACCATCGCTGTGATGATTCTGTGGTCAGACCCCACTGTTACAAAGGTGTTGTATGCCTCTACATTTTGCACAGATATAGATATAGTTAAGATATAGCCTTATAGATTTCACAGAGACCGTCTCATGTAAGATTAAAAGAAAAGAAAAGATACCGCATTTCGCGTAGCATTTTTTGCGTTAAAAAAAAAATCGCATTTCGCATAACCTTTCTCGTGTTTCTTTGTAGCTCTTTGTTGGTCATAGCGTGGGGAAACCCACTATGTATCATGGTATTCGTTCGTAATTGGTTCTGCCGTATAAGGGGTAAGGAATTACAGGGCGTGTCAAAAAGTGTCCCATGTAAAACTTGATTTTTCTTTTACATAGAACCAGGACAGCTTATTGGGCTATTCCAGATAATAATAGTTGTGTTGCCCTCAGCGACCGACCCTAAAATCGTAAAAACTAGGGTCGCATATTTATTTATTTTTAATTATTTTTATTTTTAGATTTAAATTTGATTAAAAGTGTCTAAATGTTACTATATTTTGCTTGAAATGAATAAATAAGCCTAAATAAATGTTTATGGTCACACTAGAAACAGCTACTAAAGCTGCGTTCAGACAGGCGTAAATTCGTCTAGAGTAAGATCGGATTAACGATTGTCCATGTTAAACTTCCGAGTAGTGACCGTGTGGACGGCACCCGTGTTAACTAATCCGACATTACTCCGACCCGATTTAATCCTGAGATTTCTCAGGAGTAACGCGCTTAACACGAGCTGCAGTTAGGATTAGCACGCCCGTGTGGATGCACTTAACACGATCTATGGCGTAAACCCTCGCCAATGATGTAATGATGCCACAAATGCATCCGATGCTGCTCATCCCTATCAGATCGTCTGCCTTGAAAAAATGCCGCTGTTGCTATCAGCATAGGCATTAAATCTTGTATACCACCATCCGAACAGAGGCGAAAAATTAGTAACAAAAAGAGAAATTTCGACATGTTTACAGCGAGCGATAAATAAACCTAGCTGAAATAATCGAATAAAGGAACCGACAATTTAGAAATAACGGAATAAATCGTATTGTAAACTGGAAACCAATGCTTAACACCAGGCTGCCGCAGTGGCGTAACCAGCTGTGGGGGGGGGGGGGGCACTTGGAACCCTTCCCCCCCCCCCCCCCCCCCGCTTCCCCCCCCCCCCCCGCTCCCCCCCCAAATGAAATCAAGTAAAGCTGTACATGAAATTTACAAAAATAGTAGGCCTACACACCAAATCCCCCCCCCCCCCAATAATGACGTCGTGTCGGTTGAGATTGGCACTGTCGGTTCATTTGACGAAAGGAATCATGAAATTATGATGGTCAAAAGTACACATATGAAAAAAAATCGCGCGCTATGCGCTCATATGTATTCCCAAAACGAAATATTCTTTGATACAAGCTTGTTTAGAGCCAAAATGTAGCTCAATCGTGCAAAAAATATCTGTAAAGTCGAAAATGTTCGCGTAAAGTCGAAAATGTTCGCGCGCTACGCGCGCATCTCTTCACTCCAAAAATCTTGTCGGTTCATTTACATTCCTCGCCCCCCCCCCCAATATTAATAACCTAGCTACGCCACAGGGGCACATCCCCCCTCAGACACCTCCATGTCCGCGCAAGCGCGGATGGTGCCACTGGCACAGCACTTGGATTGTCTTAGGAGCCCCCCATTTAAAGTCACTGCCCCTTCTTGCCACCCAAATGAAAAAGTCTAGTTACGCCACTGGGCTGTCGAAAACGGGATTCGAAATAATCAGAACTCCGATATTTACGATATTTACTCCTAAGCCCCCTGCGATAGTCGTGTTAACTTTGTCGGAAAACGTCAGTGTAACGTTGTATTTAGTACCGTGTGGACAACTGTCCGGAGTAGAGGGATTAATTGTGGAATTTTAATTGCTGTAAGGTCTAAATTTACGCCGATCATTTATGCCCGTCTGAACATGCCTTAAGACGTATTGACTATTGGTTACTCTAGCGCAATATTTAAGAAGATTAAACTGGGTATCAACATGGCAAATAACAATTTACAACCAGTTACATCCCCATCAAATCAACCCTGCACCTCCCCCAATATGCAAGAGGTGACACATTTGCTGAAACCGATTATAGTCTAGGATGAGTGTTAGGGGGGGGGGGGGGGGGGGGGGGGGGGGGGGTGGGGTACCGCGCCATTTTGTCCCGAAGCAATGGTCATGACGTCATATTTTGGTCGATTTTCTGAACTTTTGTATTGGATTTACGTGCAAAATATATGCCCTTGGCAGCATACTTTCCCGGGTGTGTGGGTGCACTTTAAATTTCAGATGTTCTAAAATGGACGGATATCTAACCAATTTGATAAAAAAACACGATCCACACACCCCAGAATTGCAAAAAAAACATAAAATAAGTCCACTTTTTTGTGCCTTTGAACAGAGTGGCGGCCGGGATTGTAGATTTAACACAGTGCATTAACCCATGACCCATGATATAAATAAATTATTTGCGTTAATTTTTTTCAGTTAGCACGGTTAGTGTAGTGGAAAGAAAGTCGCTTGAGGAGCGAGAGGTTGTGGGTTCGAGTCCCATTAGGAGCATTTTTTGTTTTATATGCTGGATTTGCTTAGCATCATCTGTATGCTTGCCCACGCGGACACGTACACCACACTGCTGGCGTTTACCGTATCAGGGTTACGCCATTTTTTTTCTCGAAAATGTCAAAACAAATTACCGTTCTTTTAAAAATAAGAATTATAATCAAAGTACAAACACATTTTGTGCGAGAGCAACACACACATTTGGCAAAAATGGCACAATAAAAATCCGTTCGTTATAAATATAAATAAATGGACATGGTTAAATAATAAAACTATCACAATTACAGTCGTAAATCTCTGTGGCGTGCGTAGGTTGGCCATGTCGTTAGCAATCGGAAATCACGGGTTCGAATATTCCCATTATTTTGCTATTTTTTAAACTTGATGGTATATTAATGTAACATCATTGTTATGTCAATTTTTATCAATTATAAATGCCGCCCATGCGTTTATAGTTTTCTTTTTATTTATTTATCTATCATAAATGTATCCTTGATTTATTTAACTTTGTCTAAACAATTAAAATGCGTAAACAATTATATTATTGCTCGATATAGAGTGATTTAACTTGAGTTCAGTTTGATAATATGATAGCAAAACTTGTTGTAAAACCATTTTACCAGTGTGTCCAACAATTTCACACTTTGGTAATACATTCAGAGATGTCACTTTTAGCTTGTTATAGCTAGGCTCAATATAAGCAAGTTTGCGACCGGGTTTGCGACCTCTATAATTTTAGGCTGGTAACACAATCCCACAGTGCATTTCGTTAAAACAGTGTACATTATTTTTCCACGATACGTATCACGTGATAACCACGATCGATTTCGCAAAATATTGCAAAATGGCGCGGTAACCCAGCCCCCCCCCCCCCCCCTAGATGAGTGTTTCATTACGCAGTTGCGCCCTCTATCAACCTATACTATACAGGGCGGACTACAGTATGTCTCGTTCTACATCGGTGTCACATATAAATAATTTGACTATTAAAGTCGTATGTCGCCTTATTTCTTTTTAATCTTGTGGCATATTCCTATCACAGTAAACAGGTTACCCCCCAGATGATTACAACTGGATTTTAGTACTAATGACTACTAACGAAGTGGAAAAGAAGAACTATTTTCAGTACATTTACAAGGTTTTTTGAAGGGTATCTTGATCGTTTATGCCCTGTAAATAAAATTCATCTTAAATATGTTTAATGATAAAAAATGAGGGCGGAACACAAACGATATAAAATATCAGATGTGTGTGTTCCTGAATGGCAAGCGCATTTCTTCTAAATGGTACCGTGGATTTAATTGAATTTGTCACCAAAGATAATTATCATACCAATCTATAATATATATCTGATTTAGAAGTTGTTTTGATAATAGCTACCTATTTTTTTATGGTTTTTTTAAATTAGGTTCAAATCCACAGTCCAAACCATTTCAAAGGGCTCAGCAGACTCCACGACGCTCCAACGCTGAGCGAAAGCGTTGACCACCGTTGGCCAATCAGGCTGCGTCATTTTGTTGTGTGGAGCTTCTACGCATGTGTGAGAGCGCAAAGAGTTCGCGAGCGTTGGTGGAGTCTGCTGAGCCCTAACTCACGCTGCTTCATCATGTCCAGGTATCGATTTTCCAACAGACATGAGTCTACACAGATTTGCGTGCCAGGGCGTGCGGCATTTTATAAAAAGGTGTCTATATATCGACTGGATCGGCCAATTTAACCAATACTTTATTAAACTGTCACACCTTCGCGTTTTATCAACCATATGGGTTTTTTGAATATCGATAAAACTTATCTGCTCATAATTATGATGAATATACATTGATTATAGAATGAGAAGAAAAAAAACACACTAAAATTGTATGATTCCGAAAGCTGTATCATGCCAAATGGATACGGTATGTCTGACGCACCATAAATAACACCGTTCTCTCGATGGTATAAATTTGTCAGGGAAATTATTGTTTTTCTTGGAATAAAAGGACCACACCAAGAGGAATATTAGGAGTTAAGGTAAGAATGTGATCATTCCACGTGTCGTTCAGATTTATCTTCATTAAGAATGTATGTAATTCACTCGATTTAACTTAACACTTTCCACGCGGCAGCGTCTGCAGACGACATTTCAAAATTTCACAATATGTTTCAAAAATGTCAATATTATTGAATTACATAACCATAATATTTGGAATGAACATGAAACATGTATTGCAATAGATACACACATGCTTAGTATTGGTTCAGTAATTCTTGAGATAGACTTTAAAAGTTGGGAAAGGATATTGAAAAATCTGTTTTGAATAATGGTATAAGATCAATTGCCGCGTGGAAAGTGTTTAAAAAAATCGAACCTTTTTGTTGAGTTAAAACTCCGATTTTGTTACACTAATGACCAATTTGTCCGAGTTGTTATGACGCATTCAATCATACTAAGTATCAAATTTGGGGGGTACTTTCCTCGTGGCAGGCATCTGCAGACGATGATTCCAAAATCACACAAAATGTTTCAAAAATGTCAACATTATTATATTTAATTACCATATATGAATCACAACGAGAAATGCATTACAATAAGTGAAAACATGCCTAGTATTGGTTCAGTAATCCTTGAGACATAATTTGAAAGTTGGGAAAGGTTTCTATAAAATCTGTTTTGTATTTGATAAAACCAATAGCCTCGTGGAAAGCGTTAATAAACATCGTGAACAGGATTAATCAAAAGAGGTTATCCATATAACGGAGTAAGCTGCCGTCTTGTCGGAAATCTGTAACATTCCACGCGACAGGCGTCTGCAAACGACATTCCAAAATTTCACAAAATGTTTCAAACATTTAGAAATTATTGAATTTTCATTACCATATTTAGAATCACCATGGCGGAGAAATGCATTGAAATAAGTACAAACATGCATAGTATTGGTTCAGTAATCCGTGAGATAGACTTTGAACGTTGGGAAAGGTTTCTGAAAAATCTGTTTTGTAGGCCTATATGGTAAAACTATAATAGCCGTGTGGAAAGTGTTAAGATTTTCAGAAAGAATACACATCTGTTTCAGGAGTAGGCCAACTTGATAACACGGTTCATTACCAGCGCAAATTAATTTGACGTCATGCACCGATTCAATTGAATGTAGAATATGCCGAACCCCATTCATTAAAAAAAATATCCAGTAAAATATTTGCTTGTTTCAATTTGTTCAATTCTGTCTTTTATTGAATTGCATTGAAAGTGTTGTTCCAGTGCTTAGCCTATAGAGTAAAATAAAAGTGGAAAGAAGCCATCTTGTTTTCAAAACCAAGTTGAAGTTTGAATAGTTTTAAGGGGGCTGTCAACCCGAAAAACATGAAATGTATCAAGTGCTGTTACTATTAACACTTTCCACGCGGCTATTATTTTTACCATACACAAAACAGATTTTTCAGAAACCTTTCCCAATTTTCAAAGTCTATCTCAAGGATTACTTACCCAATACTAGGCATGTTTGTACTTATGTCAATGCATTTCTCATGGTGGTTCTAAATATGGTAATCAAATTCAATAATTTTGACATTTTTAAACATTTTGTAAAATTTTGTAATGTCGTCTGCAGCTGCCTGCCGCGTGGAAAGTGTTAATGCGATGTATATAAAAGTATACATTTATTTATGGAAAGGAATAGGTCGGAGAATTCATTTTTGGTATCAAATTTCACTAACTTTTCACTTTTTTGGCTCAATTGAATTGCGAAGGGGGTTGGGGTGCATGCGATGTTGCACCCCGCCGCAGTTGAGTACGGTTCACATCCTGCATCTTACTTCGAGTATACTCATCATTATTAAGGGGTTGGCATCCTATGCCACCCCGCCGGCACCTCCGCAGTACGGTTCACATCCTGCATCGTAGGCCTATTTACGAGTCTAGTCACCGTTACGAAGGGGGTGCGCATGCGATGTTACCAGCGCCGCCGCAACCTCCGCAGTACGGTCCACATTCTGAATCTTACTATACCACACATCACGTCGTTTTTAGTCAAAATTTTAAAAGCTAAACATTTTCATGTTAAAAAAAAAAATCCTTCTTAGGGAAGTGTCTTTATAGATGATGTTGAAGCAATTTCAACATGTTTACCAACAACCGAATTTGCAGTAAATGTTGAGCCCCCAAGTGATATGGTCAAAGTTTAAAAAATCATCATTTTTAGTGAAATTTGATACAAAAAATGGATTCTCCGACTCATCTGCTTTTTAAAAATGTATACCTTTATATACATCACATTTATAGTTCAAAAGTTACAGCGCTTGATATATGTTTTTAGGGTTGACAGCTCTCTTAACTTCATGTGAAAAATTTCCCCCAAAACATGAATAAAATCGCAAAATGCGTTTCTCATTCAAAGTTGAAAACTTAAGTAAATGTATGACTCATTGGAATTTAATGCACATTTTCTTTAACATTCAATGGAACCATAGATAATCGACACAGGGATGGTTAAGTCCCGGATTATCTCTATTGAAATGATGTGCGGAGCTTATCTATGTCTGTTTTGACGGTAAACACCTGTATGACTAGCATTTTTGAAAAGCCCGGTAAACAGATCGGGTATTGAAAGTCTATTGCGGGACAGTATCTAATGCTAGCTAACGGGATACATAAAAATTAGTTTGATAAAAAAAGCAACGGCGAAAGTTAAGATACTTCTTATATTTGAAACATAACAATTTAATACACGGCATTCACCGATGCGATAGATGTAGGCCTAACGCTATTTGTGAAGTTTATAGACACTTATTTCACCCAGTTTTCTATAACACGTAAACTCGAACCCATGATGAGCGCGATGGACAATTATAGCACTTCTTTTGAAATCGATTCCTAGCGATTTCATGCATCTGGAACGAGAGTGGCGTATTATTTATGGATGCTACGAAGTTATTTCAAGACAGAGCGAAAGGCTACATCGGCTTTTGTGTTGAGCGACCTTGGTCCGAAACACACACAGGCGTAGGTAACATGGTAGATAAAACCCCGATTCTCTTGACCTTAATAGTTTGTCGCAACTGGTCTAGTTGGCGCTATAACATGGTCGAAGCCAACCACTGCTTGCCTTATGCGGCATGTCGCAACTGTTAAAGGGGGCGCTGTGTACATGAACCAATTTGATTACAGGCACAGATCTGGAGTTTCTTATCCCATAATTATTAATATCCCTGACACACATAGCTTCAAACAAAACACCCACTTAATCATCCTTGTGTCGATTATCTATGATGGAACTTACCCATGCCATGAATTGCGTATGAAGTTCTACATTTAAATAAAATATGAACTTATTCTAAGGTTTGTTGGCGGGATATTCAAATGTGAAAATGCAATGCGTGCAGTGTCAATTGAATTTCACTATGAAACGCAGACAAACGCGTAAATTGGGTTGTGCATTAAAAAGCACGGAAAATGCGATTAACTACAATTTTTCACATAATACTACGCACCAACTATCATTCTTGCAACGTTTAAAATGTTTGATACGTCAACTTGGTTTGAAAACAAAATGACTTCTTTCCACTTTTGCAGTTTATTGTACTCACCCTGTATAATTGGTGTCATCGTCAAATCAATACACCATTTTCTTTAAAGTGGTGCGTTTTTAAAGGTATATTATGTGATCTTTCCAGGGAACGCCCTCAACATCGAAAAACAAAATAGAAAGCAGATTTTCTTGCAGATTTACATTTCTGATCATAAATCATGCATACATTCCAAGTTACAGGGCGATACGATTCTTAATTACTTCAAAATCATGGTTTTAGAGTGAAAATAAACTGTCGGAATCCCGACAGTTTATATTTTTCACTCTAAATTCACTCTAAAACCATGATTTTGAGGTAATTAGGAATCGTATCGCTCTGTAACTTGGAATGTATGTATGACTTATGATCGGAAATGTAAATCTGCAAGAAAATCTACTTTCTAAAAAAAATCATGAATAGAGGGCGCTCTCTGGAAAAGATCACATAATATGCCTTTAATTGTTATATAGCCAGTGAAAATCAATAGAACACACAATTAAGAAAAGCTTCTTTTTAAACAATTCTGTTAACTACGAGGGGCATTCAATAAATACCTGCAACCATTGAAAATCTCTGAACCGTGACATGTGTCAATAAAATAAACTTATGCTACTTAAACTGTCAGGCTTACCCCTATCTCACGGAAAATTTCAAACACGGGGGTCATTTTTATCATGTAATTTCAGTACTATAAACATCATGGTCTCTGGGCACTGAAAAATGACAAGAATCAGCGTTATAAATCAAACGCCAATATTAACACTGTTAACGCATGTATCTTAAAGGCATATTATGTGATCTTTTCCAAGTAGCGTCCTCTATCATTGATTTTTACTATGAAAGCAGATTTTCTTGCAGATTTGCATTTTTGATCATAAATCATAAAGATCTTCTAAGTTACAGATCGATACGATTCCTTATTACTTCAAAATCATGGTTTGAAAATAGATTGTACTTTTTTTCGAGTATTGAAGGCGTCTCCTGGAAAAGATCACATAATATACCTTTAATGCATACCATAAACTTGACTTTCAAATTTCCCGCCATTGTTACATTTAATTCCCTAACCAGTGCCCCGAGGTCACGGTATTCACAGTGCTAAGTAATGATAAAAATGACCTACGTGTTCGAAATTTTCTGTGAGAAAAGATCGATAGTAAGACTTACAGTTTAAGTATCATAAGTTTATTTTACCGACACGTGTCAGAGATTTTCAATGGTTGCAGGTATTTATTGAATGCCCCTCATAGATGAAGCTCTAAATAACTCTACACCCAATTATATAAATGAGCTTCTCACGGCACCATGTACTGTCCATCTGCTTATCTCCGCTTAGAGCAGGGGTTCTCAACCTGGGGGTCGCAACCCCCTTGGGGTCGTTTGGGGTTTTCCAGGGGGTCATGAAGGGGTCATAAATATAGCTTTTTGGGAAACCGTTATGATATTTCGCTCTCAAAAGGCTTAAAAACTCAAAAAGAAACTTTCAAAATTATGCAAAATTTCCTGCTCGCTACGCTCGCATCATTAAACCAAGCAGTTTCAGTTTTAATAAATCGGGTTTTTTTTTCTTCATTTCATTTTTTTTTTTTTGGGGGGGGGTCACGGTACTGACCAAAATTGCCAAAAGGGGTCGTGGGCCAAAAAGGTTGAGAACCACTGGCTTAGAGGTAGCCGTAAACTCCTTGAAGTTCCTAAAGGTGCCACTGCTACATACGGGACTTTCTCCGTCGCAGGACCAAAACTCTGGAACAATCTTCCCTTACAGATCCGTAATTCATAGACGATCGCAATTTTTAAATCGTCTGTTAAAACTAATTTTTTTAACCAGAATATATAGTCATTTTATTGTCGGCAGCGTTTGTTTAACAAGTATACTGCATTGTAACTTGATTTGTGTAATGCTTTATTGTGTTTTATTATGCCATCTCTTTTTACAGTACTTTTATTTAGTATGCTGCATTCCTGTGTATATTAATGTATACTCTTTCTTTTAATGTAATTTGTAAAGCGCTTTGTGAGGTATTATTATTATTACTATCATCGCCATAACATATATTAGTTAAGGTAATTATCTACCATAGCAATAAAGAGTGAATCAAATTAACTATAGTGAAAAATAGTTGGTTTCTATCTCTCTACGCGCAAAAATTACCCAAGATTATGCGGACGGTTATGGCCACACGCACACGTTTTTTGCTGCACGCATATCATACACGGTGCGCTTATTCACTTTCTTCACGCACGCACACGTCCTTTATTCATTCGTTTGCTGTTATGAGGCTTCGCCAATTTGGAACTGATCATACTTACAGGCGATCTTGTTAGCGAGATATCCACACCCGTTGACAACGTATTGTACTGGTGCAAAAGTTAATCCTTATGGTTTTGTGTGTGGGTGGTGTTTTCATACCTCCATGTTTTTATTATACTCTATGTCCGTTCATGTTGAGAGCTGACGTCTGCGCGTAATCTAATGCAAGGCGCTGCACTTTTTGCGCCACTGCCAACACTCTTCTTTGATCACGAAATACATAAAGCCGTCGCGTTGTAGGTACGCGCGCGATATCATGATGCGTTCAGTGGAATACTCGCTGACGTCAAAGTGACGTCACACGAAATATACAGAAGGTGCTCAGCAAAACATTTCATTATATTCTGTTCATCTCATCTTAATTTGAATTTCTCTATTTCCTTCTTCCCAGGCCAAATACGAAAAGTGAGGGCAAGGCCACTCGCGGGTGTAGCTGCGATATGGCGCGCAACACGTTTTTTCTGATGGTCGGCGTGCTATCCATGGTTCACTATTCGGTACCACAGATGCCCCCTCCTCAGTATCAGCAGCAGCAACAACAACAACAACAGACTTATGGTGGACACGGTGGACAAGCCTGGAGTTCCTCTAGTAGCTCTCAAGGTCCATCCTCTCCAAAGGATTGGCCTCCTCCGCCAGGACCACAACAAAAGGGACAATCAAATAGTTATCAATATCAGTCGGGTGTAAATGGGCAATCTGCAGGACCCCCTACTTCGAATGAATGGCCTCCATGGTCGGCCTCCAACGGGCAATCCGCAGGAATCCCTCTGAATAACGGGCCTCCTCCGCCAGGACAGACTTATGGTGGACAAAGTGGACAATCATGGAGTTCCTCTAGTAGGTCTGAAGGTCCATCCCCTCCAAAGGATTGGCCTCCACCGCCAGGACCACACCAGGAGGGACAATCATCATCATATCATTATCAGTCGGGTGTAAACGGGCAATCCGCAGGACTCCCTCCGAATAACGGGCCTCCTCCGCCAGGACCACAACAAAAGGGACAATCATATGAATATCATTATCAGTCGGGTGTAAGTGGGCAATCCGCAGGACCCCCTAATTCGAATGGTTTTCCTCCATGGTTGGCCTCCAACGGGCAATCCGAAGGAACCCCTCTGAATAACGGGCCTCCTCCGCCAGGACCACAACAAAATGGACAATCATATGAATATCATTATCAGTCGGGTGTAAATGGGCAATCCGCAGGAACCCCTCACAATGGTTGGCCTCCACAGCCCGGACCACAACAGAAGGGACAATCAGGTTACGCCGGTGGCCAACAAGTCGCATATTACGGCGGTGGCCAACAAGGCGCCTATTACGCCGGTGGACAACCTGCACACTACGAGTCTAGTCATTCTTACGATGGGGGTGCGCATGCGATGTTACACCCGCAGCATTCAACTCCGGTGTACGGTCCGCATCCTGAACATTTCTACGAGTCTAGTCATTCTAACGAAGGGGGTGCGCATGCGATTTTCCACCCGCCGCAGTACGGTCCGCAACATGCATCTTACAGCACACATCGCGTCGTTCATGAGCGTTACTATCATCCACCTCCACCCGTACATATTGTGACCGAACATTACTACTACGGCGGCCATGGCGGAGGTTACGGCGGCCATGGCGGAGGTTACGGCAGCCACGGCGGCCACGGCGGAGGTTACGCCGGTGGCCACGGCGGAGGTTACGCCGGTGGCCAACAAGTCGCATATTACGGTGGTAGCCAACAAGGTGGCTATATCGCCGGTGGACAACAAGGCGGTCATTACGGTGGACAAGGCGGTTATAACGCTGGTGGACAAGGCGGTAATTACGCCGGTGGACATTATGGGCAGCCACCTCCACAGGCTCTACCTCCACAACAGCAAATAGGGCATGGACCACGACCTGTAGAACGACCACTAGGGCGCCGACCAGAGGATTTGCAGCATAATGCTCCAGTCCCTAATCATGAACAGCAGGGTACAAGACACCACCCAAAGCACAGACCGAATTCACACACGCCACCCGCGGAGGAAACCGAGACGCTACCAGCAAGGAGTACGCAAGAAGAGGGATCCCGACACCACCACAATTTCCAGCATGAAAGAAAAAGAAAGGGTTCTTCACCAACTCATGTCTATGAGAAACATCGTAAGTAATGGTTTGCTGTTTAATTTTATGATTTGAAAAAATTGTTACTAGAGTGAGTATCCATAATTTTCCAAGAAATGCCCGCATTTCTTGGTATTCCATGGGTTTAGTTTTAGGAGTAGTTGACGTCATAGACCGTGCGTAATTTCACTGTCACACAATCGAACAACACCCTCTGACATGTCTGATCTGATACTTCGCCTTGCCAAAAACCGATCCCAACCGCCCTTTTAGTCCGGGTGAGATCAGAGGATGGGAAGCCAGACGACGGTGGACACGAACGGTCGTTAATTTTGAATTTCCGTTGGTTTTAATGTAACAATGAATTTTGATTATACGACTCCATAAAATTCATCACACGTTGGAACTAAATTATTTCATCATAAAACTGCTGGAGTTGGATAACCAACTCCAGTAGTGTCAGTGTCATTTTTTGAATTTAAACAGTTGTTAAGCGTTCGTCCCATTTACTTGATCACGTAACCTCGTTCGCATATTTTAACCTGAATACTCGTGAATACGCCCGTGTCCAGCGTCGTCTGGGGGAGCGGTCACAGTGAGTGAGCCCTCTATCGGTACATATCGGTTCAGAGAGTGACACTATAGTAGATTCATAAACTCTGGCGCATCGGTATCGATTTTGGACCTCGTCCATTAGGCGTTAGAGGAACCCATTTTGACCAATGATGAAACAGCGGTACTTTTATAGATGTTATTATCATGATTATTTGCGCTCCATAGTCAAATGCTATTCATGATAGTGTGGCTTTATGAATAGGGCTGATTATATAGCTTTACAATCACGACAACCAAAAACTTAATCCAGCAGCTTCAAATGTGTTATCCCTTTGGAAGCGGTTACCACAATAAAAACAAATCGACCATCATCGACCGTATACAGGTTTCGAAAGAAAAATATTATGTATGTCATTTTACCTATTCATAATTTAGTGGATACTTTTTATTATTTTCCGTTTTTATTATGCACGTGGAATAAAGGAAACATTAAAATGAAAATAACAGTTCTACTTATTTATTTGCAAGAAAAACCCGGAAAATAATTAAATAATCATTTTTTATATACCTAGGTACAAAACCATTTGTCCTAATTAAATGGAAAAACAGTTATATCAACCAAGATACGGATTATAAACGTTACTTTAAGTATTTCTGGCTATGAGACCACCTGAATACCTTTATCAATTTATCTGAATAACAATACATTTCTTTATCGTTATGCCGATAATCCAACCGCAAGTTCCCTGTCACTAGGCACATAGTGGTGACTACATCACAGTAGTACATGCACACGAAGACACGGTATTAACCTTGCATATTACGATTAAATTCGAGTGCCTCCCCCTCGTTTGCTTCTGTTACCTCTTTACTGAAATGGTAAATCGCTAAAATCGGCCAATGTCTGCGAATCGACTATAACAAGTTAAATGAAAAGGGTCTAAACGAAGCGAACTAATTAAGGAGTGGTGTGTGCAGGATATCCTTTATTTTGCCAGCGTGTCTATTCCTGATAATATGCGCGCATAGCGCGAGTAAAAACTATTTACGTGAATCTGGCCATAATTAAGGTACATATTTTTTTAAACGGACTTGTAAAATAATATTTCTGGACATGCACGTGGCGCGAAAACTCGCTACTTTTTATACCAATTTGATTTCGATTACCCCTAATGATAGTCAATGGTGAGTGTCCTTTGCACACGCCACTGTGATCGATATCGCTTGGTTTTGGCACAAGCACGCACAAAAAAATCCTGAAAATGTACTGAAAAAAATTAAAACGAATTAAAATAATGGTTCCGATAATCTAGGGGGAAAACAGTTAATATTACATGAGGGAATTAATGATGACTGACCTCGGTTCTGGTTTTAATAACCCTATGTGGTTTTTTAACATTTAGACACGACGTGAACCTATCTATCGCAATAAATATGGTCATAATTCCAAAACTAAAGTGCTCAACAAAAGAAAGTCATACACTTTGTTTATGTCCTGTAGACCATTTAAAATTGAGATCGGAAATCTTCGGAAAAATAGGTCACGTGGAGTAGGTGCGTTGTGCGTTCTTCGCAACAGTTGATCGCATTCACGTCGTTGTCCTAGATGGTTGCCCGCCTAGTGATTTACTATGTTTACATACACGCGTGCACACATGAGAAGTAAAATGTGGAACGAGGCTAATTAGATATTGATTTTTTATATCAACAATGGCGTTGACGGGCAAATTCGAAATGTATCGAGCAGACGGTAAAAAGTAAAAATATTACCCCAAATCTCTTCTATCTCAACGTTTTTGTAACTGAAATACCGCAACATCAACTTTGTGAGGGATGCAATCTATCACCAACACCAGCGCAATCTATCACACGGGCAGACGGGTAAAAAACACGTTTGTTTTTCTCCGGCACATGGACATGACCTGCATTACGCCTACAGACCCTTGTAGATCTATCTAGGCGGGTAATTGTGTGATAAAAACACCTCAACCCCCAAAATTGCTACAAAAGGTTTTTCTACTGATTCTGCTTCCAGGTGATATCAGGATTGGCCACAAGAAAGTCCCCCAAAAAAAAATCCGGAAAGGGGTTATTTTCAAGATGGCGTAACGAAGTTATAGCCACATTATAGTGCTATTTGCAGCCATCTTGGACGCCATCTTTGTTGTAGAGTGCACCTGAGTGCCTAGGAAACTTTAAACTAGTCTGATTGAGTTGATCACACCCTAACCTGGGGATGTATGTACCACATTTACATCTCTAAGGTGATTATACCAGAGTTATACCCATTTTATGATATTGGCGGCCATCTTGGACGCCATCTTTGTTGTAGAGTGCACCTGAGTTTCTAGGAAACCTTAAACCAGTCTGATTGAGTTTATCACTCCCTAAAACCTAGGAATAAATACCAAATTTATATTTTAGGGTGATTAATTAATACCAGAGTTATAGCCATTTTATGATGTTGGCAGCCATCTTGGACGCCATCTTGAAAATAACCATTTTTCGGAAGTTACATTTTTTGGGACTTTCATTTGGCCATTCTTGATATCACCTGGAAGCAGAATCAGTTGAAAAACCTTTTGTTGCAATTTTTGTTAGGTCAAATTACAGTGACCCGACTAATCCCAGATTTACCGGCTTTTAAGTCTAAATCAGCGGTAATAAAAAATCACAGGTGGTAGCAACTGCCAGGACTGGTCTGGGTGTTGCCCAAAATCTGATCACATTACGTTCCACCATCCTGTATAGTTTGAGCCCATTGGGCTACATTTTTAACTAAAATCTGCTATATAATCGTAATTTCTTTTGAAATTTGAATTTTATATATGACAAAATCTGAAATCGCACTGGTTTTTAAACAAATTCAAGTTAAACATTGAATTTCTTAAAACAAGAATTGTGCAATTCAACACACTGACCGCATGCTGGGGAGACCCTGAGGCAGTCTATCTACAATCTAGCAACATGAATTTTGACACACGCGGTGACTTTCAGCCACATTGGGCTAGTTTTTAAAAACTAAAATCTGATCCAGGGATAATATATTATGACTTTATTCCGAATTTTGAACTTTTGATTTGACTAAATTTGAAATAGTACTAATTTCAAAGCGTCGGTCTCATCACATGCTGATCTATTCGAGAGATTATGAATTTTTGAGAAAATCGGTTTTTAGTAATATTGTATCGTGCTCTTTCAGTAACTCAAGTTACATACCTCAACTCTGTTTAATTAATGAGATATACGGTAAGTCCTTGAATTTGGTGTATTTGCTGTTTTTTACATTTCAGCGTTTCATATATAGCGCTATTCCATATAGATCTGTATGTGAAAATGTTATAGTTATCGCGACGATGTATTATTCCAAATAGATCTCTATGTACGTGATGCACTTTTTTAGAATAATTACGCGATTACGTGTATGATACACATTATAGATCTCTTTGAGAAAACATAATTTACGCATCTTAAGACGATTTTACTCCTCAAACAGACTGTTCTGGTTATCAAATTAATTACATATTTATTCTTTAAAATGGTATAAGGAGATCCTCAAGGTACAAAAAAAGAAATGTATGATAAAAATAATGATGATTCACTATGATGTAGATGTTTAATTCAACATTTATGATACTAATTAAATAGATTTTATGGAATATTATTAGGGCCTGCGAGCTGCAAGTACATAGTACAGATCTATTCCATGAGCTATCTGAACATCGCAAATTCTACGCGTTTCACATACAGATCTATTCCATGAGCTATTTGAGCATCGCAAATTCTACGCGTTTCACGTAGAGATCTATTCCATGAGCAATGAGCTATTTGAACGTCGCAAATTCTACGCGTTTCACACTAGAGATCTATACGCGCTCTATACGAGAAATCATCGTAAATAATGAACACATACAGAGCTATAAGTTTGGTACCATTTTAATCAATGTTATTCAAAAGATTAGCACACAAAAATGACCTAAATAGAAAGTACCAACGGTCCACTTCATGTATATATCCTATCTAGGAATATTGATTAAGAAATAAGCAAGTTTGAAGCCAAATCTGACGACAGGATTTTCAATCTCGATTTTCTCGAAAAGCATGTTGCGTCGAATAGATATGTATGTGATGAGACCGACGAATGACAAATAGAAGTTAAAGTGTGAACTTCTCAACACCACAACTTTCAAAAGTAAGACTTTGGGCTTCTTTCCACCTGGAAAATTATCCAATTTAATTAAATTTAAATAAAGCTGTGTCTGGGTACACTTTTAACATTTTCTGTCACTAATACTTTTTTTCCCCGTTAATATCCCATGGATTTCACTCGTTCGACCAGCAAACAATATGAACATTATTCATTTATGAACATTAACACAAGAAAATCAGCAAAAACTGTAATATGATTACATTTCTTAAGTCCCCACTAGTACCATGTTAGTACCAAGTTCTTCCTACCATGGACAAATCCAGGATATCACCTGGCGCGGCGGGACCTTGAGCAGTGATCCTAGTAGCCGGGCTAGAAAATACACAGGGTCCGTGCCCTGATGGGGGCAAAATTGGTTCTGGAAAAGGGATACTTCTATAAGGGCTTGTAGGTGTAATGTGTGACCTGACAGGTCATGTAACCGAGCGTCAAATCACTCGGCTAATCGGAAACATTCGGAACCGATCTTAAATTTCCAGATTTGAAATGGTCTATAGAGTGTTTTTCGATAATTTTTTGTCCAAACAGACCGGATAGACATTTAGATGAATCTTTTTAAAACAATTTGGTACCAAACATGCCACAAATCAACAAAGATAAACCATTATTAACACCATTTAATAACAATCCGTGACGTTTCCAAATTCGCATTTTCAACGCACACAAGCTGCGAGAAAATGCTATGTGTGTCCTTGAATGGCCAGGAATGAAAAGGATATTGATCAAAATATGGTGTCTATACCATTCAATAATACCTTGTCACATACATACGTTTACTGGGTAGATTAAAATCTATAGATATATCTTTTGTTCATTTCTATTGTAACACTAACAATAAAACTAATACAGTTTTTGTTTTTGGCGGCCATCTTGGATTTAGGTGTGTTAACAAGGCAAAAGTTCTGGATATGAGTGTCTAGTGGTCTAATACATACATCCCACTATTAAAACTTTACTTTCACAATACAATTTGATTGCTATATGTCATTTTATGAGATTTGACCAGTTATGGCGGCCATTTTGGACGCCATCTTGCATAACCCCTTAGCATTATGAAAATATTTTTGTCAACATCCTGATTATGTCTTAGGATCAACAAGCTTATAATTATGATCAAGCTAAAGCTACAAATTTCAACACCCGGGGGTTTCAGTGAACCTACCAAGCGGGAGTTAGGTGCGGTATTACAGTTTTTTTTAAGGGCCTTGGCTATTAGGAGCTATTTATGTGTATATTATATATTCTTACAGTAGCCCTTTTTTGCTAAATGTAACGAGATTTTTGTTACTATTATACATGTATATGTATAGGGATCGTATATTAGCTATCGCTATCAGCTAAAGGGGTACCCCTAACAAAAGTAATGTTTAGCTTATATTAGCTACCCCTATCTGCTAATGGGCTATCTTGATTTTATATTTTTTCCCCTGGAAAACGTAGCTATTGAGCTATCAGCTATCACGACCCGTTAGCTTATATTAGCTACCCCTATCTGCTAATGGGCTATCTTGATTTTATATTTTTTCCCTCGAAATCGTAGCTATTGAGCTATCAGCTATCACAACCCGTTAGCTTATATTAGCTACCCCTATCTGCTAATGGGCTATCTTGATTTTATATTTTTTCCCTCGAAATCGTAGCTATTGAGCTATCAGCTATCACAACCCGTTAGCTTATATTAGCTACCCCTATCTGCTAATGGGCTATCTTGATTTTATATTTTTTTCCCTGGAAATCGTAGCTATTGAGCTATCAGCTATCACAACCCGTTAGCTTATATAAGCTACCCCTATCTGCTAATGGGCTATCTTGATTTTATTTTATTTTTTTCCCCTGGAAATCGTAGCTATTGAGCTATCAGCTATCACAACCCGTTAGCTTATATTAGCTACCCCTATCTGCTAATGGGCTATCTTGATTTTATATTTTTCCCCTGGAAATCGTAGCTATTGAGCTATCAGCTATCACAACGCGTTAGCTTATATTAGCTACCCCTATCTGCTAATGGGCTATCTTGATTTTATATTTGTTTCCCTGGAAAAGGGAGCTATTGAGCTATCAGCTATCACAACCCGTTAGCTTATATTAGCTACCCCTATCTGCTAATCGGCTATCTTGATTTTATATTTTTCCCCCTGGAAATCGTAGCTATTGAGCTATCAGCTATCACAACCCGTTAGCTTATATTACCTATCCCTATCTGCTAATGGGCTATCTTGATTTTATATTTTATCCCCCTGGAAATCGTAGCTATTGAGCTATCAGCTATCACAACCCGTTAGCTTATATTAGCTACCCTATCTGCTAATGGGCTATCTTTATTTTATGTTTTTTCCCTCGAAAACTGTAGCTATTGAGCTATCAGCTATCACAACCCGTTAGCTTATATTAGCTACCCCTATCTGCTAATGGGCTATCTTGATTTTATATTTTTTTCCCCTGGAAAACGTAGCTATTGAGCTATCAGCTATCACAACCTGTTAGCTTATATTAGCTACCCTATCTGCTAATGGGCTATCTTTATTTTATATTTTTCCCCTCGAAAACTGTAGCTATTGAGCTATCAGCTATCACAACCCGTTAGATTATATTAGCTACCCCTATCTGCTAATGGGCTATCTTGATTTTATATTTTTTTCCCCTGGAAAACGTAGCTATTGAGCTATCAGCTATCACAACCTGTTAGCTTATATTAGCTACCCCTATCTGCTAATGGGCTATCTTGATTTTATTTATTTTTTCCCTGGAAAACGTAGCTATTGAGCTATCAGCTATCACAACCCGTTAGCTTATATTAGCTACCCTATCTGCTAATGGGCTATCTTTATTTTATATTTTTTCCCTCGAAAACTGTAGCTATTGAGCTATCAGCTATCACAACCCGTTAGCTTATATTAGCTACCCCTATCTGCTAATGGGCTATCTTTATTTTATATTTTTTCCCTCGAAATCGTAGCTATTGAGCTATCAGCTATCACAACGCGTTAGCTTATATTAGCTACCCCTATCTGCTAATGGGCTATCTTGATTTTATATTTTTTTCTATGAGCTATCAGCTATCACAACCCATTAGCTTATATTAGCTACCCTATCTGCTAATGAACTATCTTTATTTTATATTTTTCCCTCGAAAACAGTAGCTATTGAGCTATCAGCTATCACAACCCGTTAGCTTATATTAGCTACCCCTATCTGCTAATGGGCTATCTTGATTTTATATTTTTTCCCTCGAAATCGTAGCTATTGAGCTATCAGCTATCACAACGCGTTAGCTTATATTAGCTACCCCTATCTGCTAATGGGCTATCTTGATTTTATATTTTTTTCTATGAGCTATCAGCTATCACAACCCGTTAGCTTATATTAGCTACCCTATCTGCTAATGGGCTATCTTTATTTTATATTTTCCCCTCGAAAACTGTAGCTATTGAGCTATCAGCTATCACAACCCGTTAGCTTATATTAGCTACCCCTATCTGCTAATGGGCTACCTTTATTTTATATTTTCCCCCCTCGAAAACGTAGCTATTGAGCTATCAGCTATCACAACCATTAGCTTATATTAGCTACCCCTATCTGCTAATGGGCTATCTTGATTTTATATTTTTTTCCCTCGAAAACGTAGCTATTGAGCTATCAGCTATCACAACCCGTTAGCTTATATTAGCCACCCCTATCTGCTAATGGGCTATTTTTATTTTATATTTTTTTCCCTCGAAAACTTAGCTATTGAGCTATCAGCTATCACAACCCGTTAGCTTATATTAGCTACCCCTATCTTCTAATGGGCTATCTTTATTTTATATTTTTCCCTCTAAAACGTAGCTATTGAGCTATCAGCTATCACAACCCGTTAGCTTATATTAGCTACCCCTTTTATCTGCTAATAGGCTATTTTTAATTTTAATTTTATCCCTCGAAAACTTAGCTATTGAGCTATCAGCTATCACAACCCGTTAGCTTATATTAGCTACCCCTATCTGCTAATGGGATATCTTTATTTTATATTTTTTTCTCTCGAAAACGTAGCTATTGAGCTATCAGCTATCACTATATTAGCTACCCCTATCTGCTAATGGGCTAGGCCTATCTTTATTATATATTTTTTCCCTCATTGAAAACTTAGCTATTGTGGCTATCAGCTATCACAACCCCTTAGCTTATATCAGCTACCCCTATCTGCTAATGGGCTATCTTTATTTTATATTTTTTCCTCATTGAAAACTGTTACGAAAGGTTATGAAAAATCTGTTGTTCGATAATAATTATGGTAAATTATGGCGCGTAGAAAGTGTTATCATGCATATTAAGAATTTTAACTTTTATTGGCTTTCTACACCTACACGTTTTAAAGAACGACCAATCGTGTGTTCCGGGATCGATTTGATGTTTTAACGCTTAATAAGGGTTTAAATTTCTATGGCTTCTAACACCAAGTTAAAAACACCAACAATGTGATGTTTAAACTCTTAACATGCTTTTAATACCGGTTTAAACGTCATTGGCTTCCTACACCAAAGTTATACCAAATGTAACCACCTTAACACTTTCCACGCGGCAGGCAGCTGCAGACGACATTCCAAAATGTCACAAAATGTTTCAAAAATGTCAAAATTATTGTATTTCATTACCATATTTGGAATCACCGTGAGAAATGCATTGAAATAAGTACAAACATGCCTTGTGTTTGGTCAGTAATCTTTGAGATAGACTTTGAAAATTATGAAAGGTTTCTGAAAAAACTCTTTTGTGTATGGTAAAAATAATAGCCGCGTGGAAAGCGTTAAAAGGTGTTTACATTTTTACATTTTATTGGCTTTTTTAAGAACGACCCTTGATGTGTTTGGGAAACGATCGAGTTAATGTTTTATCTTATAATATATTGTTGTAATAGCTAATATCAGCTATAGCTAGGTTTATAATAAAGTAAAAATATAACTACCATTAGCGCATAACCCGATATTAGCTATCAATAGCTGACATTAGCTACCAATAGCTTATATAAGCTACCTATAGCGTATTATTAGATTGTTGTAATAGCTAATAGCTGGTATATCTATGTCTAGAATAAAGAAGAAATCGAACTACCATATCGCATTAGCGAATATTAGCTATATTAGCTAGCGCTCTATTAAGCCGATATCAGCTTATGTTAGATAGCACTAGCTTATATGATTGTTATAATAGAAGGTTGTAATAGCTAATATCAGCTATAACTAGATTTAGAATAAAGTAAGAATCTATGTACCATTATCCTATTAGCCAAAATCAGGTATCGATAGCTTATATTAGCTACCAATAGCTTATATCAGCTATAGCTAGGTTTATAATAAAATAAAAATCTAACTATTACCGCATAACCAGATATTAGCTATCAATAGCTGATATTAGCTACCAATAGCTGATATTAGCTACCAATAGCTGATATTAGCTACCAATAGCTTATATTAGCTTCCAATAGCGTATATTAGATTGTTGTAATAGCTAATAGCTGATATATCTATGTTTACAATAAAGAAGAAATCGAACTATCATATCGCATTAGCGGGTAGTAGCTTATATTAGCTAGCGCTCTAGTTAGCCGATATCAGCTTATATTAGATAGCAATAGCTTATACAGGGTGTCCCAAAAGTCTATGCACGTTTTTGAAGAGTCATATCTCATAAAATATAAATCATATGGTATAAATGTAACCATATCTTGATAGACGAGATTTTGGAAATTATTTTGATACCAAAATCAACTCTATTGGTGAACCCACAACATTATAAAACTGGTTGAAAGTTTTTAGCCATGTGAGACCCACCCATACCAAATACCACACATTGTTGCTAAAAAACAGGAGCGCATAAATTAACGGTATGAAAGCAACGTTGCGCATTAGTCACAGTTCACTGCTTACCTTGCAACATTAATGTTATTACCAAACTCGGTCACTCACAACATAAATAGGCGAAGTAGACAACATTGCACACCAAAAGTCTTCATTCGAGATGGTTTACAGCATAGATAAGCGAATACAAATTGTATGAGTCTACGCTTAAACAAATTCAGCTAGCTCAACATACTCAACAAAAGTTCAGAAAACATTTTAAAGTGAAACGCGCACCAGGAAGAATATCCATTCTTAAGTTGGTGAATACACTTTTGAACACAGGAACTGTGCATGATTTGTCTCGATGTGGTAGAAAAAAAGACTGGTAGATCAACAAGTCACATTGATATCATAGGCCATGCAGTAGCCAAAAGTCCAAAGAGATCTATTCGCTGTGTGATGTGTGTGTTCACTTTTCTGTTACTTTATTCAATTTTTTAGGTCTGTGTTTTTGCATTAGCACACGTCTCTGTATAAATGGAAAACATTTAAACTAGATTTCAGTATAGAAACGAAAACTATGAGTAATATAGTTTGTTATTATGATGGGATCACTGTAATGTAAAACATTTAAATATTACAATTGACGGATCACTTTCCGTGTAACCAACTCTACCCGTCTTTTTGTTAATCTCAATAGGTATTGATTTATGAACTTTATCTCTCCGAAGTATAAAATTACATTTTTTGCAGTAATACATATTTTACATATACGGTATGGTAGCATTACAAGCAGATGTTACTCCAATGTTTGGTATCAAAATTATTTCCCACATCTCCTCTTTCTAAATATGTATTCATATATTCAATACGACTTATATTTTGTGACATACAAAGCTTCAAAGTCGTGCATAGACTTTTGGGACACCCTGTATGATTGTTATAATAGAAGGTTGTAATAGCTAATATCAGCTATAGCTAGATTTAGAATAAAGTAAGAATCTATGTACCATTATCCTATTAGCCAATATTAGGTATCGATAGCTTATATTGGCTACCAATAGCTTATATTAGCTACCCGTAGCTTATAATAGATTGTTGTAATAGCTTATATCAGCTATAGCTAGGTTTATAATAAAATAAAAATCTAACTATTAGCGCATAACCCGATATTAGCTATCAATAGCTGATATTAGCTACCAATAGCTTATATTAGCTTCCAATAGCGTATATTAGATTCCCGATTAGATTGTTGTAATAGCTAATAGCTGGTATATCTATGTTTACAATAAAGAAGAAATCGAACTATCATATCGCATTCGCGGGTAGTAGCTTATATTAGCTAGCGCTCTAGTTAGCCGATATCAGCTTATATTAGATAGCAATAGCTTATATGATTGTTATAATAGAAGGTTGTAATAGCTAATATCAGCTATAGCTAGATTTAAAATAAAGTAAGAATCTATGTACCATTATCCTATTAGCCAATATTAGGTATCGATAGCTTATATTGGCTACCAATAGCTTATTAGCTACCCGTAGCTTATAATAGATTGTTGTAAAAGCTTATATCAGCTATAGTTAGGTTTATAATAAAATAAAAATCTAACTATTAGCGCATAACCCGATATTAGCTATCAATAGCTGATATTAGCTACCAATAGCTTATATTAGCTTCCAATAGCGTATATTAGATTGTTGTAATAGCTAATAGCTGGTATATCTATGTTTACAATAAAGAAGAAATCGAACTATCATATCGCATTCGCGGGTAGTAGCTTATATTAGCTAGCGCTCTAGTTAGCCGATATCAGCTTATATTAGATAGCAATAGCTTATATGATTGTTATAATAGAAGGTTGTAATAGCTAATATCAGCTATAGCTAGATTTAGAATAAAGTAAGAATCTATGTACCATTATCCTATTAGCCAATATTAGGTATCGATAGCTTATATTTAGAGAATAATGACTGCGTAACAACTGTTTTCGTGAATTTGTTTTAAAATCAGAGGTTTTTGTTCTGGTCTGAGGAATTGTCCCGAGGGGCGCAGCCCCCGAGGGACAATTCCGAATGACCAGAACAAATTACCTAATATCATCCAATATCAGCTACAAGTACCATTAGCTAGTATCCGCAATAGCTGAGGCTATTGGTGGCTATTAGGTTTCTAATGCAGCTAAATGTAATATCGCACCGTAATGCCAAGCGGGTACACATGCGCGTCCAATCACCTCTGAAATGGACCCTAATGGCGTAAACCAGAACACTAGTTTTGATACCCCTAAATGGCGTAACACATACAAACCCTACCCTAAACAGCGTTACCAACTTTTAAGAATGATTAATGCACCCCTAACTGGCGTAATATAGCAATGGCTCAAAATAATCTTAATTCATAATCACTAGTGACATTCATACAGATATACATGTGATGTAGAATGCATGCAAAAAAAATCGAGGTATAAGGGGGCTATCATTTTCTTCGGGAGGGGAAAATATGTCAATGGCCGTTGTTAATAAATTTATAACCCCCCTATCCGATACAAAATAATTTTATGACGCCCCCCCCCCACCACCCGGCCTATCGAAGTTAGATTTTTTAATGACTAAAATAGCAAATGATGAAAAATAAACAGGAAAGGCCTGTTGTAAATATGTACATTTATAAGGGATATGCTTAGATGAGCGCGCGAAGCGCAAACAATATTGCCGTTTTGAAATTTTAGAATCTGTATTGCTACACAAAATGACAACCCCCCTATTTTAGATTTTACAAAATTATGACCCCACCATATTTGTGCCCCCCCCCTGCCCCCCCCCCCCCCCCTGCCCCCCCCTGCCCCCCCCCCCCCCCCCCCCCCCCCCTCCCGAAGAAAATGACAGCCCCCTATCGTGTTCGCAGGCCGATTCGCAGGCGTGTTCGGAGGCGCGGCAAAAGCAAAATGATCAGGCTAGGCATAACGATTTGGAACAATCATAATTCCGGGCATCACCTGCTGGGGACGTCACTGCACATGTTATGTGGTGCTTTGTATACATCGAAATCGGGGAAGGCTTGAAAAATCAGCAATTTTTTTGATATACCGGGGATGATTATAGTAGATTCATAAACTCTGGCGTATTGGTTTCGATTTTGGACCTCGTCCATTGGGCGTTAGAGGAACCCATTTTGACCAATGATGAAACAGCGGTACTTTTATAGATGTTATTATTTGCGTTCCATAATCAAATGCTATTCATGATAGTGTGGCTTTAGTGAATAGCTGATCATGTAGCTTTACAAATCACGGCGACCAACTATTTAATCCAACAGCTTGAAATATGTAAATCCCTTTGGAAGCGGTCAACACAATAATAAAAGTCGACCATCATCGACCTTATATATTTTTCAAAAGAAAAATGTTATGTTTGTCAACCTATTCATAATTTAGTGGATAATCAAGTTTCACTTTTTATTATTTTCCTTTTTTATTATGCACGTGACATAAAGGAAACATTAAACTAAAAAAGACCCGTTCTACATATTCATTTGTGAGAAAAAAATAAATTAATTCAATCATCATCTTTTGTATAAACCAGGTACAAAACCATTTGGCCTAGATGGAGGAAAAAGTTATATCGACCAAGATACGGATTATCAACGTTACTTTATGTATTTCTGGCTATGAGATCGCCTGAATACCTTTATCAAATTATCTGAATACCAATACATCTTCTTTATCAAAATATGCGGGCAATTGATAACACCTGTTTGCAGGCAAAGTCAATGCAGATCGTTTTGCCGCAAGTTCCCAGTCACTAGGTTTAATAATAGTTCAAATAAAGCTGCCCTCGCAAAATAAACCCGTCTTACCGTTGTCGATTCAAGATAAACAACTCCGAAACCTTATTGAACTCACCATATCTTTACATAGTGGTGAATACGTCACAATAGTACAGGCACTGATGATGACAAGGTATTATCCATGCATATTACGATTAAAATTCGAGTGCCTCCCCCTCTTTTGCTTCTGTTACCTCTGACTGAAATGGTGAATCGGCCAATGTCTGCGAATCAACTATAGGCTAAAGTAGGGAAATATTGAAGATTTTTTTCAACATTTGCATGTTTATTGAAAAGTCACACATACATGTACAAGTACAACAATTAATTAGTAGGGCCAGAGAGATGTTAATATTACTACCCGGGGGGGGGGGGGGGGGGGGGGGGGGGGGGGGGGGGGGGGGGGGGGGGGGGGGGGGGGGGTGGGGGGTACTCACCCAAGACGGTATACGGGGTGTGCCGCTCTAATGGTAGCTTTTTGGGCACAAAATCCCTAAACATGGGGTATGATTTTGTGCTGGAAATCCCTAATAATGGGGTCACTTTTACAAATGGGTCTATTTTCGCGAAATTTGTGTCTATTTCCGCGAATTTTTTGTCTATTTTCGCGAATTTTTTGTCTATTTTCGCGAAATTTTGCAAAAATTAGGTCTATTTTCCCGATAATTTGCGAAAATTTGGTCTAAAATGAAGCAAAACCCCTAAAAATGGGTACCGATTTTTCCAAAATCACCCCTAAAAATGGGTATGGGTTTTGAATCTCCAGCGGCACACCCCCGACCAAACCAAATCCGAGTACCCCCCCCCCCCCCACGGGTATTACTATTAGTTACTATTTATACCTCCCTGGTAGGGCCTACCCCTAAACGTCGATACCTCGATGCTTTAATGGATCCCCTAAAGTCGGGCCTAAAACGCGATGTCCCCTAAAAAGTACCCATTTTTCAGAAAGACGTCGACGACGTCGTGTGGTGAAATCTGGCCCCTTTTCGACGGTTTTTTTTGGATGCGGATGCGTACCCGCTTGGTATGTTCACTGAACCCCCGGGCTTTCAACATTCAACCAATCAACGCCTGTTTTCCGACGGGCTATGCCAATAACTTACGTGGTGACGAGCTATCTGCAAGCATTTGGCGTCCCAAAAAAGAAAGGATAAGTCGAGGAAAAGTGAGATGAATTGACGATGAATGAATTATCTGATTTTTTAAAAAACCTTCAATTTGATATAAGTTTTCAATTGGCTTTCAAAGTTGATTGTGAATTAAGGTAAAACAAAGCAATAGGCCTAAATAAGCTTATAGGCCTACATGTATTAATGGCAGAGGCTATACAGCAGATGATCGGTCTGACGTACAGCTATTTCGTGTAAAGCTATACAGCCGATGATCGGTCAGCTATTTCGTGTAAAGCTATACTCCCCCTGAGCGCTAGTCTGCTTTAGTATACCTTTTTCCTTTTCTTTGTCACTCTATGAACATGTACCGATAGAGGGCTCACTCCCCATGGACCGCTCCCCATCCTCTGATCTCACCCCCGGGAAAAAAGTATTTGGTCGGTTCTCGGATGGGAAGTATCAGGGGGTGTTGTTCGATTGTGTGACAGTGAAATTATACAAGGCATACGAGTAGACTACCTGAGCGCGGAGGCAGTGCTGCGCACAGCTTTAATTGGTAAATTCATCCCCCCCATCACACCAAACACGAAATTTATAAGCATGATATTAAGTCATGTAAGTGGGGCCCCCATGAGATGATATGTTCATTTTGTTAAAGATTGTTCATTGAACAAATAAAAAAATTATTGGAAATGAAGTGGTGGCTTTTCAATAAAATATTGGTCAAAAGTATACATCAGATCGCACCAAAACGGTTCACAAATTGATTTTTTTTCCAATTGTGAGGGGGCCGGGCACATCCTCCCTGCCTCACACTCCCGGCCCTGTCCGCGCTAGCGCGATGTATGTTATGTATGTTAAATTACCTAACCCCCCCTAGAGCTGAAACTGAAAATTACATGACCCCCCTGCTAACCAGTAGCTTTTTACACAACCCCCCCCCCCTCCCCGAAAAAATCAACTTGTCACATACTTGTTCATGGATACGTTGGCAAATTTTGTTTGTGCCCTATGACGGCCAATAATTTTATGATGCCCCTTCTTTTTATTTTGTGAAATTAGTAATGGCGAGCGTAGTGAGTTGGAATTTGTTTTAAAATTTATACATTTTGGGGGGTTTTGTGAGTCTTTATAACCCGAACAAGTTAGAACATTCTGAGCAGAAACGTATAATCCAGTGAAATGTTCTACTTTTGTGAGCATTTATGGTGCAAAGCAGAGATGAGGTGAAAGGCATGCAATCAATCACATTTTTAAATCATGATATTGGATTTTTTTCTTCTTTTCCACTCATGTAACATTATACACCCTGTGGCTCTAATGTCTCGACTGTTGATGATTATAAAGATGTTTTTCCACCATATCGTCGATGTGCTGTCCAGAAGTCGTCTCATAGTAAAAGTTTTTGAAGTCGATAGGTTTTAAGAATATATGCGCGAAGCGCAGAAAAAATGGAATTTACACTCCAAAATCGCCTCTAAAATCACTCCAATCACCACCATCTTTAATAGTTTAAACAAATTTACACAACCCCCCCCCCATGTTCAAGAATGACCGAACAGTGTCGTGCGAGTCACGATAGGTTGTACTGTCTGGTACCATTGGCTACCCGATGATCGGTTGAGGTAAAACTGCGGATAAGGACAGGGACAGGGATAAGGACCAGGGATTTTACCCCCTCTACGATGATCGGCTGTATAGTCTGGTACACATTGGCCATCTGATGATCGGCTGTATAGACACTTCCTGTAATAATATGTTTTAGCGAGAGGTACCGAATTCGTCACACATAACTAGTAACTAACTTATACCGGCAATGTCTGGCTAGACGTCCCGTAACTCAAGTGCGCACGCTCAAACCAATTAAAATACGTTGTAGCTATACATGGTTTATTCCCTATGGGACGTGAGGCAAGATATAGCCCTTATTATATACCTAGCTCTGAGTCTGAATCCTACTCCTATCCTAGTCCATATGGCAATATCCTCAAATAGGTCTTACATACAGAATAAAGCACAAGGCAGCAATCGTTTTGCAGTTGATTTGCATTGTAAATATGATAGCTGCAGTGTGCTTTATTCTGTATGTTAGACCTATGAGGATATTGCCGTCCATATTTGGTTTGGTCGGGGGTGTGCCGCTGGAGATTCAAAACCCCTACTCATTTCTAAGGGTGATTTTGGAAAAATCGGTGCCCATTTTTAGGGGTTTTGCTTCATTTTAGACCATAGACCAAATTTTCGCAAATTATCGGGAAAAAAGACCCAAGTTGAAAAGCCTACCCATGGCTAGGATGTCTCATGAAAAAACGACCCACTGGAGCGGCATGTCCCCGTATGCCTTACATACGTGAGTACGGCCCCCCCCCCCCCCCCCCCCCACGGGATCCTAGTGAAAAATAAGCTGTCCATCTCTTTAAACCATGATTTTGAAGTAATTTGAAATCGTATCGCTCTGTAACTCAGAATATATTCATGATTTATGATCAGAATTGTAAATCTGCAAGAAAATCTACTTTATAAAATAAATCATGAATAGAGGATAATAATAATATGACTTTAATTTAAGACCTCACCATTTTGATTTACTGTTATCAGGTTACGTAGAAACCGCAAGTCAGCATGTTTGCCAAGATCAGACACTACGTCTGGAGTGTCCCCACGACGAAGGCAATCGCTATCTCCACATTGTGGCTGCCTACTTCGGCAGAGGAAATTCCCACGATTGTCCGCATTCCCACAAATACATGCGTAACACCAACTGTCGTGCCGATCTCTCGCAATTCAAAGTCATCCATGAGTGTGAATCTAAGGTGGAATGTGAAATTGAAGCCACTGTGGATTTTTTCAGCAACGAATATCTAAAGGACCCATGCGAGGGTACGAACAAGTACTTGAAAGTATTTTACGAGTGTCGCTACGAGCAACCCAAGGAATGCGACACCAAAGGTAAGTTTCTGTACTTAACCCCCTGAGAACTACCGGCCGATTGGTCAGAAAGATAGATACATCATTTATTGCACCAATCAGAGACAGTGTTAGAATAGTTGTATCTCTGATAAAGATTGGGGTAAAATTGTTTACAAGCTGCATTTTAATTGGCTATTCCAATGAGTTTATCTTGCAATAAACCAATCAGAACCACTGTAAGATAGGCTGGTAGTGCCCAGGGGGTTAAGGCAAAAAAGAAGAAGTTTGTTTCCAGTAGCAAGCCTGAAAAGGGAATACGAAATACAATTTTATTGTGTGGTTTTTTTTTGCGAAACTCAAGATCGACAAATTAATAATAAACTTACTAAAAGAAAACTTGTCAGCTAATTAAAATCACTCTTATTTAATGCATTTATAGTGGAGATTCACTTGAAATGGGTTTTTATTTAGTCAAATCTGTGCATTTTTGTTACTCTTATGCTCGGTAAAATGTGATATTTATACGCAGATTTTCAAAAGATGGCGCCCTACCAATATATAATTTTTCTTTTTTTCTATAATCGAGTCATGGACGCTCGGCAATCCGTATCGGCCCCCGTCTTTGTTGAGTGATGGATGATGCACTTTCACTTTAAGATTATATTAAACATAAATAGTGATACATTTTTGGTACAAAAAGTTGCATTCATAAAATAAAAGACCACATTTTGTTTAACCCTAACCTTGCTGAATTCAACAATCCAACGAGCAAATCTCTATGTTCCATCCGGCGTGCCAGTTTTTCAAGGATAAAATGGACCCAGGCTATATACGCGGCCGAATATACTCGGCCAAGTAGCCTTGACACCCATGGTGTAGTGGGGAACCGTTCGCCAGTGGTGCTGGAGGTCCGTGGTTCAAATCCTGGGGGATCGCGGTGACTTTTGGGGTCACTTTTCTCAGCGCAGAAAAAAAAGTCTAAAAAAAAAAAGTGCCCGAATGGGTTAGGGTTAAGGCGCCAAGTGTTTTTTTTAAATTTATTTGTTAAACCTAAAATGTCATAAAAATCTGCAATGATTTAAGAAAAAAAATCTAAAAAAACAAAACACACAAAAAGTGGGTCGGTCGGGCTGTAAAACAAGTGGTTTTTTTTCCTCGCCTAATAACCCTTATTCCTCTTCCAGAATAAAGCCACTCCAACGCTATGCAAGCAGCCTTTTTATACCATTATTATTGATTATTTGCCATTAGATGTTCCATACAAGGATGCGTACGCTTGCGATGGCGAACCGCTTGAGATCGAATGCCCCAATGACGGCGAAGTTATCAAAGTCCTGGATGCAAACTATGGTCGTCAAGGCTCCGATGTCTGCGGCTATCAGGAGGGTGATGACCTGTCATGCGATAGCAATAGTGAAACATATGAAAAGGTAAGCTTCATCTAGCAAGGCATTAGCCAGACCCTATGGACACTTTTAAACACATAACATATTTCATGTGTACTTTATGTGTTAAGAGAAGCGTATAAGCCTCTGCATTGCCAGAGGGGCGAGGTGGCGCAGTCGGTTAGAGCGTCGTACAGTGCTGCGCACCGTAGTTCTGTTGGTGGATCGTTTATGAGTGAGAGTTCAAAAACGATACACCAACACAGCCTCGTCCCCATGCCTCCTTCAGACCGTGCAGACTGAAGTTGGCATGTTCATGGCGCATCGTGCTTCGGAAGGTACGTAGAAATGTTGGTCCCGTGTATCGGAAGAGCTATCCCCGAGCACGTTAAAAGGTCACAGACTCCTTCGTAAAGAGTAGGGGATCATCCCGGTCTGTGTCTGTACGCTCATGATGTATTCCTAGGTTCCAGGGATACCTTGTCTAGTTGCTGAAAGGCGTTGACGAGTAGTTGCATAGAAGTAGAAGTAGAAGTCACTTTAAAAAGTAATTAGTTTCGTGGAGATTTCATTATCAAATTATGCCAAATCTTCTCAGACTTATAATGTCAAATTCAGCTTTGGCCACTTTTCATGTGCAGAGAATCCTTTTATTGGAATCGTCAGTCAGATGGTGTGATTGAATCAAATCAATCAAATCAATTTTGCCACGTTCATCGTTAGTTCCATTTGAGCAGAAAAACATATGTTAATCCAATATTTTCCATGACAAACCACAGAGTATGTGAATATTAGATGTATTTTAATTAACTATACATATGTATCCTTTAATTATTTGAATCTCAAATGCAGTTTTTTTTTAGTTTAAAATCCATCTTCTGTTCCAAAGTGGCAAAAATGGGATTTGCACTCTTGTTACTAAATTGATCATATCTGCGGAGTTAGGGGGTCAAATTTAATGGGATGAAGTGTATTTGACAGAGGACTAAGGGTTACCAAACAGGGTTGTCACTAAGGCAGTCATTGGCGGCCAAGGAGCCGGCACTCACGATTGCCGACCGGCACTCTTAAAAAAGAGTAAAAAAAACCTGGCACTAAACATTTTTTTTTTACAATTTGTGGATAAAATCATTGAACTGCCTCATAAAACAAGAAATTATGTGGCAAGAACCCTCAAAGTGCATTAATAACCCCTAAAAAAATTTAAGAAGGCCTCTGGACCCAATGCCATGAATCACTGCACTTTGTTTGCAAACTTATTTCGTTCGCCGTCAGTAAAATTAACCGGCACTAAATTTTGGTTAGTGACCTGACAACACTGTTACCAACCATCTATTTTTTTGAAAAACAAACACAGGATGTATTTTTAATAATTTTTTCCTTCATGAGCTACAATATCAATCTGTCAGAAATCCAAGAATTATAGGAATTCTCTGTCCCAGCATGAAAATTAAAGAATTATTGGAATTCCCTGGTACGGGAGACATTCAGGGGATGTTCCCTTTCTCAGATTGTCACATTCAACCCGCTGTAATTCATTCACACAATATTGTTTGATACTGTACTAGTGTGGAGAGATGGGAGGGCAAAGCTCATGCATACATCAGAATCCCACATATACATGTAGCACTGCACACCATAGCAAGAGGGACTGTAAGTGTAGAGAATCAGCGCTAAAGTGGAGGGAACTTATTTTGACCATAAGGCCATAAAAAAATAATTATTTGCTTGCCCATAGATGCCCTCAAAAAGGAGGGTCGGTCGGTCGTTTTTTTATTTTTTTATTTGCCAAATTAGGTACATGAATACCAGAAATAAAGGGGAAAAATAGTGTTAAATAATTTCTAAGTCCAAAACAAGACTTTAGATGATCCATATGGGGTCACATGGGTGTCAATGAAGGTCATGATATACGTGACTTAAATTTTTTTTTTTCAAAAAAAAAAATTGTGAAAAAAATAATCTTTTTTTTTGTAAAAAAAAAGAGTTAAGGGGGACTTAAGGAAGTTTTTGATTTGATTTTTTGAATTTTGTGAGTGCTGTAATTATTGAACTATTAATCAAATGTATATAAAAATTATACATTTTTGGAAAGTAAATTGATCAGAGAATCCAAATTTGGCGTCAATTTTGACCCAAAAAGTAGATTTTTTGAGAAGATCACAAAATTCACTTTTTTGACCCAATTTTTTTTTAACAAAGCTAACAAAAAATAATTTTGAGTAAAAAATGGCCAAATCACTTTATAATGATGTTAAAGGGAAGCGGTCATGGTGAGGATTCTAACGAAAATTGAACAGCGCGCGGCGACTATTTGAATCTAAACAAGTTGGACATTGGCGCAGTCTGTAATTGTTCTACGTATGTTTACATGCAAGCGGTATTGTGTGCGACTCTACAACAATCTCTTAACCCAATATGGGTGGCGCGCTCAATCAACCATCCTTCATTTGATTGAACACATTTTCTATCGTATGATGTAAGTGATGTATTAGTTATGAGCTAAGGTTTAGCTGGTACAAAATCGTCGTCAGCGGTTTCTTTTCCTTACCATGCGCTATTCCCTTTAAGACACTAATGAAGGGACAATTTTATTTTTTTTAAAACCTAATCAAATTTTTTTGAAAATTTTGACCAAAAAGTGCCAAAAAAAACGTGAAAAATGGATTTTTAATTGTTTTTACACTTTTTTGTCAAAATTTCAAAAAAATATTGGATTAGATTTAAAAAAAAAAATCGTCCCTCCAGTAGTGTCTTAACCCTAACCCCGGTTTAGGATTTTTGACCGGGATCACAATTTTCGAGGAAAAAACACCAACTAAATCTCCGGGAACCTGCCGGGATTCGATCCGGGGACCCTCCGTTCTCGAGCCCCACCTTCCTAACACTAAGCCACGGCCCTCAGCTACACATTCGTGCAGTATAATGCACTCATTATATAGGCTCGGTTGACTACGTCATCGAAAACCGACGGCGCATGCGTTTGGAGAAGGACTTTGGATTAGCATTTTTTAGCACTCAGGGGGGTTAGGGTTAATAGAACACGAAAAAAAAACTTTTTTTTTTTTACCATAACCCTAACCCCGGTTTAGGATTTTTGACCGGGATCACAATTTTCGAGGAAAAAACACCAACTTAATCTCCGGGAACCTGCCGGGATTCGATCCGGGGACCCTCCGTTCTCGAGCCCCACCTTCCTAACACTAAGCCACGGCCCTCAGCTACACATTCGTGCAGTATACTGCACTCATTATATAGGCTCGGTTGACTACGTCATCGAAAACCGACGGCGCATGCGTTTGGAGAGGGACTTTGGATTAGCATTTTTTAGCACTCAGGGGGGTTAGGGTTAACATCATCATCAAGTGATTTGGGCATTTTTAACTCAAAATTATGTTTGTTAGCTTTGTTCAAAAAGATTGGGTCAAAAAGGTGATTTTCTCAAAAAAACAACATTTTTGGTCAAAATTGATGCCAAATTTGGATTCTCTGATCCATTTCCTTTCCAAAAAGGCATACTTTTATATACATTTGAGTCATGGTTCAATAATTACAGCACTAACAAAATTCAACAAAAAACTTCCTTAAGTCCCCCCTTAAAAGTGACACGGTCGGGACTGTTTTACATGGTTGGTCGGACGAGGGCAAGCAAACAATTATTTTCTTATGCATATTTTTCATGAAACTTTGATCATCGTTGAGTATAAATATGTACATTTCGAGACAAAATCATTTGAAAAAATAAAGAGCTTCAGTTTGTTTCAATCTTGCATTTCGCTAGTCAGCCCCACCACTGAATTATTGGTTTACCAAGAATTCCCTGACCTAGCTATCTCTTGACATTTCTTGGTAAAAAGAGATATTAATTTTCTTGAACATCCAAGAAAATGTGACAATGAAATGCGCGGCTGCTAAGGCTAAATTAAAAAAATCATTTGTCTCAAAGCTCCCGCGCGCATTAGTTTATTGATGCGCATTAGAAAAACAACAATCTTTTTTTCTTTCTGATAAATTCTGATAATTCTTGGGACAGACTATTTGTTGAAACACTCTGTATGCTGTATTATCAGGCAATGAAAAAACCAAACCCTGCTTTACGGGCTGACCGACCTGTCAAGTAGGGTCGGTCGGTCAGGCGTTTTTTAAAATTATTTTTTTAACCTAAGATGTCACTGAAATCTGCACTGAAATTCGACAGATTTTTCGGCCAAAAAACAGCTGATTTTATAATTTTATTCTCCAATACCCCGTAAAACATGTTTTTTTCTCGTCACCTCATGCAGTAATTTTTGATATATTCTTAACAGGTGTGTCTGAACTGTAGGGGTAAACCAGAGTGCACGATCATGGCTTCAACAGATGAGTTTGATGACATGTGCGAAGGAACGAACAAGTACCTGTCTGTGCGGTACAGATGCTTTGATCCTGAACTGGAGGAGCTAGAAGAAGGTAAGGGTATGAAGGCCTCACCCCAACATAAAAAATATTTGATCGGCAAAGCAAGCAACGGCAATACAAAATCAGGGGAGGGGGAGGGAGGGGGGGGGGGGGGGGGGGGGAAATCATGCGTGTGAAAATGATGTTAGCTTCAAAGTCCTGAGATAAGCTAAATTTAGGCTAATATTAAGTAATTTTGAGATTAAACATACATTAAAGTCAACATTTTCGATTGTTTGGGGTTTAAGCAGTGGTTGCACCAGCATCATAATTTGGGGGGGGGGGGGGCAAAAAGGAGGCGAGATATTTTTTTAAGGGGGCATGAAGAAAAAAAGATGCGCGTGAAGGGCACAAATTCTTTAGCTGTTTTATGCTAAAATTGTCCAAATGTGATCTAGTTTAGCCCTAATTTTAGAAGAAAATGCGCGCGAAGTGCGTAAAAAAATTGCCATTTTATACTAGAATGATCAAATTTTGTCTTGTTTTTTAAACTAAATTGATATTGTTTGTTTTTTTTTGGGGGGGGGGGGGAGGCAGACAAATATTCCCCCCGTGGCGCCGCCACTGGGTTTAAGCTGACTAGGGAGAAAGTGTGGGAGGGGGTGGGCTGGGGGTGGGCATTTCTCCTCAACACCACACACAATGTATATATATATGTACGAGGGGGTATCATAAAGTTTTAGAAAACACCCAGAAATGAAGGAGCCAGAAACTTTATTTTGTTATGTGATCCTTCAGACATCTTTACTAAGCCCCTGTGCAAAGTTACACATTTTCCCTACTATTTATTACCTGTCCACAGACCGCCATTGTAGAGACCCTCAGATTGATCGCCATCGATTAATTCTCAGATTGCCTCAGATTGTGTTATTCCCAAAACAGCAATAAATAGTTTAAAGTGTTGACAGAAAGGGTCAAAGGTCATGTAGGGGTCATTAGAGGTCAATCTGTGTACACCCTATATTACCCATAAGTTTATTGTCACCAAGCTTGTTTGTAATGACCTTTGACCCCTTTCTGTCAAAACTTTAAACTATTTATTGCTGTTTTTGGAATAACACAATCTGAGGCAATCTGAGAATCAATCGATGATTACCGATCATCAACAGGTGCTGGTTTGGACAAAATATCAGCGCTCGGTTGTTTATTTCTCAGCATTACCAGGTGCTATGGCAGAAGGACCGAGGGGTTTAGGCCTTGGGGTTGAGATATGCCACGGGCCAGGGCGGGTGAGGGTTGTGTGTAATGATGTAATGTGGTTTGGGAGGGGGTTAAGGAAGAAATGTGATATTAAATTTGCTTAACAGGGGAGGGTCACGAAGTGGAATGAAATAGGGTGGTTTCTTGGCAAATATTGGAGAAATACGCTGCGCTACAGGAGTTGGTTAAGGTTTAGGCCTTTGGGTTGAGATAAGCCGGCGGTCGGCTTTGGGTTGAGAAGAACGGGCGTCCGGCTAGTTAAAGAACGGGCGTCTGGCTAGTTAAACTAAAGACCTGAATACCAAAGAAAGTCATACACTTTGTTTATCCTATCGAGTGTTTGACCAAACAGGCTAGATATAAACATTTGAATGAATCTTGTTGGCACAATTTGGTACCGACTTTGCCACCAAACAACAAAGATAAGCCATGATTAGCGACATTTAATGAAAATCTGTGCCGTTTCCAAATTTGTATTTTCACCACACCACGCACAAGTTATTACTGTCCAAGCTTCTCTTCAATTTAACGTTTCAGATGATGATGATGATGAATCCGAAATAGGCCATGGTGCGCCCGTCGTAGAAGAGACAGGAGAAAGGGGAGGAAAAGACAAGAAGAAGAAGAGGAAACGAAAGAAGAAACCTAAAGGTGGGTTAAGCTTTGAAAAAGAAACCCATACCCTTTTTTATGACCAAATAAAAAAGGACTCTCTTTCTTGATGGTTTAAATCCATTGTTAAAATCACTTGATGAGTCTTGATGAAATCCTGAACGATGAGAGAAATCTGTTATCAATTAGGGAAATTATGACCAATTATAGGGCAAGTCAAATTAAAACAAATTGCGGCCCTAATTGTTGAGATTCTAGGGTCGGTCGCTGGGGGCAACACAACAAATTACTTTGAGGGTGTGTGGCTTTATGCAAGTCAACCCATTTTGTAGTTTGTACAATGGTAATTCACACAGTATAAGTAGAGTAATATTCCCAGCAGTTTTCTGCTCCTTTTTAAGGGGGCTGTCAAGTGTCGTTGTATGAATTTTTCAAGCACTGTAACTTTCAAACTATTTATGTGTTGTACATAAAAGTATACACTTTTTTTAATGAATGAGTCAGGGAATCCATTTTTCGTATCAAATTTCACTGAAAATCGTGATTTTCATATTTTTGCCCAAAAATGCCTCTTTTTTTGCCTAAATTTTTCAAACAACCTAACAAAATAATTTTTAGGTAAAAAATTCTAAAATTTTACAGAAAGCATCTTAATTCAATTATCTAGGACACATATTTTTGTTTGCCTTTAAAAAAATTAGTTTTGAAATGATTGACCAAAAAGTGCTAAAAAAGTGAATTTTGAGATTTTTTATCTCAAAATTCACATTTTTAGTACGTTTTGGTCAATAATTTCAGAACTAAACATTTTAAAGGCAAAAAAAAAAATGTGTCCTAGATAATTGAATTAAGATCTATGCTTTCTGTAATATTTTAGAATTTTTTACCCAAAAATTATTTTGTTAGATTGTTTGAAAAAAGTTGTCCCAAAAAAAGGCATTTTTGGGCAAAAAATCAATCAAGATTTTCAGTGAAATTTGATACGAAAAATGGATTCATTGAACCCTTCCCTTCAAAAAAATGTATACTTTTATATGATTATATGAATAATGACGAAGTTACGGCAGTTTTACGGAGGCTATTTCTGACACTTCACAGCCCCCTTAAAGCGACTGGGCCAGATCACTTCTTTTTTATAAAGTGCTAGGGCTAATTAAGGGGGTGTGGACTTTCAGGTACAGGCTTCGTAAAACTGCTGTAACTTCTTCAATATTCATTTAATCTTTATAAAAGTATACAGTTTTTTTGCAGAAAAGGGTTCAATGAATCCAACCATGATAATGAAATTGACCATTTTGGAGAAAATTATAAAAAAACACTTTTTTTGACCCATTTTAGGTTTGGAAAAGATAACTCAAAATACATTTTGTCATACTATAGTTTTATGATAATTATGATAATATTCCCCAGTTTTTTAAAAAAAAATTTAATATCTTATTTATTTTTTGAGTTATAGACCAAAAAGTTCTTTATACATCATAATCAAGAGATTTGGGAATTTTGTATTCAAAGTTATTTTTGTTAGCTTTGTTCAAAAAAATATTGGGTCAAAAAAGTGACGCTCAAATTTGGATTCTCTGATCCATTTCCTTTCCAAAAATGTATACTTTTATAATATGCATTTGATTAATAGTTCAATAATTACAGCTCTCACAAAATTCAAGAAATCAAATCAAAAACTTCCTTAAGGCCTAAAAAAAAAGAAGAGTTTGATTGGCCTAACCCGACCGACCCTAAATACATCGCCGACCCTGAATATTTTTTGTTATTTTGATGGTGGTCAACATTTCAAATAATATTAGAGGTTAAAAATGAGAAATTTGTCCCAAAGTTAGTGTCTTTATACATCATAATCAAGAGATTTGGGAATTTGGTATTCAAAGTTATTTTTGTTAGCTTTGTTCAAAAAAATATTGGGTCAAAAAAGTGACGCTCAAATTTGGATTCTCTGATCCATTTCCTTTCCAAAAATGTATACTTTTATAATATGCATTTGATTAATAGTTCAATAATTACAGCTCTCACAAAATTCAAGAAATCAAATCAAAAACTTCCTTAAGGCCTAAAAAAAAAGAAGAGTTTGATTGGCCTAACCCGACCGACCCTATACATCGCCGACCCTGAATATTTTTTGTTATTTTGATGGAGGAATTTAAAAAAAAAAAAATACAACTACAAATAAAATTTGAACAAAGTATTAAAGTTTCTAACTGTTTGCTTTCATTTTGGCTATTTTAAGTCCCCAAATCAGGTGATTTAAAATTAAAAAAATCCCGACCGACCTATCTACCCTATTTATTTTTGTCATGTTAGGCCAATCAAACCATTTTTTAGGCCTAACTGCCATTCTGCCATACGGAGGCTCACCTAATGGCAGTCGATACTTTTGATAATATACAAATATATACTGCCATGAGAGACTCTGGTTAAAACTATGGGCCCGAGGTGACTGCAATAGTGCTATTTTGCTGAGGGGCTGCACTATTGCAGTCGCCTCGGGCCCATAGTTTTAACCCAGAGACTCAAATAAAGGCAGTATATATTTGTTTTATATACGTCATTCATATATTTCTAGTTCCATAAAGTTCAAATTCAAAAATCATCCGGTATGTTCCAATCTTCATCAGTTAAAAAGTTCAATTCAAAGGCAGTGCATCGAACGATCGTCACGCTGCGCCCGGGGATGCAAATTGTACGCCCTCTCGTGTCACGCGGAGTACAACGCCGCGTGAAACTACCAACGTACTGGTGCGCCGTAAAAGTCTTTTGGGGAGCCGTAAATAGTACTTTTGGGAGCCGTAAATAGTACTTTTGGCAAAATAGCGTGTTTATTTTTGATCATGTGACCCACTTTTAACCAATCAATGAACAAGAATATATGAATGACGTATATAAATTCTTTTATCCATTTTTTTTGTTTTACCAAGAAGAAGAAGAAGAAGAAGAAGAAGACGACGAAGATGAAGAGGAACCGTTTGCTGGTAATAGTCCAGGGGCACAGGAGCCAGACACTAACCAACGTGGTGGAGGAGAAATAGGTAATAGTCCGGGTGCACCGGAGCTACAAAACAATGAACGTGGCGGAGGAGACATAGGTAATAGTCCAGGGGCACCGAAGCAAGACACTAACCAACGTGGCGGAGGAGATATAGGTAATAGTTCAGGGGCACCGGAGCTGCAAAACAATGAACCTGACGGAGGAGACATAGGTAGCTATTTACATAATTTAATTTCTTTTACATTTTTCTTTAGCATATGCCATTGGTGCAGTTGCTATCGGTGCTGTTGGTCAATTAGAGATGTGTGCTAATTACCCTAATTAAAGGCATATTTATGCCATCTATTCCATGGGACGCCCTCTATCCTCAATTTTTTTTTGAAAGCAGTATTTCATGCAGATTTACATTTCTGATCATAAATCATAAATATATTCGGAGTTACAGGGTGATACGATTGAACGATTCCTAATAACTTCAAAATCATGGTTTTAGAGTGAATTAAGAATGAAAATAAACTGTCCTGCTAGCAGGACACAGGACAGTTTATTTTCATTCTGTAAACCATGATTTTGAAGTAACTAGGAAATATATCGCTCTGAAACTCTGAGAATATATTCATGATGTATGATCAGAAATGTAAATCTGCAAGAAAATCTGCTTTAAAAAAAATCAAGGATAGAGGGCGTCCCATGGAAAAGATCGCATAATATGCCTTTAAGCAAACCAAAAACACCATTACCTAATCTTATAATAGTATGCTAAAAAAGTAGCAGTCACTGTCCATTGAATTGACCATCTATTCCTTTAAATCACAAGTCTATTGCACTAAAAGTGGACATTTTCGCTCTACACTTATTTTAGCATGGTATTTTTGCGCTCGAACCATCTACCGTGAAAATAATTACATGGGAATTTTTATGTGTGTCTATACGTATGTGTGATGAAACTAACAATTGAAACAATTGAAAATTTGCAAAGCGCAAACAATTAATTTCACAAAATGTATCATTTTTACCAAATTTAGGCTATATTAAAAAAAACATTTGTCTCAAAGCTCCCGCGCGTGTTAGTTAATTGATGCGCGTCAGAAGAAGAAGATTTTTTTCTTTTTTTTAAATTTATTTTAATTCTTTTAAAATTTCACAGATTTTTCAGATTTTCATTGACCACAATCATTTTAAACACAAAAGGTCAATATTACAAGGATTTCAATATTTTATATTTTAAAAAACCAAAAAACAACATCTTTGTATGGAGCAGAAGATGTGAAAGTTAGTATGTAAGAGCAGATGATGCGCACTCGTACATTTTTAAGATCGCCGTTAAATTTCGCTCAGATTAAACCGCATTCCGCATTAGGTTTTGAAGAATTGAAGAGCTTTGAGACAAAAGATTTTTTTAATTTAGCCTTAACAATATGCTTTTGAATTGGGATGACCGGTGGCCTTTTCATAGTTTTTAAATCACAGATATGTTATAGACACGTTTTTAGTGCAAGGATTCAAAGGGCGTATTCACATCTAGATCATTTACCCCATGTCAATCCGGGTTTTAAATCAATAAATTATGATTATTTGAGAATTATAAATTACATTTTTTCTGTTGTTGCCTTTCCATCATCAATTTATTGATTAATTTATTTCACTTTTTCTTCATTTCTTGCAGGTCATGCTGCGGGGGTAGGTGAGTCTGTCTATCAACTAGGTTCGATGCGCTGCCATTTTGTTTTTTCCATGTTGGGGACAGATTTAGTGTTGCATCCGGAAAGCGTTGTTCTTTCCGCATATTGTAAACCTGCAAACACAAAGAGATATGCTGCGTAGTTTCGGGAAAAACCGACATACCTTCAACCCCCATATCATAATGGAAATTCAAAAATGGCGCCAAATTGACGTAAATAGATAGGGCAATATATTACGTACAGGATCTACATGTAGTTTAAATCATCAATTTTTAGTTGTATATTATATTAAATAGGCTGAATATAGAGAAAAAAATGGAGCAGCTAATATCAAGAATGTAACAAAAGCTAATAGAGCGTCTATACTGTAGTTATCGATGTAACACTTTGTTTGGATAATGCGATACACTTTTTCAATGACATAATATCCAACATTCGTTTGGAGATATTATTTTTGACCAAAGGCTACAAAAAAACACACCAAAAACCGGCTGATTTTACATGATTTCAGAAAGAAAATTCTAAACCCCCTGCAAAAAGTGGGTCAGCCGGGCCCGTAAAACAGGGTGTGTTTTTTCCTCGCCTAACAACAAACACAAGGAAAAAACAATAAAAATGAATAAAATAATTTCTTTTGCTAACATTTGTGTTAGTAAATACATGTATGGGAAAAAGTTTATATTTTAGTTGTTTTACAACAAGAATTTAGAATAAAGGCATATGAATGTGTATTATATAGCACACACAATAAGAGTATTTAAACATAAAAATAGATAAATAAAGGACAAACAAAGAAATCAAAGAATGAATAAATAATAATTATAATGATTTAGGGATGGGGAAAATGGGCTATAGTTCAAACGTGCAAACAAATTTCATCCCACAGCACATTTATTTCAAAAATTGTCTAAAAGAAATAATGTCCATTTACTAAAAACATACCTTCAACCCCCATATCATAATCGAAATTCAAAATGGCGCCAAATTGACGTAAATAGATAGGGCAATATATTACGTACAGGATCTACATGTAGTTTAAATCTATCAATTTTTAGTTGTATATTATATTAAATAGGCTGAATATAGAGAAAAAAATGGAGCAGCTAATATCAAGAATGTAACAAAAGCTAATAGAGCGTCTATACTGTAGTTATCGATGTAACACTTTGTTTGGATAATGCGAAACACTTTTTCAATGACATAATATCCAACATTCGTTTGGAGATATTATTTTTGACCAAAGGCTACAAAAAAACACACCAAAAACCGGCTGATTTTACATGATTTCAGAAAGAAAATTCTAAACCCCCAGTAAAAAGTGGGTCAGCCGGGCCCGTAAAACAGGGTGTGTTTTTTCCTCGCCTAACAACAAACACAAGGAAAAAACAATAAAAATGAATAAAATAATTTCTTTTGCTAACATTTGTGTTAGTAAATACATGTATGGGAAAAAGTTTATATTTTAGTTGTTTTACAACAAGAATTTAGAATAAAGGCATATGAATGTGTATTATATAGCACACACAATAAGAGTATTTAAACATAAAAATAGATAAATAAAGGACAAACAAAGAAATCAAAGAATGAATAAATAATAATTATAATGATTTAGGGATGGGGAAAATGGGCTATAGTTCAAACGTGCAAACAAATTTCATCCCACAGCACATTTATTTCAAAAATTGTCTAAAAGAAATAATGTCCATTTACTAAAAACATACCTTCAACCCCCATATCATAATCGAAATTCAAAATGGCGCCAAATTGACGTAAATAGATAGGGCAATATATTACGTACAGGATCTACATGTAGTTTAAATCTATCAATTTTTAGTTGTATATTATATTAAATAGGCTGAATATAGAGAAAAAAATGGAGCAGCTAATATCAAGAATGTAACAAAAGCTAATAGAGCGTCTATACTGTAGTTATCGATGTAACACTTTGTTTGGATAATGCGAAACACTTTTTCAATGACATAATATCCAACATTCGTGTGGAGATATTATTTTTGACCAAAGGCTACAAAAAAACACACCAAAAACCGGCTGATTTTACATGATTTCAGAAAGAAAATTCTAAACCCCCAGTAAAAAGTGGGTCAGCCGGGCCCGTAAAACAGGGTGTGTTTTTTCCTCGCCTAACAACAAACACAAGGAAAAAACAATAAAAATGAATAAAATAATTTCTTTTGCTAACATTTGTGTTAGTAAATACATGTATGGGAAAAAGTTTATATTTTAGTTGTTTTACAACAAGAATTTAGAATAAAGGCATATGAATGTGTATTATATAGCACACACAATAAGAGTATTTAAACATAAAAATAGATAAATAAAGGACAAACAAAGAAATCAAAGAATGAATAAATAATAATTATAATGATTTAGGGATGGGGAAAATGGGCTATAGTTCAAACGTGCAAACAAATTTCATCCCACAGCACATTTATTTCAAAAATTGTCTAAAAGAAATAATGTCCATTTACTAAAAATCATCAAATAGCATTAATGGAAGCGTTTATTCTAGATCTTGTTTAATTTTGAATGAAAAATGATGCTTTTGACAATTAAATAAGAAATGTGTAAACATAGAAAAGTGCAAAATAGCCGCGCACTTGGGTTTATTTTTAACGCATCTGGCATATTTTTGTGCAAAAAAACCACACTTTGCCTTAACATCAGACAGCACATTTAGTGCTTTTAAAAAGCGCAAAATCCCTCTCTCCCTACATTATGTTCCCATCCCTTAACACTTTTGGACCGCTGATTTTGACATTTCGCCGGTAATAAATCATCTAAGATTTTGTCAACCGCTGACTAGGTGGTCCATTTTCAGGGTTATGAAGGTTAGTTTATGCCCTTGGGGCATAATTATGTCCATTGCAGTCTTTTAATGGGACCACATAGTGGGAAATAGACACATCCTTGGATGATTTATTACCAGCGAAATGTCAAATCACCGGTCCAAAAGTGTTAAGGGAGTGGGAACATAATGCTATAATAATGTAATTCAATTTTGTTTAGCAACGGATGATCCAGCTGACCGTGGAGGAAAGAAGAAGAAAAAGAAGAAGAAGAAGAAGAAGAAGCCAGGTAAGAACATTGCATGATTAGGTGACGAACCCCCCCTCCCCCCCCCCCCCCCCCACTGTTTTCTGGGTGGACGGACCTGTCAAGTAGGGTTAGTCGGTCAGGGTTTTTTACCTAAAATGTCACCAAAATCTGCAAAAATCTGGAATTTTTAAAAACAATTGTGAAAAAAATAAATTTCAACAGATTTTCAGCTAAAAAACCCGGCTGATTTTACATGATTTGAGAAGAAAAAAATGTCTATACAAAAAAAGGTGGGTCGGTGGTATTTTTTCCGCGCCTTACTGTCATTTTTTTCTTCGCATTTTATTCAAAAATACATAAATGAAATGAAACACCAATTGTATACAACATGTTTTTGAGTTGTCCCAGATACTGTTCAATATATGTAAAACAAACAATTTCAAGGTTTTTGGGATCAATATATATTGATTACCATTGATCCCTAATCAGTGTTAAATGGTTATTACATATTTTGTTGAACCATATGTTTTATATTAGGCCAAATAAAAAAATTGACATGTTTAGCGCCGCCACCCACTTCCTCTTTTTTGGGGGTCAATATCAATTTTCCTTTTTTCTGCTTCTTTATTTCAGTCATAACTTATTTGTTTAGGTGTTTCAAAAGTTTGTGATGTTTGTAACAGCCTCGCTTCTTTTCTTACAAGTATTTCAAACAAGTTTTGGGGCGACAAACCCCTCAGAACCGTGAAATAATAAGATACGAAGATGCATCCTCCTCTGTAAGGTTCGCAAAGTTTATTGCTAACAAGAAATATGTTTCATTAAAAAGAAAAGAAGGTAGAAAGGGGCCTCCTCCTTCCTTAACACTTTCCATTTATTAATATATTGTGTTAATTGTTTTTTTTAAAAAAAGATTTGTATATTTGATCTGATGTATTGTATACCTGTATCTTGATATGCCAAATAAAACTAAACTAAACTAATCCACGCGGCTATTGGTTTTACCATATTCAAAACAGATTTTTTTTCTTCAGAAACCAAATTTCAAATTTATTTGCTCAAAGTATCCCAAATTATGGCTAAAAGTAGTCCATTTTATGTTTTAAAAATAGCCAATTTCATAGCTATAAGAAAAGAAAAAAGTAGCCCAATTAATGGTTAAAAGTAGACCAATTAATATTTAAAAGTAGAGGGCGCTACTTGGAAAAGATCACATAAAATACCTTTAAGCTTCAATTCATGCATGGATGCACTATTGTGACTCGTTACACCAAAATGGACATGTTGTTTTATTTGCTAAAATTGCAGAAGGTTTTATTACTAAGTGGGTGCTTGAGGATGTTGACCATGGTATTGATCTCAGACAATTTGGCAATGTCAAAGGAGTTTCATCTACTCATTATCTGGTTTCGTTGGTTCATTTCCTGTTTCAGGGTGCGGAGAAGAGTCGCAATATTGGAACGGTGGTACTTACGGATTTCTCTAAGGCATTTGACCTAGTTGATCACACCCTTCTAATTGGTAAGATCATTGACATTGGAGTTCGTAGGTCCATCGTTCCATGGATTTGCGACTTTCTTCGCAACTGGCAACAGTGTGTCAAGTATAACGATGTTCTTTCAGACTATACTAAATTGCACGGTGGTGTTCCTCAGGGTACAAAACTAGGCCCAATTGGATTTCAGATTTTAATTAATGATGCTGCACTTAATTCTGGGAGTAAATGTCTGAAGTATGTTGATGATTTGAGTTTCGCTGAAAATTATAATGGATACCAAACAAGTACAATCCAAGATGATCTTGACAATTTTACAAAATGGGCTTCGGACAACAACCTGAAATTAAATCCCACTAAGTGCCAAGGACTCCAAATTGCCTTTTCAAAACAACCACCACCACTACGCGACTTAAGAATTGGTACTGAACCACTTGCATATGTCACTGAAGCTAAAGTTCTTGGTGTGCGCATCCAAAACAACCTTAAATGGGATGTCCAGGTGGACAGTACGTTGAAAAAAGCGAATTCCCGTTTGTTTATGCTTCGGACTTTAAAACGTTTCGGTTTCACCAAAGATGAACTCAGTGTTGTATATAGTGGATATGTCAGACCAATTCTTGAGTACGCCGATGTGGTATGGCACTCGAGTGTTTCAGCTACTCAGTCTCAACAAATAGAATCAACTCAAAAAAGGGCATGCAGAATAATTAATCCTTGGCCGTAATTATACTTCTTACGAGGATGCTTTAAACATTTGCAAATTTGACACCCTCTCTGGTAGACGTGAAGGGCACTGTCTTAGGTTTGCCGAAGGGCTTTCCAAATCAAATCGCACCAGTTCCCTAATACCGCCTACCAGAGGGGAGTGCCATGGTCGTATTTTACGCAATAATAATGAGATTTCTCAGCTGCCAGCCGGCTAATAGGTTCAAAAACAGTCCTGTGCCATATTTTGTGCAGCTTTTAAATAAATAGGCCCAGGATTTTTCTGCACCCACTTCTATTTTTATAATGGTATTTGCTATGTACATAATGCAATTTTAAAAAATATCTATAATGTGCAATATTCTCTTCTATATTAATTAATCACATAATTACCATGCCTTGTTCTTCGGCGTTTTTCAATGTTTATACCATATCATATTGTTGATGTTTTTATCTATAATGTGCAATATTCTCTTTTATATTAATTAATAAGTTCCTTGTCTTGTCTTTCAATGTTTTTATCATGTAAATTTCATGCAATTTGGCCTTAGGGCCACGACTGTGAAATGTTAATAAAATCAATCAATCAAAAATGTTGGAGGCCCGGGTCAATTCTGAGGTATCGGTTTGACTTGAAAGAGCACATTTTAAGCTTTGAAATGATACCCTGTTGAAGCTAATCAGACTTTGTGATCACAAAATATGAATTGAAAAAACCTATATTTTTCTATTAGTTTCTTTATATTCCTACAGATATATTGGCCTCTATCTCAAAACTGTGTCTGCTGACAACAAGTCCTTTTAATGCGACTGGTCAAATTTGTGGCCAAATTGTTGAAAGCTATACAGTGTGGTTCAATAAAACATTGACAGTTTTTCAAAGCCATATTTTTTAAAATTGTGGGATTTGGTGTTTGTTTTTTTTACATATTTTTCTTGTTCGTTTGTTTCCCCAGAGACAAAAGTTCACAGGATGTGATTGTAGTTGCAATCAATACTTCTATTGTCACAATCTAAACTAGTGACAGAAAATTATGCAAATGAGATTGATTAATATGCAATTCTGTGCAATATGATTGAATAGTACAGTGTAAGTTCTGATAATATTGATCTATTTGACATTGAAAACAGTGTCAAACGCACCTGTTGGCCGGCATTATCCCTAATTGATGATTGCCGACCGATAAAAAAGCCTACCAAGCAGGGGCAGACTCTGGGAATTGAAAACGACCAGGAAAATTGAACACGCCCGGCCGGTCATAATCAAGTACAGACCCTAAAATTTTAGCGATCATTTCGCAATCCAAAATTTAACACTTTCCATGCGGCAGGCGTCTGCAGACTACAGTTACCAATGTTTTCATCTCCATATTTGGTATTACCACGAGAAATGCATTAAAATAAGTACAAATATGCCTAATATTGGTTCAGTAAGTTGGGAAAGGTTTCTGAACAATCTGTTTTGTATTGGTAAAACTAATAGCCGCGTGGAAAGTGTTAAGTTCAACTTGCCCTCGACTACTATCGACTACTATCTAATTAAGCTATTCCAGCCATGACTAGAACCACTTTTAGACCAGAGTCATCAACAACCAATTAACCTTTTGTATCTTCTATTAGTTTATTTATCATTCCTTCATACACATTGTCATGGAATTAGATAATCATTTAAACATATATATATAGTTAGTATTTTCATATGATTTTATGATTTTATATTATTGTAGAGTATACTTTTTGTGTTTTTGATACTTATTTTTCCTAAAATTTATCGCTAAAGCAACAGAGTTCGATCAGCTCCAAATTTGCGAAGCCTCCTTACAGCGAATAAATACAGATGATGCAGTCACGCACAGGCAACAGGCGCACTGTGTATCATTTGTGTACGTGTGCATGTTGTCATAATCGCACGCATACGCTTGGATTACTTGGGCGTGGAGAGATAAAAAACGAATATTTCTCGCCAATTTGGAGCTGATCAAACTACTGTATAAGCATGAAAATGTCGTGACATTAACATTTCGTGAATTACCAATAGTGGTCATTTTCCCGGGATGAAAATGTCGCAATTGTAAGTTCTTTACTGACTGACAGTCGTGGAACAAGTTTTCACTAGCATGAAAATTTGCAAAATTAAAATGCACACGAAATGTTCATGCTTTGCAGAATATTATTAGAAAAAGCAATATAGTTAGTGACTCATCACTACCAATCTTGTGTTGATAAAGGTAACACCCTATGGAAAAGTTAGAAATTATTCCCAATGTTTTACTGGTATTCATGTGTATTTTATGTGTAAAACATGATTGCTGCACATCAACACACAATTGACATGTGTATACAGAAAGAGAACACATGTTTGCCTACACATAAAGGCACATAAAATAGCCACTTCATTATGGGAGGCTTAGGGCAGAGGATTAGCAATGTGTAAACCTGTGTATTTATGGGGTATGTGTAATTATGTGTTTCTGGATGCACATGAAAAACACATAAAATACACATGAAATACACACAATCTTTTGTTCTCTTAACACATAAAGTACACATGAAATATTTTATGTGTTTGTGTTTAAAAGTTTCCATAGGGATTGTTGCAAAAATATCAACAATACAGGGTTTATAAAAAAACCACACGCAACACTGTTTTGGCGAGTGTTGTACCCTTCGCTGTGCAAAGTAGATATGCTGTTAGAGCTATGTATTGGCTATCACATAGTCAAATTACAGCGATATTGATCATAAAATCGCTGAGATTTTACAGATATAAGTGGACAGTTTGAAAACACAAATTACATCGTTCATCCTGCATATCTGATTTTCTTGCCCGCCATGCTCTTTATAAGAAGCTTTTTTTGTTAATAGACATGACAAGACAAAGGTATATATGAAGGATAAATGATGTAAATTGTGTTTTCAGGTACAGTAGTATATTCGCAATATTTCAGCGAATTTATTGTTGATATTACTGTAATTTGACTATGTGATAGCCAAGACATATTTCTAACATTATATCTTCTTTTCAGAGCGATAGGTGATTTGCCTGAAATTGTTGCATTTTTTTTATACACCCTGTATGCTACAAGTTGAGGAATTTCTTGGATTAGACATACCGAATCTTTAATAAATTATCACTCCACATGAAAGTATTATGAACTGTTATTTGTTTCTTTTTCATGCACCCTATGAAGTGAAAACCAACGAGCCAGGTAGGTGGTACAGATTATATCAGGGTAGGGATAGGGGAAATGAAAAAAGAGCACTTTTTTCATAATAACGTCTTTTTACCAAAAATCCACAAACTGCATATGTGGCAGTGTTTATTATTCTAAAGACCGTGATTTGTTCAGAGAAGAAATATGTAAACATCAAAATGCGCAAAATAGCCGCACATTTTGGTTTATTTTGAACGCATGGCATATTTTTTGGGCAAAAAAATAACCTTTTCCTTCAAACAAAATTTGCCCCAAAAAGCACTTTTTTTAAAAGTGCAAATTCCAAGATCCCTAGATTCTATTTTATCTGTAAAAGTGATAATTTATGCACTATTAGTTATTCATGCGTGCGTTGCCGATATTAAACTGTTTTGCGCATTTGAAATTCATGATTTGTAGTTTTATCATCACATAGACCTACGTACACAAAATAAATCATTTGCATATTAACACTTTCCACGCGGCTATCAGTTTTACCATGAACAAACCAGATTTTTCAGAAACCTTTCCCAACTTTCAAGGTCTATCTCAATGATTACTGAACCAATACTAGGCATGTTTGTACTTAATCCAATGCATTTCTCATGGTGATTCCAAATATGATAATGAAATTCAATAATTGAGACATTTTTAAAACATTTTGTGAAATTTTGGAATGTCGTTTGCAGCCGACTGCCGCGTGAAAAGTGTTAATATTATTTTCGTGGTAGCTGATTCAAACGTGAAAAGTACCTTATAGTTATGCAGCTTGAAATGTTCCTCTTAAAGGGGCATTGAGAGATACGTATGGGAGTGCGCCCTCAATTATCCTGGAAATCAGGTTTTTTTGCATCAAAGTAATACTTAGGCATTATACTAAATACCATCTGAAACAGTTTATCAACATTCGCCGTTTATCATATACAATTTCATGATTTTCTTAGTTTCTTAGGTGCTGAATTCGGAAGTTATACTATCGTTTTTACGTGCAGACTTTCGTGGCAAATCTCAACCCGGAAGTGCCGTTATTTGCTTATTTGGCATGAAGGCGATGTCGGAATTGTATGACATTTTGGATTTGGGCTATGTTGATGATTATCTTTACATTATTTGCTCATTTTGTATATCGATACATCTCTCAATGCCCCTTTAACGGTAGTTTAAAAAGAAACTATGCAATGAAATCAACACTTCTGCAGGCAAGGAAAGATGTTTCTAAAAATAAAATACAATTATAAAATAAGAAATTTTATTTAATTAATATAATAATAATAATATAAGAAATTTATATAGCGCTGAATGCAAAAAAGCCTTTGGGCGCTTGAAAAGTTAATTGTTAGTCGTAGTATTGTATAAATAAAAATGTTTTCAGGGCTGACTTGAAGCTGTTCAGAGACTGCAGACGCCTAATCTCCTCTGGTAGGTCATTCCTTGATGGTGCAGCAATGGCGAAAGATCTGGCGCCGTACGTAACAGTTCTTGGGGGTTATTTAAGAAGAGTTAGTGTGGCCGAGCGTAGAGTGCGTTTTGGATGATAAAGCCAAAACGAAAGGTCTCTCAACAGTTCTATCTCATTTATTTATTGAAGTTGCGGAAGATGAAGACGAAGATGAGGAAGATGAAGATGAACCAACAGCTGGTTTTAGTCCGGAATTCAACGATGAAGAACCTGCGCGCCGTGGTGAGGAACCGACCGGTAAGACACAATTGTATATAGATAAAATGAACAATCAATGTTAACACTTTCCATGCGGCTATAATTAGTTTTACCATACAAAACAGATTTGTCAGAAACCTTTCCCCACTTTCAAGGTCTATCTCAAGGTTTACTGCTGATCAAATACTAGGCATGTTTGTACTTATTTCAATACATAACTCATGGTGATTCCAAATATGGTAATGACATTCAATCATTTTGAAGTTTTTGAAACATTTTGTACAATTTTGGAATGTCGTCTGCAGACACCTGCCGCATGGAAAGTGTTTAGTTTGAGTGCAATAGTACAGATGAACTCTTCAAAAAGTTCAGAATTTCTTTTAAATCTTAGATATATTTGCTTATAAGCATGACTCTAGTAGAACCTAGGACTAGCGAAACTGGATATCTGTCAATTGAGTATAAATTGCGATTCTATCTGATTTCTTTCTTGATGAAGATGAAAATGAACCAGGAGAGATTGGTAATAGTCCAGGAGTCAACGAAGACGAACCTGCAGCACGTGGTGGTGAGGAACCGATTGGTAAGATACAATTGTATACAGATAAAATGAACAATCATTGTTTTAGTATGAGTGCAAAATAGTATACAAACTAGAGCGGTTCTCGGGTTTAGCGGTTTTCGGATATGGCGGTTCTCGAGTTTATCGGTTTTCTGATATGGCGGTTCTCCTATTTAGCGGTTCTCCTATTTGGTGATTAGTGTGGTTGGCATTAATTATGGTTTGGTTATGTGTAGGCATGTTTTGGATCCAACCGGAACCATGAGTCGCCGATATAGTTGCTGTTAGTGGTTGATGAAGTTCCGAGAGAGGTAATTAAAGGCATATTATGTGATCTTTTCCAGGGGGCTCTCTCTATTGATGATTGTTTTTAGAAAGTAAATTTTCTTGCAGATTTACATTTTTGATCATATATCATAAATATATTCTGAGTTACAGAGCGATACGATTTCTAATAACTTCAAAATCATGATCATGAAAAGAGTTCTCATGTATGGGTACTAATCATTTTGGGACAGCCTGTATAACAACCAATAACATAGTACATTACATATAACTATATTCTACAACTGTTTTACACATATACAAGAACACTATAACAGCCATACAAGAAACCTTTTCAGTTACAATTATCTCTTACAAATGTTTTAAGGGGTCGTCCATCATTTTCACATACAGTTACATACAAAGCGTACGTAACGGGGGAGGGGTAAAAAATACCCTAAGCGTACATAATTTAAATGGCGATCTTGAGAGGCAGGAATTTTTTTCAAGCCATAAATTTGTTAAGTTAAGTCTGTACATATATGAAAATGGTGATAATGTTGGACTACCCCTTAATCTTCCATCTAGCTTTGTAAAACACAAACAGAATAAAGTATGTTCCTAAAAGGTTAGCCATTTCAGGAAATGAAGATGACCAAAGACTATTGAGTTTGAGTACTGATTCTGCAGGCCCATTTTTAATAAAACACTTGGTTTATTTTACAAATCTGCAAGCATATGTACACGGTGTATGAAGATTCGGAATTTCCAAAATGGTCAAAATATACAATCCTCATGCATGTTGATAATGATATGTTGATAATAAACTCGCGACCATGTACATGTATGGTATGTTGATATATAGTTATGGTATGTTGATAATAAACTCGCAACCATAATCAAACTTACATGATGGACCACAGTCACACGCAACACTTTTTGACAAGGTAAGTACAGTAACGCATGGCTTGTATTTATATAACTTTATCATTACAAAAAATCCGTGCTGCCAATATTTGAAGCTTTACATCATGTGATTGTTTTAATATTGAAGTTTGGCCTATAGATAAACCCTTTATTATCAAACATATATCATGCATGCATTTTTACATACATGTGTTGTTATTTTTATCTGTCATTTCTGGAAAGTTAATTTTGGTTAGTTTAAAACTACTCTTGCCCATTATTGTTATTGCTATAAAGGGTGTATCAAAAAAATAGGACTCTGATTCATGATGGTGTAATTATTATTATAATCATTGGACCGTGACCAATTTAGTCTCAATGTAAAGCCCAATTAATCATTATTATATCCTGAAAATATGAGATCAATCCGATTAAAAATAAGAAAACTAGTGTACTTTGTGTAAACCGTGTCATACTGATTTGTACAATGGGAATTCACACAGTAACAGTCGAGTATTACATGATGAAGTACTCGATTTGTAACTCAATGAACCATCCACAGTGGGTTCGAGAACTGTTTAACAACACTTTTTTTAAATTTGCACAGAATATGCATGCATCTGTTTTGCGGATTTTTTTAGCCAGTATTGATTTGTGCCAGAATTAAATGGATTACCAAACTAAACTTTGCTATTGACTAATAGATTATGTTGACAATTATATAACGTATTGAAACGTATACCATGTTATTTACTGGTCTTATACATCGTCAGCCTGCTTCGATAATTGCCTAACTCATTTTTTCTAGTTCTTAGAAAACAAAAGTATGAAACCTGTTACCTGTGTACCTGTTACTCATTTTGCATTATTGATGGATGGATATTCATTATGTGGAATGTGATTTGTATTGTTGATGCCTCAATTGGCGTGCATGGGTGCACTTATCCAAGTCATAGAAACAGATGAACACAGCCATACAATAATTTGATTAATTCCATGGATTTGTCAATGCAAATTCAATAATGTAAAATGAGTAACATGTTGGAGTGGTCTGGTGGTCCTTTTGCAACAAAGCTCTTCATTTATCAACACTTGTGATTGGTCAATGACTTAGGTATTTTAACAGCATGTGCATAATGTAATGAAGTCATGATTTATGCAAAAAACTCAATTTTGCTGAAAAGTGAGTTAGGCAATTATCGAAGCAGGCTGACGACATGTAGATCCCATTGTACAAACCAGTAAATGACATGGTTTACGCAAAGTACTCTAGTTTTCTTATTTTGCATCGGATTGATCTTATATTTTCAGGATATCATAATAAATAATTGGGCTTTACATTGAGACTAAATTGGTCATGGTCCAATGATTATAATAAGAATTACACCGTCATGAAACAGAGTCCTAATTTTTTTGATACACCCTGTACAGTGATCACATCATTTAGAGTCCATTAACCCTTACAGCCCCGTATACCATGAAATCCCATTTCCAAGAGGTCCTGGATTAAAACCCCGGGGCGTGGCACCTCGCTTGTAGTGTGTGCTTTTTTTGCTTGAAAAAGATTTCGTTGGAAAATCCACCGGGAGTGTTAGGGTTAAGGAACGATTTTTTTTCTTCTTTTAATTTTTCACTTTTTTTCTCTAATTTTACCTGGATTAACCCTTACAGCCAAGTATCAGGGGTGTGCCACTGAGCTTGCCGATCGGGTCCACTTTTAAATTGAACTTAGTCAGCATAGAATTGGTGGCGCTGTTCTACCGATAAGGCGTAATTGTAGCAGACGACGCGACGCTGGCCACGCGTCTCTCAGACGACCCAATATGGCAACGGGAGTGCACCATTTTGAATTATTTTTAACAGTCATCGCCCGGTTAACGATAAAAATTCTTCTAATTATGATGAATTTGTCAAAATGATAAGTTTAATATTCGCGATTACGTGTTATTCACTACGAATTCAAAATGTAGGTTTCGCTTGGCCACCGTCGTCTGTGTAAATCTACAGCGCCCCCAAACCTATGCTGACTAACAATTCCGTTAAACCTGGTTAAACATTGTTAAACGCGTTAAACGCCGGTCACGGACGCATTCCGGACGATTACCATAATTTATTCAAATATGCAAAAGGGTCCGTTTTCACTACGTACGTTAGTATAGGACTTTCCTATCCCAAAATTAATAGTATCCCTGCCAGTATCCCATGAAATCCCATTTCCCAGCCTGTCGGTTCCACCTGGCGCTGAGGTTTTTGAGTGAAATGATGGCCCGGGCTACATAGCTGGGCGAGTACACTCGCCCAGCATAGTTTCTCCCGTGGCTCAGTTGGTTGAGCGTTCGACTTCAAACCGAGAGGTCGTGGGTTCAAACCCTGGGGCGTGGCACCTCTTGTTGTGTGTGCTTTTTTTGCTTGAAAAAAAATTTCGTTGGAAAATCCACCGGGAGTGTTAGGGTTAATATCACTTTCAATCATAGCTGCAAATAATTAATCATTCATCATGTGAAGACTAAAATATTGTTATCCATTTTGAAGCAGTACTACTGGTTCTCCGGCTGATGAATGTTGTGATATTGCTACATTCCTACATGATTGTGCTAATTGTCAGCTCTTTCATGCAGGAGGAGGTCTTGTTCAGTAGTAGCTTCTACCATCAGGCATGGGACTCAACAGTTAATAAAATACTTGTAAAAATGTGTATAAATTGTGCCACAAACTGGAATCACGGTACAAATGAGATTTTATTTTTTTAAAAAGCCAACACAATTCCTGTTTTATCCAGGAGAATTCTCATGCCTGAACAAGATTATGGATCGAAATAGCTTTGACATAGTGTTACTACAACAGTACTTAGCCTCTATTTCAGCTGAAGGGGTTGCATTATGTAAAAGCTGTACTGGGGAACACACCATGTGTTTAAAAAGTTCTTAGGCCTGGGTCAAATGGAATCTGTTTAACAACCATGAACCCACAACCATCACATATTCTGGAGTGGGCAGAACAAATGATGTCACTTAGTGGGTGTCTGTAGAATGCTTCATCCCCTTCAGGCCAAGTGTAGCAAGTGTTGGTGGTCTGTTTCATGTAAGACAAGTATACATCATTTTCATTGATTGATGTTACCTGTGTTTCAAAATATACAAACATAAGGACAATTAGTATCTGATTAACAATAGTAATAACCATACATTTAACAGTTAGTTTGTTGATCAAGAAACTGATGAATTTGGTTGATTTTGTAAAGTGCATGTGAAGCAAACAGACTTTTACTTAATGAATATGTGATTCCATTTTGAGATCATTTGAAAAAGAACATCAAGATTGTGTGCATTTAAAGACGGTTCAATCTCAGCATCGTCGACGTCAACACACATTTATGAAATAGGCCTACAATCTCCGGGCCTCAAGTGTGATGTGATATGCAGAACTTCTGTTTTGTCTTCATTTAACTTTAGATGATAGCAATAACATTTTTTTAATATACACACTATTAACCCCCCCCCCCCTACCCCCCCCCCCCCCCCCCCCCCCCCCCCGAGTGCTAAAAAAAATGCTAATCAAAAGTCCCTCTCCAAACGCATGTGTCGTCTGTTTTCGATGACGTAGTCAACCGAGCCTATATAGTAAGTGCAGTATACTGCGCGAATGTGTAGCTGAGGGCGGCCGTGACTTAGTGGTTGGGACATGGGGCTTGAGAACGGAGGGTCCCTGGATCGAATCCCGGCAGGTTCCATGAGATTTAGTTGGTGTTTTTCCCTCGAAAATTGTGATCCCGGTCAAAAACCCTAAACTGGGGTTAGGGTTAATACAAAGAAGATTTCTTGATGCACCCCAGGATGCTTCACTTTCATCACATGACCACAGGATTTCTGTCACCAGTGTCTACTGGTTCCCATTGACATTACAGTGCAAGGAAATGCTTATAAAATTGTTAAATGAGGGTCTTTAAGAAATCCTTTTGCAAGTAATATGATTGATGTGTATTTAATACAGTCCTCTTTTGATTTTCTTAAAGACCCTTTATTTTTATGAATACAAGTTTTAGTTGGGATTCAACTTCTTTTAATATTTATATAAGTTACCCTATCTGCACCATGCATTTAGATGGTAGAGGTCAGACGACCTCCAGCTGTTAATTACTTTAACACATGTGTGGGACTGTTTGTTTTGCTGATAAGCCCTGCTGATACTGTAGGGGCGCTAAGCATTATGGGGTACATCAAGAAATCTTCTTTGGGGTTAATATTAATGTACTGATTGTTTTATAAAGTGTACCTTGGCAACATGCATCTCGCTTTTCCCTTTTGCCCAATGTTCTTCAGTTAGACAGCAATAAAATGTCTTCAGTTGGAGAGCAACAAAATGATGGTCTTGAATTGCAGGAGACCCAATTGCAGAACCTGATAATGAAAAAAAAGTAAATAGACAATGTCAAAGGAAACCCAAATGTTTTTGTTACTTCATTGTCATTCAAATTGAGTGCATCATGTCATGTCATGTCATAATAGTTTGTACTCACCTGAGATGTTGCGCAATCTATAGCTTTGTGTCCATTCTCTCTTTCAGTAGTGCCCCCCTTCACTGCTGGTGTCCATCCACTTCCTCTTTACTGCCAGTGTCCACTTCCTCTTTAATGCTGGTGTCATCTGAACAGTTTGCTACTAGTTTGGCAGAGCTGCAGAAAAGAAAGGGCATAGAAATTAAGCATTTAGCATGATCATCATGTTTATGTGTAATACAATATCATTGGGGTTAGTCAATGTCTATAACAGGGTTGTCTCCAGAGCAATTTGAGTGCCGGCTAATTTTACTGATTGCGAGCAGAGTGAGTGTAGCGAACGGAGCGCAGCGGATCACGGCGCGCGGTCCAGGGGCCTGCTTAGGGTTTTTTAAGGTTTTTTGTAATGCAATTTGGCCTATTTGGGGGTTCCTGCCACATAATTTCTTATTTTATGAGGCAGTTTAATGATTTTATCCATGTAGAATAGAAAAAGAAGAAAAAAGTGCCTTTTTTTTTTAGTGTGCCGGTCGGCCAGTGTGAGTGCCGGCTACACCCGACCGGCGTGGAGACAACCCTGGTATAAGATAGACTATAGTCTATTATCATAAGAAGGTGTGTCATTGCAGCACATTAACGAGTGCACCCACTGGCAGGCCTGGAAAAAATGGGCAAATTGGGAAGCTCCTTGCCAGGAAATTTTGGCAATTGAAGGGACATTTTGCTCTTCCATATTAAGATATATAAGAAATAGTGTGAGATTTTCCATTTTAGAGGGAAATTTGGGTTAGCTTGCCAGGAAATCAACATTTTTTCCAGGCCTGCCCACTGGAGGTATTGACATACACATATGTGTAGAAATAATAGAAAATGTGTAAGTAGAATGTTGGGCCTGTAAAGTTATGTCACTGTCCAGAGGAAGAGAAATATAGTATAGTTATGATCATTGGGGCCCGGCATTCACCTCGTACGTTTTTACCTTGAAAAATATAGTGGCGAGTAGGTTTGATGATAGTAAGCCTACATGCTTATTTTGACTTCTGAAAGGCATTTTGAGGTAAGTGCAGTTTTGAGGAACTTCAAAAGCACACCCAATAGTACCAATGTCCAAAAGTACACCTTCATAATTTGTAGTGAAATGCTGGGCCTGTAAAGTTACGTCACTGTCCAGAAGAAGAGAAATAGAGTATAGTCATGAATGGGGCCAGCATTAACATCCCAGCACCCTGACAATGTACAGTGGGCACACCTTCATAGTGAACCATGTGTAATGGAAACAAACATACCTTCAGATGAATCCACATAATGCAAGCCAAGAGATGTTGAAGGTATACCACCATCACATATGCAGGCACTGAATCACAGTCAAACAAGTTACATGTAGTAGATAAAAGTACCATTCCTATTATACTAATCTCATCACGATCTGTAAACAAGGATTACAAATAAAAAGGCAAGACTAATATAAGAATGTATCAATGGCTTAGTGAAAGTGGGGCCAATCCTGAAGCGTTACATGTGCCAAATTTGTATCTTTTCGGCGCATTTAATTTTCAATAATAGGGTGCTGGAATTTAAAAAAATTAAATAGAAGAAAAAAACCTGTCTCACATACCCCGCGCGCATGAGCCCAAGTGTGGGATTTCTTTTCATACTTGTCTGAAAAAATTGATGACCAAATTTTTTCTGAAAGAGCAACTAAAAACCAACAAAAGAAAGTGGGCAAAAAATTAACAAAATAACAAAATTAGATATCCGCATTTAAAATTGCATCGCATGTATGTATTTCCCAAATATGCGAAACAGACTTTGTGATTAATTTGAGTTTTTCATGAACTCAATTAGTTCTTAATTCAACATCATTTTATAGCTTGAGTAGGGTATGAGTCCATTGAGTACTGAATAAAACACTTCTTTCAGAATTTGAATAATGTACAATGTAGCTTTGGTCTCCGCTTTACGTCGTTTACATGCCAAACATTGTTTCTTGGGAATAAAATTAAGATGAACCACAAATACAAATTAAAAAGAAAGATGGCACAACAAAATATTTGATAAGAAGACCTATACCGGGTAATTCAAAAAAAAGTTGACCAAAGTTCAAAGTATTTTTTTAACCACATGTACATCAAATACCACAAAATGTTCAGAATGCCAGAGAGTGGCGATAAATGTGTGAGATTTTAGCAGGCACTAAAATGTGGCTAGCTACAACCCTGGCTATGAATCATGATGATAGCTGTCTCAGAGCTATGAAATTAAAGCATCAGCATCAGGGCAATTCCATGCAAAGGTGGACATGACCACTAATTTTCAAGTTATTCATATCCTAACATAGTATCAAATTAAAACTAAAAGTCTAAATTTTCCAGATATGAACTTTATTTTCATTTTTTTTACATATTTCGTGTTTTCCCCCCTGTTTTAATTAGCATAATCTACTAATTTTATTAATTTTGTTGTAAAATCTGTTAGTTATATGGGTCATTCCATGAAGTTGGGTACACAAAGTGTGACATGGGGGTCAACATTTGAAATTCATTTTATTAGAATTCAAGTAACATTTTCAAGTGCTATAATATGTCCCATTCCCCAAATAGTAAAAGAAATTCATGAATGTTGACCATTTTTAATGCCACAGTACATTTTCCATTAGAATGTCTATTTCGTTTCACATGTAACATGGACACCAAACTCAAAACTGTAATTCACCCAGTTACGCAGTAAAAAGATGATGGTTCACTTACATATCTTATTAAACAGGTAATTTCTATAAACAACTATTGAAATTTCAAAATGAAACCTGTGGACAATTTTTGTTAAATCATAACATACTTTGTAACCAATACTGTCTAAATGATGTCTTTTTTATGATGAACCCTTTTTATAATAAAAACATTGTTAATTAGGCTGAATTTTAATCCAATTTAAAGAAAACAGTCTTCAATTGTTATATCCCACACCTTGGGTCAAGTTGATATAAAAATATATGGTGGTTTGTATGTGAGATAGCGTTAATGGGCTATATTTGCCCAAGTTTCACATGTAACTGGACACCAAATTCTTTGGTGTCCAGTTACAGTGTGAAACATAAATATGTTCAGTACCATATTTATGGCCAATGAAAATACATGTTTTAGTCAGATGTTAATTTAATAATGATTTTATTGACAATGCACAACTTAAATTGTTATTTTCTAGGCAAAATATGGTTGTAAGATGTAAAATGTGATTATACATGAACTAAGGTTTCATGTGTAACAAATGTACACGGACACCAAAATATTAAATTCCAATACATTTGGTTATATTTAATTGTGTGTATCCTCAAATGCTCTTTAATCTAACCAACATGGTATTAACTTTCTATTTTTGTTTATAACACTACCACCTATCCATTATTTGAAATTTCTCATGCTATTTTGGGGTAAAATTAAGGTTTCACGTGTAACGATGTCCCTCGGACACCAAAACATAATTTGCCCCATATTTCCAAAATTGAAAGTGGGATTCAAAACTTTTTATTAATGCATGTTATCTACCCATGAAAAGCATTAAGTAATAGTGATTTGGTGAAGATGGTGTTTCAAATATAGCAAGGATTCAACTATAAAACTATCACACTGTAACATATTTGGCGGACACCAAATTTTGTGCCATACTTTGAAATTATTATAAAAATTTGAATTTTGGAATTTCAATTCAACTTGGACTTTAATTCTTTTCTATGTCAAGAAGTCTTGCAAAAATAATTTGAACCAAAACCAGGTAACATCTATTATGGGTTTTATCATCAGTTCTTGGGGTTTCATAGTAACGCAATTTTGCGGACACCAAATGTTACATGTGAAACCTTTTTTTGGCATTCAGTTCACGATGGGCTAAGACCAAAAAATATACAAAATGTATTTAAAATATTCATGATTAGGCTCTAAACAATTAGTCAAGTGTTCAGAAAATGTCCACAGCACTTTCCATGACTCCCTTCAAAATGTCACACAATTTTACCCAAAAACGTGATATTTTTTGCTTGTTTTTGCTCAAAATGACTGTGAACACTTTATCCCATTCATTTAAGTTTGGTATCATTTGAAAGCTATCTCAATACTCTACAATTACAAATCATAAATAATTCAAAAACCTATACTGGTTTAACCAAAAAAGATAATTTCATCCCTGAAAATTGCACCATTTACAAAGTGTACCCAACTTCATGGAATGACCCATATGCTATTCATATTTATAAACTGAAAATAATCACTTTAAAATTATTTTATCAGTTGTGAGCTCTTACAAGTTACATACTTAGATTATTCTTTAAATTAAAAAAAAACAAAAAAACCACTCTGCGTTGCGACTCAACGATCAATATTTATTAAGATTTCACCAAAATGTCACGCTGTTACCGAAAAAATGAATGTTTTTAAGGTTTTTTAAATTTTCTGCATATACAAATTAAATAATACTTGCAATGCAAATCACACTCCCATAGACCTATAACATACATGCTTCAAAATGCAGTACTACTTTTTGTTAATTAATTATTTCAATTAGCAATATGTCACGCTGTAACTTTTTTGGTAACAGCGTGACGGTAACAGTGTGACCCTCATTTAATTATACAGTGAGTTCCAATACAATTTTTAAGTTTATGTGTTTTAATTGGATAATTTGATTAACTTAATATTGTATTTAATATGGTATTTTATCTATTTTAAACTAACAAAGAACACTATAATGTGATTTAATTTAATTAAAATCAACAATCACTATGTGTAGGTTTTGGAGATCATTATATCGTCAATGTTTGATCTTTTTGCATACAGGGTTCCCAGCATTTCACAAGACCAAAATTCCCTGAGTTTTCCCTGATTTTTCCTTGACAAATTTATATTATTCCCTGAGAAAATATTTTCACTTTATCGGAAGTTAGGAAGGCAATAATTATGTGGGTTGGTTATTAACCCTAACCCTCCCTGAGTGCTAAAAAATGCTAATCCAAAGTCCCTCTCCAAACGCATGCGCCGTCGGTTTTAAATGACGTAGTCAACCGATCTATAATGAGTGCAGTATACTGCACGAATGTGTAGCTGAGGACCGTGGCTTAGTGGTGGGAAGGTGAGGCTTGAGAACGGAGGGTCCCTGGATCGAATCCCGGCAGGTTCCTGGAGATTTAGTTGGTGTTTTTTCCTCGAAAATTGTGATCCCGGTCAAAAATCCTAAACCGGGGTTAGGGTTAACATATAGCCAAAATGTCTTTGTTGTTCAGTTTGAATAGCCGTGACATAGGTAGGCTATTCATATTGGGGGGGGGGGTGAGAAATGAAAATGAACCAACAAGACTTTTGTGAGCCAAGAAATATGCAATATGGGATTCATGTGACCCCCCATGGGGTCACAGCATGACCCCCAAAATCCCAAAAAACACTTCCGGCTGAATGAAGTGGCTACTTTGGGGGGCAATATCATAACAGTAAAGGAGATACAGTTGATTTGAGGTCAGATTCTTGAAATATGGCCAAAAGTAAGTTAGAATACCAACTTTCAGCTTTCTACCTAGTACGAAGACTGAAATATAAGCTTCCAAAGTCAAACGATATTACAAATATGACTTTCCGCGAATCTTGAACGCGAGAAAACACGTTCTTGACCATATTTCAACGGGCCATATCTGGAAAATGACATGGAGTATGATTTTACTTTTTTGCATGTGTTAATTTTTGCCATAGTCCATTAATCTGATGAAGTTTCATCAAAATCTGAGAGGGTCACCTGGGAACTTTTTAGAAAATTGGTTGATTTGACACGGAATGACCCCTATGTCCTTTTTATTTTAGCGTCACCACGCTGTTACGGTTACCGCACTCATTAATATTCATATTTCATAAATGTGAATGATTTTTTTCTTCTTTTTTTTCTTTCTATGTGTAGGTTGTACTAAGTGCAATAAAAAATGTTCTGAATAATTCAAGTGTGTATATGAAGTGTGAAAATATCTTCCAAACCGTCATGCTGTTACCGTGGAATTGCCCATCAGATACTTTTCATCAATATTGTCCAATTTTCTAAATAAAATTAGTCAAACTTTTGCTTAAGATATCATGTGTAAAATAGCTCAACCTATTTCAAATTCCAAGAAAGCTGACTTGAATTTTGATCGCCTTATTCCCACTACATTGTAGTATATAATTATGAATTACTAATTTTATGAAGCCAACTGTAACATGTTAGTTTTCGTAGTTTAGACGAGGCCATGTTTAACCTTTGGATGCAACGTCTGTGCTGAGAGCTACATGTATGAAATAAAAGAATCTGACTTGGCGTTAATCCTAGTAAATAAGAGGACCTGTGAAATTTCATGTCATTAACACTCGACCTTTATCAAACTACTGATTCAAAGTACTGAGTAACCTGTTACTGTAACTAACTAGTGGACGTCAGATATTTCAATCAACATTTTTTCATTTTTTTACATTTTTTCACTTTTCTGAATAAAATTAGTCAAACTATTTGCTAAGAATGAGTGTCTTGGTTGAATATCTCAAAAGTATTCTATTTCCAACATAGCTGTCTTGAATTACATTTTTGTAGGATCCCTCTATTTGTTCCTGCTACAGTAAATTTACGACACCGACTGTCTACATCTACATGTAGGCGGTGTTTCATCTATCAATATTTTTCAACCTTTCTGAATAAAATTAGTCAAAATTTTGCTTCAGATTATCATGATTCATGTTTAATGATCAAATAATATGTACCCCGGTCAGGGGTCGCATTCTGACGCGTCTGCGCGTCCTAGACCTCTCACTTTCTTATAGTGACGCATCAGGTTTCAAATAGGAAAGACTTGCGGGTCCCGATCAAAATTGAAGGGACCCATTAAATTAAATTTGACGATGAATGGAAATGGAAACCTTAAGAAATTCTGTAAATTACATATCAATCCTTTGCTCACAATATAATTTCATCAAAACTGTCCATGTCCATAAAAAAGTAAATTGTTCAAATACCTAAACTTCGGGACCCCTTAAATTTGTTTTTTTGAAGTCCTACGGGGTCCTAAAAATGTCATGGGACCTCTCACATTTTTGATCCAGTGCTATTCCTGACGCCAGTGCTGTCTTGCTACACGTCCCGTAAGGCTATAATTTAAAAAAATCTGTTGTCTCAAAGCTCTTCAGTTTTTTTTCAAAACCCTAATGTGGAATGCGATTTTTTAAACAGTTTAAAAAAAAAAATGATAAATAAAATATTGAAATCCTTGTAAAAGTGAACATAAAAAAATAAAATATTGTTAAAATGCACTTGTTGTAAGCCCGGCTCTTGGGGACCTGGGACATGGCGAATGTACATCGCTAATATACCGGTGCCCGGCTATGCGTGGGAGTGTACAGGACGTACAAACTGTGTCCCCCTAGCCGGGGCGCGATATTAGTTACCATTTACAACATTTGATACATTGACGGAATATAAAAGCGTATAGTATAGTATAGGCATACATGTACATGATGAGACTGATACATCATACATGTCCATTGTATTTGTAGGCCTAGTTGCTCCTGCTCTGACAGAATGCCTGCCACATTGTCTCTGCAGTTGTCATCTGTTTGTCCTGTTTCAACTGTGATTTAGGCCAAATAAAAATACCAGTTTCTCGTCCGGGCTTTTTGAAACAAGGAAGGAGGCCCCTTTTTTGTTTTCTTTTTTTCCTCAAAATAGCGGATCCAAAATGGCGGACTGATTTTTAAAAAATAAAAAAAATCCGCTTTCGACCTTTTTTCCAGTTGCTGTTGTTTCTTAAATGACAGCCACCTTTTCTAACACCGTTTTCAGACTTGTATTGGCTACAACTTTGTTGAAAACAAAAGGAAAAACAAAATAGGGCCTACATGTGTTTATACATTTATTTGACTTAACATTGAAAAAAACGATACCTTTTGTGGTTAAAAAGTGTTTTGGGGGTTAAAAAAACCAACTTTTTAAAATAAAAAAAGGAGCCGGCCAGCAAAAAGGAAGCGGGCGGGGACGAGAAACTTTTTAAAATTTTATTTGGCCTTATGTGCTGATTTGGATTTATATTTGAAGTCTTCCCCACTTTATACGTGATTTTTTGCTTAGTATACAGTGTTTGGCCAAATGTTCTTTACGTTTAATAAATTTGCAGCCGGGGCGTACGCTAGGGTACACAGATGTACACCCCACCCCGGACGTATACATTGTAGATGATATAAATAAGCTACTAGAGCAAGTGCAGGGATGGAAATAAGACCCGTCCGCCCGCCCATAGCGGGTAACTTTCGTGTCGGGCGGGTGAAGATTCAAAGGTACCCGTCCGACTGGCAGTTAATTAAAACATTTTTGAAGCTCAAAGTGTATAAGTAACAGTTCAGGGTAATTTCATCATCAGATGATCGTGTGTCATGATGATAGTTGGGATCAGGTTGATAGGAGATTAAAGAGAGTATTGGATTGATGAACATGATGAATACGAGGAGCTGTTACGGGCTAGGTTTACAATGGAACATCGTATAAAGACAAAAACATGTAAATGTAGTTTGAAAGTAGTATTGCATTGTTTGCTGCAAAATGTTATGAAAAAACCTTGGGCTGGTAGAATTTTTGTCGGGCAGGTAGATTCTGTGAGTTACCTGCCCGACTGCATGGCTAGTTGAAAAAATCTGAAGTTCCATCCATGAGCAAGTGATGTGCTTGAATTGATGGAATAAGCCTAAATAACACATAGGGAACAAGTAGAAATCCATCCCGTTATGTTTGCAGAAAGAAATTATAAACCGACCCACAGACTGTGAGCCGGGGCATACACTTTGTCCTGCCGGGACTGGTGCCTTGCTCTGCAAGGACCGTCCGTACATGAATGTCCCGGGACGTCATATTTGCAATTTGTACGACCCGTACAAATGTATATCAAAACAAAGAATTCTCGATCAAATCGTATACTTTTCTTCAGTGTCCCATGCGACTGCCAGGGCGTATGTATTGACTGTGTGTGACCGTGTCAATCGTGTGACAAGGGCGCAGTAAAACCGGAAGATGTGACGTACTTGTAAACAAATCTAGGTAATTGTCCGATCGCGGCCCCAATCAACAAGACCCCATGCCCCACGCTGCATGATTGGACAATTATGTAAGTTCATGTTTATTCATGTCACGTATGATCGCGTTGTGGCGTGGTTGTCAAGGCTCTTCATGCTGCAAATTCAACATTTGTATGAACGCTGGCGTGACTGGAATAAAATTCATTGTTATGATTTATATAGTCCCCGCTAGTCCCGGGCTTGCAATTGATTAATTTAAAAAATTTAATGCATAAAAAATAAATAATACAATCATGTCAGTCTTTTAATTTTCCGCACGGGACGTCTAGCTAGCAAGATATAGCCTGTATACCTTGGTTTATATATCTCATCAACCTCAGTCACTGTCATGTCACTGATATTTTTACTTATATTCCAAGAAATAGGCCTACTTTACTGGATTGAATTTGAATGCCCTTTTTTAGGCTGTTGAACTACTAAAAAAGTTAACATTGTAAATTGTAAATGAAAAGAAATATCATCCAAAAATCGCAATCACCCGTTATTAATTTCATGATTTATTGACCATCACTACTATTAATAAGTCTAGATGAGATAGAGCTAGGATTCAGCGCTACACTTTATCAAGCCCTATTCAATTCAACATGTCAAATGTCAATCGCAACCAAAACAAATAAATAAATAAAAAAGCTTATTTTATCATATTAATTTTACACATTTTCAACTTCAACTTCAAGTTATAATAAAGTCATGAAAGTTATTAAAAGACAAACACTTACCGTTTCCCCGGCCATTCACAGTTTCAGTTACGCTCGCAATCCAGGAATAAATCTGCCTGTTGAAAATTACTCGAAAACGAAGGAATTGACGATATTTATTTTAGGCGAACTGAGACTAAGACTGAGACGCATCGTTTCCGATTTAAAGTCCACCAGGGATGGGCATCTATGTGCGTGGGTACGCAAAATGTGACTTGTAAAAGGAGGGCGCTATCTTGACAACGCTATCATTGACAACACGAAAGGGCACATGAAACGCGTGAGGTAACTCGCAAATAGAGGGCGCTATCACACTCAGAGGCTTCAATCTCGGTAATGTACAGTGACACATCCGCCTGTGTGTGCTAGCCGTTGCAATATTTCCCGCACGTAAACAGCCCAATATATTGTAACATGCCATTTTACGCCATTTTATCCACAAACACATGCTACAAATACCATCGATTGTCACCTTTCCTGGATGAATTGAATTTCGACAACAGAGCCAGTTCTTTAGAACCCTACAATTTACCTACATATACCATAATTTATTTTAACATGGGCGTATTTTTCGATATTTTGGACGACGCATGAGGAGTCCCTAATTATTGATGCTTTTGGAAATAGAAACAAAATGGCTGTTACGCAGTTTCTGCTCAAAAACATGCTACAAATTCACAATTGGACCATCGATTACAACACTTTCCTGGATGAATTGAATGTCGAAAAAATACTCCAACAAATGAGAAATCTATACTCCACCTACATATAGCATTATTTAGTCTAACAAACACCCGTAACTCGATATTTTGCGTTAACCGACCTTGTAGGTGTCTTCTAGAATATTCACAGGACCGACTCGTTACGCATTTTCTCCTAAAAAAAATCGTACAAAATCACAATTGAACCATCGATTACACCACTTTCCTGGATGGTTTGAATCTCGACCAAACTTCGGGATAATTAGACACCTATATTTTACCTATAAATGTAATTATTTATTCTCACAAGTATCTATAACTCTATATTTTGCGCGACGCAGCAACGGGGTGTGTTTCGAAATCGAAACAGAGCTCTACCGTACAACTTCTATGTAAATTTAGCCTTGTCCTCATTTCGCGTCATTGGGCTAAACTATTTGGCTAGAGCAACACCCTTAAAATGGCAAAACGAAACTATATAGTCAGCCTTCGGCGACTCAATAAACTCCTCAAAAAGTTGGGAAATTCTTTTAAATCTTGGATATATGTTTGCCTATAAGCATGATTCTAGCAGAACCTAGGACTAGTGAAACTCAGTTAAATCAACGCAAGGAACGGGCAAAGGGTAGAAGCTGAGTGAGCGAAATGAAAAATTGATATAAAGACTTAGACAAACTGGTGTGAATGTAATTAACAGTACATCTAACCCGGTCCCAGGCTATTGCTGCAAAAGTTTACCCAGTGGACCACAGAGGGTGTATTTACGTCCCGGGGGGGGGGGGGGGGGGGGGGGGGGGTGGTGAGGGGATCTCACATTGAGATGGTATACGTATATGTGCCTGCCTTTTGGGGTGCTTTTTCGCAAAAATTGGTATAGCGATGGTGTGTTTTCATCACAGACCAAAGCGCCCAATTGGCATAAATTGGGTGTATTTTGAGGCATTTTTTTGTAAAAAGCACCCAATTTGGGCAACATTGGGTGCTTTTCTAACAAAATTGGTATATTGATGGGTGGGAAATTGGCCCGAAAATAGGTATAGAGAAAGTCAAATTTTCGAAGTCCGGCAGGCACATCCATGTACGATTTTGGCGGATTTACCTGGGCAACAGAATGACAAAATAGTGTATACAAAGTCTTTGTCACAGATTAATTCAGTCTGGTTTTCTTGTTGTATCTTGCTGCATTTCCGGCCAGTTCCAGGATTCCAGCAGCCAGCTGGTGGGTGTATAATTTGATAGATTGGGAATCCTGTGTAAAGGATATGTGTCGTACCTCTAGTTGAAATGTTTTGAAACATTTTGGAGATTGTTTTAAACATTTTGAAAATGGTTGCAAATGATGAACTAACATTTCTAGAAATATTTGAGAAAAAAATCTAACAACAAAAAACCCATGTCAGACAGACCGACCGACCCTACCTGAGCGGTCTGTTTGCCCATAGAGCAGTTCTTGTGGGTGTTTTTCCCGCTTAAAGTATGTACCATTTATATCCAAATATGGCTCCTTGACAGTCATTGAATTTTGAATTTAGGAATCAAGGGAATGTATGATCTCCGTACAGTTTTCAGAAGTAAATTTAAATGAGAAATCACTAACTTGAAAAACCAAGGACCAACAGCTATAATTAGGGAATTTCATGGTTGTTGGGTTTTAAGGAATACTATAAAACCAGAAATGTTCGCGAGTTTAAAATTTTGCAAATAAGCAATACTGGCCTACATCAGGATAGGAACATTTCACGAATGTAAACATTGCAATACAAGGTAGATTGGAAATATTCGGGACATGACATTTTCATGAGTAATTGCTCCTCGCAAAATTAGCGAAATTTGAATGCACGCAAACATTTTTGGTTTTACAGTATAGACACCCGTGCAGCTGGGTGTAATTTGATAGACTAGGAGGCAGTGTTGGAGTCGAGTCCTCATCATCCGAGTCCGAGTCCGAGTCCGAGTCCTTGAGGAAAGGACTCGAGTCCGAGTCCGAGTCTTTGCCAATTTTTATGTCCGAGTCCGAGTCCGAGTCCGAGTCCTCAATATCCGAGTCCGAGTCCGAGTCCGAGTCCTTACACAGATAGCAATACTACGTTGGGCCAACATATGCACTTACTTTGGGCCATCGTCAACAAATGACGTTGGGCCAACGTAATTTTGTCTGGCAAGCCAACGTTGGCACAACGTCAATTGATTGACGTTGGCACAACGTTGGCACACCGTTGGCACAACGTTGGCACACCGTTGGCACACCGTTGGCACAACGTTGGCAAAACGTTGGCACAACGTGACTACAATAGAGAGTGTTTGGTATATAATTGACCTGCTTTTAAAGGTGTTTCTAGAACTTGGATTCGAGATCTATAACACGGGGTGGGCAAATAAGTGGATTTCTGGGCGATGCAGCAGAGCTACATCACTTCCTCTCGGTTGTGAATCGGTAACTTGTATAAACATTTTATTTGATTAAATCTCTTATCATTGGTGTTTTTTAATGTGGTTGGGCAAACCATCGCCTACCGACCAATTGCCAACGTCATTTTGACGTTGATTTGCCAACCAATTACCTATACACAAAATCCTGTTAAAACTCAATGTTGATCTGACAAGTGCCAACGTTGGCCCAACGTAGTCTTGCTATCTGGGTATGTATCAAATTCAAGACGCAGTTCACCAATACTATATCAACGTTTTCTTAATCAGAATTTCAGTTCTATACTGTTTATTTGTAATTACTACCCGGAATTACTAATTAAAGTATAATCACAGCCAGTTCAGTAACTAACTTATCAGGCTTGATGTTGTCTTTGTGGTTGTTCTTTTATTCACAAACTGCTTATCTGCAATTATTTGCATGCAAAATTACTTAAATTAGAAAGAGTGTAGGAGGAAAACGTGAGGTCCGCAAGACGAGAGCATCAAGTGTCACAACGCCAGATACTGATCACAAGTGCCACACATGTGAGAGATGCTTCCTTGCCCGGATTGGTCTTGTTAGTCATCTTCGGACACATAGATCAAATTCAACTAACTAATCTTTGTTGTTATTGTCATCTTTGCTTTGCGATGGACGAACAACAACAGATCAAGCTAAAGAAGTACATTATTGCTAAAGGCTAATAATTCTGATAAAAGCCAGGATACAATTTAATATTCTTTGCTATACTAAATTGACGATATCTTTGGAACTGGGAGTACTTACATTGAAATAAGCATGTCAGTAAAATAAGGCTATGAAAACCAAACAGGGAAGAAAATTGAATTTCATTGCTTGACAACACCTGAGTTTTGACTTCATCAATCACCAAAAGCAGTTTTGAGTTTGCCTAATGTTATATGTTGAATTTAAAGAAGATGCTCATTGCACTTCAGTCCCTCAGCAAAACAAAATTCAGGTAAATTAATGAAACTAAACACTGAAAAAACCCAATTTTGCCGGACTCGTTGAGGACTCGAAGCCGAGTCCTCGAGTCCTTGGGGTCCGAGTCCGAGTCCGAGTCCGAGTCTTTGGGTACTGGGACCGAGTCCGAGTCCGAGTCCTTGAAAAAAAGGACTCGAGTCGGACTCGAGTCCGAGTCCGAGTCCCGAGTCCTACAACACTGCTAGGAGGACTGTAATAAGGATTTATGTGTCACATCCCGGGGGGGGGGGGGGGGGGGGGGGGCACTCAACTTTTTTGGGGATAGGGGTGTGCCGCACAGGGTCTCAAAAAGGGGGGCTACAGATCTGAACTGAGTGGATTTTATGAAGAAAAATAGGGTCTTAGGAACTTTTTTTATCTCAAAAAAGTAGGGCTTGAGAACTGGCCTTTAGTTCAATTTTGATAGCAAGAACGCAAATTTTTGATTTCTTTTGGTTTTAGAAGGCAACATTTTCGAAGAATTGCACAGTAAAAAAAAAAGGTGAACAACATGTTTAATAAAGTGAACAACTGCTGTTTAACGGGTGAGCTGAGCAACATGTTGCTCAAAATATTAAACATCTGGGGTTGTTTAAAGTTTTAAACACCTAGTTGTTTAACTTTTTAAACAACATGTTTAAAATCAGATTTTACACAATTGGTGTTGTTTAAAAATTGTTGTTCAATTTTCAAGGGTTGTTTAAAAAAAGTTGTTCAATCCTCATGGGTTGTTCAAAGAAAGTTGTTCAATCATCTTGGGTTGTTCAAAGAAAGTTGTTCAATCATCTTGGGTTGTTCAAAGAAAGTTGTTCAATCCTCATGGATGAAATTGGCCTGTTTAAATAACCAGGGTTGTTTAATGGTGGTTGTTTAAAACTGCAGGGTTGTTTAAATGATGGTTGTTAAAAAAACAGGGTTGTTTAATGGTAGTTGTTTAAAATTCCAGCACGATTTGAAGACTTGAATTTCTTGTGTTGAAGTACACAGACAGAACGGCAGAACTGTCGAATTCGGATGCCTTCTGTCTGTGGAGCAAAATCGCGAAATTAAAATTATATTTTTGCAAAAAATATCCATCTTCGCCGTCTATCATCAAACTATATCGGTTCTTTGGTCATCATATTTCATTATTTTCTTGATTGTATTTCCCCATCTTGTCAGCAAAATCTTTAAAATTATGATTTAAAATCGAAATTTGTATACCGAATGAAATACGGCGGCCATTAATTTGAAGCATATCGCAAACGAATCATTGTGACACGTGACTTGTGACGTCACAAGTAAACAACGTTGTTCAAGATCACTTTGTATTGATGTGAACGGCGTTCTTTATACTGTAAACAACACCTGTTTAAAAAAATGTTGTCTTCTTTAAACAACGATGTATAACTTTTACACATCTGTTGTTTGAAAAAGTGTACAACCGAAATTGAACAGCGATATTTTGTACATCGTTTTCTCTGTGTGGGGCTTTGGAACGCAAAATTTCGCGATTTTTGAATTTTCAATAAAATTGGGGTCTTAAGAACTGATGCAGGCTCAAAAGGGGGGGGGGGGGGGTCATAAGAGCTAGCAGCAGAGGGTGAAAAAGGGGGTCTTCAGCGCAGCACATACCTATACCCTTTTCCAATGTCAGTGCCCCCCCCCCCCACCGGGTCACATCTGGCCAGGGAGGGGAGGGCGTGAGGTGGGGGTATTAGGTCACTGGTCCGAGGAGTTTTGGCTAGCCACGGGGAAAACCGTGAGTGGTTTTACTTTTCTCTACTAATAATACTATCAAAGATAGAGACTCAAGCAGGCCACCGATCGCACATGCCTGGCTCCACTGGTGTGCGTAAGACTAGACCTGTGGTCACCCTCTGGTTCTGTCCTGTTCAGCGCTGTTTGGTTAGGTCAAATTTTTGAACCGGTTCATGAATATTCATGCATGCAACACTGAACCAGTCCTTGTATGCCTGGACCGGTTCAGTTTACACTATTAATTTGCGGTCACAATTAGCGCACCCTTGAAAGATTCGGCTGAGATCGATTAATTGGGTTATAATATATACCAACCCCAGTAAAAATCAATGACTGGTATTGAACTGGTTGTCAACAATCGCTTGAGAGCTGTACTTCAAGATTTTATTTCTCACATGGATGGGTGCATGACCAGGCACCATCAACCGGCCCTTCAACAGGGTGTAACTATTGACCTCATTATATCTGTGTATATTTTAGCAGACTCCACTGTTCCCTGCTGGGAACTGTGCTAAACCGTAGAGGGCGATCGGGATGCTAAACCGTAGAGGGCGACCTGAGTGCTAAATGTAGAGGGCGACCGGGGGTCAAGTTTTGATGTTGTCCCTAACCCCTCCTTGTCTTCACACCCTATGGAAACTTTTAAACACATAAAATATTTCATGTGTACTTTATGTGTTAAGAGAACAAAAGATTGTGTGTATTTCATGTGTATTTTATGTGTTTTTCATGTGCCTCCAGAAACACATAATTACACATGATACCCCATAAATACACAGGTTTACACATAATTGCTAATCCTATCTGCCCTAAGCTCTCCCATAATGAAGTGGCTATTTTATGTGCCTTTATGTGTAGGCAAACATGTGTTCTCTTTCTGTATACACATTTCAATTGTGTGTTTATGTGCTGCAAACATGTTTTACACATAAAATACACATAAAATACCAGTAAAAAGTTGGGAATAATTTCTAACTTTTCCATAGGGTGCAAAAGCAGATTTGGATGAAAGCTAATACTGTCCATGCTTCTTTTCAATTTGATGTTTCAGATGCTGATGAGACACCCGATGTAGGCCACGGTGCACCCGTCGGAGAAGAGGCAGAAAAGAAGAGAGGCAAAAAGAAGAGGAGAAAAAAGAAAAAGAAACCCACAGGTGGGTTAGGCCAACATAAATGCGCGTTTATCAAAGAAGATTTCACACCCACAATGCATCGCACCAACTCAAGATTTTTTCCCACGATGCATTTGGATTTCCCCTTATCGATACTCGTATCAATCTGATCGATATATCAGTGACGTGGGTTAGGCCAAAATAATTAAGCGTTTATCAAAGAAGATTTCACACCCACAATGCATAGCGCCAACTCAAGATTTTGTTCCCATGATGCGTTTGGATTTCCCCTTATCGATACTCGTATCAATCTGATCGATATATCAGTGACGTGGGTTAGGCCAAATTAAATACGCGTTTATCAAAGAATATTTCACACCCACAATGCATCGCACCAACTCAAGATTTTTTCCCACGATGCATTTGGATTTCCCCTTATCGATACTCGTATCAATCTGATCGATATATCAGTGACGTGGGTTAGGCCAAATTAAATACGCGTTTATCAAAGAAGATTTCACATCCACAATGCATCGCACCAACTCGAGATTTATTCCCACGATGCATTTGGATTTCCCCTTATCGATACTCGTATCAATACGATCGATATATCAGTATGTGGGTTAGACCAAAATGAATAAGTGTTTTTCAAAGAAGATTTCACACCCGCAATGCATCTCACGATTTTTCCCCACGATGCATTTGAATTTCCCCTTATTGATATACTCGTATCAATACGATCGATATATCAGTGACCTTTGTAACCCGAGATATCGATATAGTGGCTTTCTGTCAAGCATGACATGTATCGGAAAAAATGATGGTTCTCTTGTCTTTTTGGTTTTCCAATTATTGTGAGTAAGTTGTTTATACTAGTCGAACTCTTAAGTTTTAGAGATAAGACAAAGGAGCACTGAGAACTAACTTATTTACTGATGTAAACAAGAATCTAAAAGCTCTTACGATGATGACGCTATGAAGCCATGTTGTTGTGCATGTGTCTATGGGGACCGAGATGAATTGGGTACCAAATTTACAGTGTTTTGCAAAAATGCAATGCATTGTGGTGCTGTCTTTAAAATCTTCTTTGAGCGTTTATATAGAAATATATTTATCTAGAAACAAAATCTAATCCAAGGCGCATCTAACAAACAATAATAAACAATATTACAGTTTAGCAAACAAAGACAGACAGCATTTGAAAGCAGATAAACGTGAAAGAAAAAGGGGGAAAATGATCTGAAACAAATCTTGCGCTGATAACAAAAGCACATGAAAAAAAACCCTTATAGTTCTGTATTATGGAGGGAAAAATAGGACTCTATCAGGATGGTTTATATCAGGCCTTCTCAACTTAATTTTGTGTTACACCACTTTTTAAATGTTGGTACCGTAAAACGGGATGGATAGGGACAGTTTCAGCACTCTCTAGATTGTAGTTTTGTCCATGTTGCCTCATGAGCCAAACTTTTTAGCACCTATTATGTCCACCTATAATGCATTTGAACTGCCACTATAAAAATATTGAAAATATGTGATGTGTATATATTTTTTTCTTACAAAGGTCGGTGTCCCTATACACCCCGACGTCAGGGTCAATAGGGAAATCACTAGATTTAAAGAGTTTTTACCACTATAACTATTCAAAATTATTTTTTGACTATGTTTTTAGAAGATAAAAACTTAACTGATTTAGGAGTTATTTTGGTGCTTGAAGATCATAAAACATGTTATTCTTTGAATTGAGCTTTATATTGTAGATATGTAACCATTCAGTATCAAATGTTCATCTTTTCTACATTAATGGAGATATAAAATATTATGTGTCATTGAATGTGAAAAATACTATTGAACAAAATAGCACCCTCATGTCTCGGAATATTAGCATGAAGTATATCTGACACACTTTTGGAGTTGGTTTATGACATATTAAAGTTATAGTGTCAGTTTTAACAAGAAATATGAACACTTCTGGACAACAATGGCATAATAATAGTACACCTCAAAAATTGAAGCTTTCAATCAAGCGTTCATAAAACTGGGTCAATAGGGACATATAGACACTTGACCAGACCATATTGTTTCTTGTACCCAAATTAATCAAACTTTTGAGATGATATAATGTCCACATAATAAGCCTTTAAACTGCTCTTTCAAAAAATTAAATATACATGTATGGAGTGGGTACAATATTTTCATTAAAAACGTTGGTGTCCCTATTGACCCAGATTTTACAAATTTTAGGGAAAAAATGCAAAATGTAAAATCATTTCAAAATATCTTACCAATGTCAACGAGTACAGACTGTAACAAAAAAAGTTATACAGTCGCAATTTTATTTTTAATTCAATGTTAAAATCATGCAATGTCAAAATCTCTTACACTCTGTGTTAAGTTCCGTTTTTTGCTACCAGAATCATTTTATTTGGTCTTTTTAACTACTTGCGTTTAAAAGTTATGACCAATCTACTAAGTCGTCTAGAAATCGGGTTAGCCACTTTCACAATAATATCATACAATCTTGCTTGTATAAATTAAATGGTTAGGGTATCATGCAAGGAACATTAAAGAGAACAATATAATTATTTTTCAAAAAGTTTTATTTCAGTTGAATAAATAAATTCATAAAATGAATAAATTATATTTGTAAAGACCTAACCTTCTTTGTAATACTTTTAACCACTTGAAACGAACCATTGTTGTCTAACAAGAGCGCTCTACTGCTATGTTCTTGGTTCGATTCCATTCATATTCATCCCAGTGGTTTTACCATTGATTTAACCAAAGTGGCCCAGGTGATTTCATGACTACTTTAGACAATTGATCATATCTCTGCTTATCGACCATCGATTGTCATGTCAGGAAAATTCCCCTCACACGCCATTAAAACTCGAAACAGAAATTCCACGGGAGATATTTTTAATATTATTTTCAAAACTATATAACTTTTTTTTGTTACAGCCTGTATGTTGGAGAACGTTAAAAGCTAGGTCCTGGTGCATTTCCAGCTCATTTGCTCAAATTATGCAGTTAGGAGCAGGAAAGTTTTGACCACACCATTTTGTCAGTGTTTTTTTGGACAACTTTATTTTCAAAATACCCGGGACTCCACATTTGTTCTTTCACATCAACTGAACCATTTCCTGAACACTATATTATATTGTTCTTTAAGCATTTGGAAAAAATAAAATAAAAATAGTATCAAATAAAAAAATGGACATTTTGAAAACTTTTCCCATTTTTGTCCTATTCACCCTCATGTCCCTATTCACCCCGTGTTAGGGTAATCAAGAAGCACCACTAATTAACTGAACATGAACATTTTTGTTCCTTTTTTTGGGGGGTGCACATTTGTTCCCTTTTTCTGCACGCCACTCGGACTGATGCAAAGGCCACAAGTGGCTTGCGCTCCGCCAGTTGAGAAGGCCTGGTTTAAGGGGGCTGTCATTTTCTTCGTGAGGGGATGGGTCACAAATATGGTGGGGGGGGGGTCATAATTTTGTAAAATCTTAAATAGGGGGGGTTATAATTTTGTGTAGCAATTCAGATTCTAAAATTTCAAAACAGCAATTTTTTTTCGCGTTTCGCACGCATTCATCTAAGCATAGCCCTTATAAATGTACATGTTTACAACACCTTTCCTGTTTATTTTTTCATTATTTGCTATTTAGTCATAACAAAATCTAACTTCGATAGGCCGGGGGTGGGAGGGGGGGGGGGGGGGGGGGTCATAAAATTATTTTGTATCGGATAGGGGGGTTATAAATTTATTAACAACGGCCATTAACATATTTGTGACCCCCCCCTCCCGAAGAAAATGATAGCCCCCTAAATCCTTGTTACAATAACTGAACCAAGACTAATTTGATTACATTGCAGCAGCTATTGCAGAAATGGTCTTCTTGTTGGGACACCTAGTGATATGAAAAGGCACTATCTGTAATAGCTGCCATATGTTATATACTTATTGTGCTATATGGGGCACCCTTGTGACAATGTAATTCTTAAGGCCTCCCCATACTCCACCAACGCTGCAACGCTTGCGCTCTGACACCACATGCGTATTAGTGCCCATTACAAAACCAAAACAACGCTCGTTCGGGAAAGCGTTTTCCAATAATTCGATCAGCCTACGCTTTGGGTGAAAGCGGCGAACGCTCGGGCCAACGCTGAAGTTGAATTCAGGTCAACTTTGTAGCGTTGACGCTGTCCACGGACCAATCAGCAAGCAGGACACTTTGCCGGACTTTTGACGTCACATATTTTTTCTTGAGCTCCCATTCATGAAAATAGAGCCGAAATAGGCAAATCCCAGGCAAATCAGGCTATTTTTGCTGATGGAATGATATTGTGTATGTCAAGGTATGTTTATACAGTAGGCCTAAGCAAGTTTGTTGCGATGTTGATGCATGTGATGTGCTAGAAATACAAATTTACGGCGTTTTGTGAGGTAGTTTGGTCGTCTGTTCCCCAGAACACCATAGGCCCCGCCCACAGCGTTGACGGATTTGCTAATTTGGTCGAGCGTTGACCAACGCTAGCGTTCGGCGTAGATTCCCGATGAGCGGCAGAGCGTTGGTACATTTTGTGACAAGCGTAGCGTGACAACGCTTGCGCTCAGCGTTGCAGCGTTGGTGGAGTATGGGGAGGCCTTTACACATGGCAGCCATTGTAGACAGGTGCAAACCCTTATTAATCATTATCCATTATTGATTATTTTGCACTTTTACTTTCTTTTTTGCAGTGGAAGAAGAACCAGGTAAGTTTTGTTTATAAAATAAATAATGTCTTTATTTTTATTTATTTTTATTTGTTGTTGTTGTTTTTAAAGGTAAGTTTTATCTTGCCGAAAAATCATGTCTTCTCTTTTTATAATCTGTGTTTTCCCTACATTTTTGGTGTCTTCTGTAATTGTAATCGTTCCCCGCCATCACAGTTGGGCTAGTGTTCCCATACCCATGCATTTTTTGTAGATATGATTTAAAAGGCCACAATTTCCCAAAATTTGAATCATCATCATCATCATCATTCTTCGGCTGCAGAGCTGGCGACCACAAGTTTATTCCATGCACGTCGGTCTTGAGCAAGAGTGACTATCTGTCGTTCTTGGATCATGCCTTCATGGTCCCCTAGTAAGCTTTGTATGTAAGTCAAATATAATGTGCATGGATGACCAGGTCTCCTTCGGCCTTGTTTTGGTGCGTAGGAGGAATACTTTTTGGCAGGTTCTTCATCAGGGAGACGGAGAATGTGTCCAAGAAATCTCAGCTGGTGGCTCTTCCACGGTGGATAAGAGGCTAATTTGAATAGAAGAACTGAATCCAGTTTAAAAATAATACAAAGTGCACAACAAAAGAAAGTCATACATTTTGTTATTATATCCTATAGAATGACTTCCAATTATGTTTTAACTAAACAGGCTGGATAGACATTTGAATGAATCTTTAAGGCACAATTTGGTACCAAACTTGCCACAAAACAAACAACAATGATAAGCCCCAATTTAAAGAAAATATATGTGACGTTTCCAAATTTGCATTTTCAAAGACTCTAATTAACATATGCTCCCAAAATTCCAGCTTTGTAGCATTTTAAGGTTGGTGTCAACCCTGTTTGGCGCCAAATTTATCAAGCACTGTAACTTTTAAATTATAAATGTGATATACATAAAAGTATACATTTTTTGTAATGAAATGAGTCAGAGAATCCATTTTTGGTATCAAATTTTACTAAAATTAGTGATTTCTACATTTTTTGCCCAAAAATCACCTTTTTGGCGTCAATAATGTTCAGACAACCTAACAATATCAGTTTTTGATTAAAAATTCCAAAATTTCACCAAAATCATCTAAAGTCAATTATCTAGGAGTGAATTTTTTTTTTGGCTTAAAATTTGTTTGTTTTGAAAATATTGACCAAAAAGTGCCAAAAAAAATGTTTTTTATCTCAAAAATCTCATTTTTGGCACTTTTTGGTCAATATTTTCAAAACAAACAAATTTTAAGCCCAAAAAAAAAATTCGCTCCTAGATAATTGACTTTAGATGATTTTGGTGAAATTTTGGAATTTTTACTCAAAAACTGATATTGTTAGGTTGTCTGAAAATTTTTCACGCCAAAAAGGTGATTTTTGGGCAAAAATGTAAAAAACACTAATTTTAGTAAAATTTGATACCAAAAAAGGATTCTCTGACTCATTTCATTACAAAAAATGTATACTTTTATGTACATCACATTTATAGTTTAAAAGTTACAGTGCTTGATAATTTGGTGCCAAACAGGGTTGACACCAGCCTTAAACTTGTTTTATTGTAAAAGTTAATTATAAATTATTTATTTTGCAAGGGCAAGGGGTCAAAATACAAATTCAAAACAAAGAAATGAATGCTTCAATTTTTCTTTATTTTTGAAACTAAAATTGTCATATTGTTTGAACCGCTCATCCGATCAAGCTCAAATTTAAGATTTTTGTGGAACTCAGCAAGCCCTATAAAATATCAACAAATGTTGCTAATCATAGGAAGATCCTTAATACCGTTATATAACTTCTTCTACAGCAAATTAATGAGGTTTTCAATTCATGAGAGTTATTATTATAATGTACTTCTTATCTTTATTTTTGTCTTTCCACTTACAGCGGATGATGGTCCCATGGGAGGTAGGTTAACAAACGAATAGCTTGGCAAAAATGTCTGTCTCACACACATTTGGGAAAATAGCTATGCAATACGCATTGTTTTTGTTGTTTTCTAAAATAGCTATATGCTAAACTTGGAAATTCATTTTTATTTTGTTTTTGTCTACTTTTTTTTCTCCTTTCCGAGCCAATTTTGTAAAAAAATAAATTGGACATCTTAAAAAAACCCACCAAAATTGGGCACATCGTGTAGGGTTATGCAGCGGTAAAACATGGGTATGTGAGACAGATCTTTTTCTTTCTTGGCCTTCGGCAAAAAACACAAACCTACAACCCCAATGAAAATCCTATGATTAGGCTGGTTAGGTTAAAAACACCAGGTGGCATATAAGGCACATAAACACATGTTCTTTATCATGGGTCCTGCACTGAGTCAGTAGGGAGCTTTCGATTTGGATGACGGCCGGACGCTTCTACGACAAGATGACACCTTGAGTCATGTGCGCATGCGTCGACTTAGCAATCCGCCGGTAGTCCAATTTCTGGGACCTGTGATCATAAGCTTTCGATTTGCGCGACAGACGCTTGTACGACGGTAAAGCACAAAACGTTACCATCGTCCCCACGTCAGTTGTTAGTCCCTTTACGCGTTGTAGCATTTAGAGGACCAACGGATGACAAAATTGACGCATTTGCACATGACTCAAAGTGTCATTCAACCGTCCTAGATTCATCCGTCGTGCAGAAGACAGGTTCTAGAAATTGGACGACCGAAGGATTGCTAAGTCGACGCATGCGCATATGACTCGAGGTGTCATCTTAAGCGTCTGTCGTCCAAATCGAAAGCTCCCTAATATTGTTTTCAAATTTGAGAATTAAAAAAGAAAGAAAAAAAGACTAATTTGGAAAATTCACCAACATTTTTCACAAATGTTTTGACCAAAAAAAAGAAGCAAATGCACCAGATCGACCGACCATATCTAAGAGGTCCAAAAAATAGGTACACCCAGGGGAGTGGAGGAGTGTGTGGGGGTCATCTAAAAGTCTTATTTATATAGCACTCAGTAAGTCATCATTGTATTTATGGAGAGTGATTTTGCTTGATAACGGGGCACTAAAAGAGATCCTTCATGGAGGGAGCCCTCAATTTTTTTCAGAAGTTGGGTTTTCACATACACCTAAGTAACAAAATTCCCAGACCAGGTGCTTTGAGGTTGGCTAATTCAACATAGATAATCGGTACCAAAAATCTGAGATATACACTAAATGGGCAAATGTCTTCTCCGGACTTTTGTTGCTAGGTGTATGTAATGCTTTGTAACTACCACCCAAAATTATAGAGCATAATTTGCAGTATTTCATGTGAAGTTCATGGCTTTGCTAGCATTTTGAGTTTCTATGTGATCACATCGAAACTTCCTATAATGCCACAGATGGCTTCTCACTTAATTGTTTCATGTTTATTCAAAATAACCTTGAAGACCACCTATGGCTTGTTACATGATGGTTAGTCATGACCTCCCTTGATTCAATTGGTGGTGACTTTTAACCAAAATACAAAAAAAAAAGTGAAAAGCATTAATATACCTTCGGAAATGCTGAGAAAATGTTTTTTTTAATTTTTTTTAAACTTTTTACTGATTTCTTTTGAAGAAATCTTACATGAGAGGGTTTAAGAGCGACTTTTTTCTAAGTTGACAAACTTTTGGACACGCCATCTCTTGGATTTTGCCTAAAGTTTGGGAGGTGAAAGACATTTAGTAGTTATGTAAAGATATGGTATTAAAAAATTCAGCAACCCTCTGTTGCCATGGTAACAGGCCTATCTTGTTTTTGCTCATTTTAGGGGAAAATCCTCCTAATTATACTGATTTCAGCAACGAAAAAAGTACAAAGTTTGGCAGAACCCTACACCAAGGTGGTAGAATTTTTGCCCAAACTGACTTCATGAATGAGTTGCCCTACCTTTAGTCTAACAAACAACCGATTTAAAAAAGTCAGTGTTGCCAGATTGATACCCTGTTGCCATGTTCAAATATCACATTTTGCGGAAGTTGAAAAAGTCAGATAATACCTAACCGACTTGAAGTTGCTACAGTTCCTCTCGAGGTGATTTGTTTTTCTTTGTGCTTTGTGTTTATAACAAAGACCTAATACCCTTTGAGTTTATTTAAGAAAAAAAATGGGCAAACCCGGCGCTTACGTATCACGTGACCTGAAGTCACACGATCCGATTTGAGAAAAATTACATAGTTAGGTATATACGGGGGTCACCGTGCACCCCCAGGAATCCCCCAAACCAATTTTTTTTATTCCTTTCATGGTCCTAAAACATATTCGGTATGTTACCAACAATAATGTTGGTATGCTAAGGGGTTATTTAAGATGGCGTCGAAAATGGCCGCCAAAAGGTCAAATTTCCTAAAATGACATATATCAATCAAAATTGGGATCAAAATGTATGGTAAAAGTATATTTTTAATAGTGGGATGTATGAATTAGACCACTAGGCACTTATATCCAGTACTTTGGCTTTGTTAACATACCTAAATCCAAGATGGCCGCCAAAATGGCCGCCAAAAATGCTAAAATTCCATATATTGGCATATATCAACCCAACATGTATGATCAGAGTATAGTTTTAACAATGAGATGTATGTGGTAGACCCCTAGCAGCTGATATGCAGCATTTTTGCTTTGTTTACGTACTTTAAATCCAAAATGGCCGCCAGAATGATGGCATTACAACAACTTTATGCACAGTTTGGACATTTATTAATTAGGTGTGACGTAAAGTCACTACCATGCGTCATTAGCATATCAATACAGACCGACCATTCAAAGTTAGCGTACCGTGAAAGGTCCACACAGAAATCACGCGCTGACCTGTACACTCGTGCATGACCTCAATTAACTTGCATAGGACAAGCCAGGCGTTCATGGTTTTCGACCAAACTGCTTTCGATCATGTAGGAAAAATCATGAATATTAGAAATGACTAAGGGTCAAGGAAACATTTGGTCGATGACCTTTAGATGATACTGTGCCTTATGATCGTTGTAACAAATAAAATTAGGTTGATTTTATGAATGGGGGACTGCCGCGGAGATACACTATGATCTAGCACCGGGAATTCTCGGTTGTCGGAAGTTGATCGCAGCGGGTGTTATGAATGGTAAATCAACCGATTTTTGAGTCCGTGGTATGAAAAGAACTGCCAAAGATGTGTTAATTAACGGTAGTGCAAAGTTAGTATTTATGATAAAAGTATGTATGATATGAAAGAAGAGATGTTAAGCTTTATAAATATATAGGTTGATTAAAGCAAAGGTATAACGTGAATGAGTTGTGAGTTCACAAACGCTGGCATACGTACAAAGCCCCTATACCACGTTAGTGTGATGATGTGCGTGTATGCTCGTATACGTGCAGGATGTCCTCAACTTATTGTAATGGCCAAAATTCCATGATATGGCATAATAATAACCAAAATGCATGATGAAAATATAGTTTTTAACAATGGGATGTATGTATTATATCACTAGTAACTCATATCCAGTATTTTTGTATGTTAAAACATACTTAAAATCCAAAATGGCTGCCAAAATGGGTCCCAAAATGGCTGTGAATTTTTTCAAATTCCCTAAAATAGGATAATAGCAACCAACATGTACGATGAAAATATAGTCTTAGTATGTATTAGACCACTAGTAACTGCTTGCTATCCAGTATTTTTGCTTTGTAATAACATGGCCGCTAAAATGGCCATTGTAATTTAGTAAATGTAAAAAATAGTTTATTAGAGTGTGTATTTAGCATCACATTCTCCAAATAGTATGTTCTAAACTGCTAAGCTATTGCATTTAGATATAAGGCACTTTATAAATGCTCATTTGTATTGTATATTGTATTGTATTGTGACCTGTGTGGGCTGTAAGTCACACGATCAGATTCAAGGTAACATCCTGAATATGTTTTGGGACCATGAAAAGAAGTCACAAATGTTGGTTTGGGGGAGTCCTGGGGGTGCATGGTAACCCCTGTATATACCCGACTTTGTCGTTTTCCTTAAATCAGATCGTGTGACTTACAGGTCACAATACATTAGGTGTATCAGAATGAACTATACCGAGGCAATATGATTTATTACGGTATGAATTCAATCGATATCGTTCAAACTGTTTTCACATAATTTTATATCTTGCCCAAACGCCCAGCTTTCATAAGAATTTTAGATTTTTGAAAATCGGACATTTCTTATGGAAAATACAGACTTTCTGGTAAAGATGGTAGATTTCAATTTTGGTCGAAATGATCAATTTAAAAAATAAAAGCAGTTGACATAAAATATAAATAAGATGAAACCATGCGTTAATCATATTTGCCGATGGCTTTTTATTCATGTCTGTGAATTCTTTGAGCTAACAAATTGAAAACACATTTTTCATCGATCATGTTCACCTTTTTATTGCAGGTGTTTAAATTTAAAACAATAATCATTTTGTATTTTTTATTTATTTTAGAAACACAGTATAGTTCATTCTGATACACCCTGTACAATACAATATACAATACAAATGAGCATTTATAAAATACTGGATAGTAGTTACTAGTGGTCTAATACATACATCCAATAGTTAAAACTATATTTTCATCGTACATTTTGGTTAATATTATGCCATTTTATGGAATTTTGACCAATTTTGGCCATCAATCTGGCAGCCATTTTGGATTTAAAGTATGTAATCAAATCAAAGCAAAAAATGCTGCATGAGCTTCTAGGGGTCTAACCAGGGCTGGACGTTAGCACCGGTCCGCCCGCCAGCGGCGGGTAACTTTGGTGTCGGACGGGTAGATTCTCAAAAGTACCCGTCCCGCTGGCGGGTAACATTTTTAACCAACTGAAGTGTTGATTCTATTGTCGAATGAGTAGCTGTAAGCAGTAAGCTTAAAATAAAAAATAAAACACCACACACACACACTTACACGCACGAAGAATAAACCCACCGCAACCAAACATTAAAGTTTGCCGAGTTTGAGAATTGGGAAACCCCCGCCCATTGCAATGACCATGCACGCCATCTTCTCCAGTCAAACGTACTGTACGTACACTGTACATGCAGCGTAACAGCTGATTGCTGGTACCCTGCCTCAATGACACCACGCACCAGCCACCAACGTACCCGTGACGAGTGGACAGCGTGCAGGGAACCAGCGTAAACAGCTGAGTCGTCGTAAAGAAGCAATGCCCATATCCCTCCCGGTAAAATATTTGCAATAACGATACCCCCAAAATAGCGAACTGCGCATGCGGATTTCTTTATTTACATGACAATTTGTTATGATTTCCTCATTGTTCGCTTCTCGTTTCAATGCATGTGTTATGTTATGTGTTTCAGATTTCCAAGTCAATAGATGGGGCAGGTAAATTCTCTTACGGACTGGTAACTTTCTCAAGTTACCAGTCCCACTGGCTAGTGCCAAAAAAAGTAAAGATCCACCCCTGGGTCTAACACATACATCCCATTGTTAAACTTTACTCTGATCATATATGTTGGGTTGACATATGCTAATTTATGGAATTTTAGCATTTTTGGCGGCCATCTTGGAAATTTAGGTGTGTTATCAAAGCAAAAGTACTGGTTATGAGTGTGTAGTGGTCTAATACGTACATCCCACTATTATAGCTATACTTTTACCATACATTTTGATCCCGATTTTGATTGATATTATGTGATTTGAGGAAATTTGACCTTTTGGCGGCCATTTTCGACGGCATCTTGAATAACTCCTTAGCATACCAAAATTATTGTTGGTGACATACTGAATATGTTTTAGGACCATGAAAGGAAGTTTAAAAAAGTTGGTTTGGGGGAGTCCTGGGAGCACAAACAAGATAGGCCCGTTACCATGGCAACAGAGGGTTGCTGAATTTTTTAATACCATATCTTTACATAACTACTAAATGTCTTTCACCTCCCAAACTTTAGGCAAAATCCAAGAGATGGCGTGTCCAAAAGTTTGTCAACTTAGAAAAAAGTCGCTCTTAATATGTATATCATTTATCTAAACAATGTACAAATATTGAATTTCAATTTTTGTGAAATCTCTCTGTGCCCCTTTAACGTTATTGTCTGTATTGGTATTTACATGTACATGTAGCATTCGTAAGTTATTGTCTTTATGGATTGAGAATGATTTTGCTTGTTAACGTTATTGTCTGTATATGTATCTAATAGGTATGGCCGGGGTAGATTTCAATGCACCAGAAACGGAACCTACCAATGCAGGGGACGGAAAAGTGGAAGTTGGGGAAACGCCAGTTCAGATGCCTTCTTTTAAATTCTCAGGTATGTACTTTCCATATACACTTTCCACGCGGCAGACTGTTCCAAAATTTCACAAAATGTTTTACAAATGTCAGAATTATTGAATAGCATCAATATATTTGGAATCATCATAAGAAATGCATTAAAATAAGTACAAACATCCTAGTATGTTGGTTCAGTATTTTTTTAGATAGACTTTGAAATTTGGGAAAATCTGGTTATGTATATGGAAACTGTAATAGCCGCATGGAAATTAAGTGTTAAACCATTTTCTATGATGTTAGAAATATTATTCACTGTAGGTGTAATGAGTTCCCCCTTCTCCACTGATGTTGAATCTTACAATTGTCTATTGCCAGCACTTGGGTATGTACTTAAAATTGTTATAAGGCACATTACACGATCTTTTTTATGGAACGCTCTCTATCTTTGGTTTTTTCCCCTAAATCCAATTTTTGGGTCAAATTAAACTTTTAATACATGAAACTAAAAGTGACAATGCAATACACTTCCTTATTAGTTTAAATTTAATGGTCTACAGTGTTTTCAGATACGATCGCAACTGTACACAGGTGGACACCCGGGGGGGGGGGCACTCAACTTTTTTTGGGTAGGGGTGTGCCGCACAGGGTCTCAAAAGGGGGGCTACAGAACTGAACTGAGTGGATTTTATGACGAAAAATAGGGTCATAGGAACTGATTTTTTCAAAAAAGTAGGTCTTGAGAACTGGCCTATAGTTCAATTTTGATTAGCAAGAACGCAAATTTTTGATTTTTTGTTGTTTTAGAACGCAAAAATTTCGAAGAATTGGGGCTTTGGAACGCAACATTTCGCGATTTTTGAATTTTCACTAAAATTGGGGTCTTAAGAACTGATGCAGGCTCAAAAGGGGGGTCATAAGAGCTAGCAGCAGAGGGTGAAAAAGGGGGTCTTCAGCGCGGCACATGCCTATACCCTTTTCCAATGTCAGTGCCCCCCCCTGGGGTGGACATATTAGTACAGAATGCTTTTTTTATGATGTAGATTTATAGGTGTATATGTGTTTTTGCCCCTGATCAATGTTGAAACCTACAATTTGTCTATTGTCAGCACAACATTGATCGATAGGGAAGTGGGGGGAGGGGTAAAAGGAAGGGGATTCTTCAGGTTGTACCATACAAGTTCATGCGACTCGAATAGTGTGCATGTTTAGGTACAGACAGCGTGCCAATTGGGGTCAGTGTTTGAACACATTTCTAAGATTATAGCTCCATCTATATTATGCTGGTTCCCTGCACCCTGGATCCCCGGCCCAACTTATCCATAGGTGCAGGTACAGGGTTCTCAATTGCCGGCCGTAACCGTAAGTTCAACACATTGCATTGTCGCTCTGTTATGACATACGGTAAATAACGATCAACACACTGTAGCTGAGATACCGCATCGAACGCTGAAGCGTCATTGTCGCGCTGCCATAGATACGGCGCGATGGGGAACGCGCTAAGACATGCGTGCATGTGCGTGTGAAATCCGGCGCTGTGGTTAGCGCCGATACACGTGTAGTTTGTGCCAATCAGCAAATTTATTATCATTCTAAGCGTTATTTGTGGATTTTTTATGGCAGCAAATCATCTTCGAGTGGAAATCGGCGCGTACCTGCATCTATGGATAAGTTGTGTGGAGCCCATAGATGCAGGGAACCAGCATACATCTATATCTATTATAGTTTGATCAGTTCCAAATTGGCGAAGCAGCGAATGAATTATAGGTCAATAAATGCGTATGTGTTGTTTCGAGAGAAATTGGACAAATCAATGCACGCGCGCTGATGTTGATGTGTGAATAATGGCACGACCCCGAAGGGGGAGTGCTATTGTGAGCATATCAACATTTGCGCAAGTGCATTGATTTTTCTAATTTTCCGAGAAACAAAACATACGCATGCATTGACCTATTCATACACGACACTTACAAATCAAAATTCACAATTTGAGCATAATTGTTGATCTTTATAAAAACGAATAACAAGTTTGCTAACACCCGCAGTGAAAATCGGTGAACCCGAGATTCCTGAACAACGAATCAAAACAAATCGCGTGGTGCGCGCACTCAACGGCGCACACGCTGAGTGCAGTAGACACATTCAATGCACTACGCGTATTTTAGTTTCTTGCTTTCTGATTGGTCGGACACCACTAAGAGTGTATGAATACAAAATAACACAAGGCGTGTGTGAAGGCAACACACGCACCATGCATCATATGCGACTGCGTGACTTGTGCGTGCGTCCAAATCCGCTGTAATTGCGTGCATATGCTTGGATTACTTTTGCGCGCAATAGAGATGAAAATTAAATGTTTCTCGCCAATTTGGAACTGATTAATAAACTATAGGCAATTTTTGGTTGCTCATATTCACCTGAAAAGGAATGGGTACCATAGAACAATACAACAATACTAACCCCTTTCAGAACTACCAGCTGATTGGTCAGGAAGATGGATACATCATCTATTGCACCAATCAGAGACATTGTTGGAATAATTGTAACTCTGATAAAGAATGGAGTGTAACATTTTAAAAGCTAAATTTTAATTGGTTATGCAAATAAGTACATCTTGTAGTTAACCAATCATAGGGCTCAATCAGGGTGTTAAAATAAATGAGACAAGACTTGAAAGTTGACTATATCTTCTTTAATTTCGCTTGTACAGGATGTCCCAAAAGTTCTTTTTTTAAAAAGCTCTCTATATCTAGTAAAGTAATTTGCATTATACCTCTGCTACTCGCGATGATCCCTTGTGAAGCCTGAACCGTTCTCACAGTCAAAATTTAGCTATAATCATGGGAAAAAATAGTTGAAACACTTGACGCAACTTATTACAACCATCCCCCTGCTCGCAATTAAGATCAGTCTTGGGACATAGCACTGTTTGATAGAAAGCAGAAGTCTCCGCCTTTCTTATATCCTTACCCACCCCATCAATCAATGTTTGGGGAACTGCCAAGGCTTCTGATAACATGACTCAGATCAACATTGCCTCGGGGAAGAGGGGTCACATCAAATTCGTAAAAAGTTGTATTTCTGATCTTTTATAGGCCTATATCTTCTATCTAATCAAAGACTCAAATTCATGAAAATAAAAAGGTAAACTACATTTAGAGGTATTTATTTTTCATTTACTCCATTGATTTGTTAACAAAAACAAAACTTTAATTGCCTATAACTTGACAATTTGTATTTGATGTTTTCAGTCATCTCCAGCTTTGGAATGTGATATGACATTGACTTTATGGTACATGCAATATGTCCCTTGTTAGCGTATTATACATGATATCATGATATAAATAACTCAATATTCATAATTCTCTCACTGTGCCTCATTTTGTCTCATTTACTCACGTTGGGTCACATATGTGACGCGATCAAGAGGAATGAGTCGGATGTCGACCCTGGTCGAAAATGAGTTTTTAATACAGTTTTAGAGAAGACATGGCCTAGAGCTTTCAGAAACTGAAAACCCCATGTCGATACGACGTTTTGTTCCAAAGTTATGTCAAATTGTATACATGAATTTCCATCAAAACTTATGTAAGCCGCCATTTTGAATTGGCCATATCTCAATTTGGGATTCCCCGACATCCGACTCATTCCTCTTGACCTACCCTCCTTAAGGTTAGTCAAAGATTAGACGCCTAATCTTTGCCTAGTAATACTTTTGAAGAGGTGAATCTTGAACTAATTCATACTTTGGACAGGTGAATCTATGACGAATCTTCACCCTTATTTCAACTTCTCCCACAATTTTTATTTATTTATTTATTTATTTATTTATTTGAACATACACTTTTACAACAGTGGCACTCGTCTACCCGACGGTGCGTTCATAATATATACATACAATAATTGACAAAACGAAAGAACATTAATCATGTTAATAATTATTATGCATATTACTATTGAACGAACATGGTGCACTGAGGTGAATCTTCACCCTACAAATTGCAGGATAGACCTAATCTTGACCAAATTTATCAGGTGAAAGCTTGAGGAGGTTAAGTTCAAGCTGCACATTGATGCCTGCATTAGTATGTACCTTAAAAATGGCAAAAACAATGGATGACCAAGATTATTTTATTGTAATCATTTGTCTTTATGTGCAATTTTACAGGATCATTTGGTGGTAGTATCGGATTTGGTAATTCAAAAGGTTCGTATAACTAAATAGATAAATAGATAAATGGATAAATGGATAAATAGATAAATAGATAAATGGATAAATGGATAAATGGATAAATGGATAAATGGATAAATGGATAAATGGATAAATGGATAAATGGATAAATGGATAAATGGATTAATGGATAAATGGATAAATGGATAAATGGATAAATGGATAAATGGATTAATGGATAAGTGGATTAATGGATAAGTGGATTAATGGATAAGTGGATAAGTGGATAAGTGGATAAATGGATAAATGGATAAATGGATAAATGGATAAATGGATAAATGGATAAATGGATAAATGGATTAATGGATTAATGGATAATGGATTAATGGATAAATAGATAAATGGATTAATGGATAAGTGGATAAATGGATAAATGGATAAATATAACAATATAACAATAAAACAATAGAACAATAAATAAATAGATAAATAGAACAATAGATAAATAGATAATAGGTAAATAGATAAATGGATAAATGGATAAATGGATTAATGGATTAATGGATAATGGATTAATGGATAAATAGATAAATGGATTAATGGATAAGTGGATAAATGGATAAATGGATAAATATAACAATATAACAATAAAACAATAGAACAATAAATAAATAGATAAATAGAACAATAGATAAATAGATAATAGGTAAATAGATAAATGGATTAATGGATAAGTGGATAAATGGATAAATGGATAAATAGAACAATAGAACAATTAAACAATAGAACAATAGATAAATAGATAAATAGATAATTATTGACAACCGTTTCTGACTTGACTAGCCATTGAAAGTGCTCAATGCCGTAAATGGCAGAGCTTATACAAATTCAGAGGTATAGAGCTTCCGGAATATATCGCTACTCTAGAGTTTCATGGACAATCCCATACGGTCATTTTGTCCAATCATCAGGTGAATTTATCGATTAGATAAATAGATAGATAGATAAATAGGTAAATAGATAAATGCTACTGCCTATGACACTTGGACAGTGTTCGAAATAAGTGGATTTCCGGGTGTCCTGACACCCAAAAAATGCGCCGGACATCCTAATTTAAGCTTAATTATTGTTGTCCGTCGGACATCCATGTTTTTTTTAGTGTAAAATGAATCTCATGTCTTGTTTTCTTGTTATTTTAATGATTCCTGATTTCGATGATTAAAAATGGATTCATACATAAAAAGATCGTCATCAAAATTGATCATTTGAATTGCAAATCGTTGTTTTTCGTCAACCAATAACAATTAAGGGGATTTTTAATAAAAAAACGGCAAAAATTTGTAAAATTGCCATGGTTTGTTCTTTGTTGATACATTTACGAAATTACACATTTTGGCGGACATCCAATAATTTTGGCGGACAACCTAAAATTGTTACATGGTTGTCCGGCGGACAACCAGGTTTTTTTCCTTATTTCTAACACTGCACTTGGACAATTCATTTGCTTTCTCTTTTCTTTTGATTTTTTGTTTGTTACAACAGCATCTTCTGTCAAACTGAATGCAGAATTAAACAAGGTCAACAAACAATTGAAGATGCAATCATTTAACATGGGTAAGTATCTGGAAAGTTTGTCTCCCAAATGTTGAGATATTCCCCACTGAAGGTGTGGTTGGTTTTTGGACCACTCTGTAAAAAGTATGGTCCATAAAACAAGGACACTTCGAGGGCTTAGAGCCAGAACTGTCTACAGAGATGGGATTTTTCCGAAAATTTCCGGAATTCCGGAAATTAGGCCATACAAAAATAAAATTCCGGATAGGATTTTTTTTTGTTTTTTGCATTTCCGGAATCGGATGATGATATTTCAGCATAAAAAGAGTCAAACATGTTTTTTAGGGGGGTGATACTCTATATCCCTGGACCCCCCGCCGTGAGGTGCGAGAGCTCCGCTCGCTACGCTTCGCCCTTCGCAATTTCTCAGGAAATCTCTCAATCACTCAGTCCAAATATGGTGTTTTACAAGTTTGATCGTGTCTAAAAAATACTAATAATGATAATATATATATATTCTTATATAGCGCTTTCCACAATGCAAGCACAGTCCCGAAGCGCTTTTGGCCAATTGTTATCGCTGCCAGTTTAGATATCAGAATCCTTTGGTCGCTACTCTTAGGCTGCTACCGGCCAACAGTGCACAAGCCTATCAGCACTACTTAGATTTTGATACCTTTAACAGCTCCCCAAATATCGCTTGAGTCGATGAAGATATAAAGACTAAGAATCTTGCCCAGGGATTCAAATATGTTGGCCGTAGCGGGGCTAGAACTCACAACCTTTATCATGAATCCAGCGCTTTATCCACGCGACCACACATGAGTCGGATGTTAGCCCGGGGGGGGGGGGGGGGCACTGACATTTGAAAAGGGTATAGGTATGTGCCGCGCTGAAGACCCCCTTTTTCACCCTCTGCTGCTAGTTCTTATGACCCCCCTTTTGAGCCTGCATCAGTTCTTAAGACCCCATTTTTATTGAAAATTCAAAAATCGCCAAATTTTGCGTTCCAAAGCACCAATTTCGTGTTCCAAAGCCCCAATTTCTCAAAAATTGTGCGTTCTTAAACCAAAATCAATCGAAAATTGAACTATAGGCCAGTTCTCAAGACCTATTTTTTGGAAAAAAATCAGTTCCCAAGACCCTATTTTTTGTCATAAAATCCACTCAGTTCAGTTCTTTAGCCCCCCTTTTTGAGACCCTGGGCAGCACACCCCTACCCAAAAAAAGTTGAGTGCCCCCCCCCCCCGGGATGTTAGTAGTGAGATATACTGTAAAAGCCAATATTTTTGCGTAAAAAGATATTTTCGCGCATTTTGGTATAGGATGCATTGCATGAATGTTGAAAACAATATTTTCGTGTGTTATAATTTTCGCGGAATTTTTTTTTGCGCGAAAAGCACAAAAATAAAACCACCGCGAATATTTCAGCTTTTACAGTAGCCAAACAAAGTACTGTTAAAGTGGAAGTGTACACGCTCTACGCAGCTACCGCGAAAATAATAACGCACAAATATATTTCTTTTCGTATAGGTCTATGTGATGAAGCTACAAATTGTGAATTTAAAAACACGCAAAACAGTTCAAAATCGGCTGAGCGTGAAAACTTAATCGCGCGGAAAGCACTTTAACAGTATAGAATTTCTTTTGTTTTAAAGTTATGTTCTTAATTGGGACTTACACAGGATAAATCCATCACCAAAAATTCTTTCTTATTCTTTTTTATTTCCGTTTATAGCCGGTGCACCGAGTCTGCAGCAGAGCGCAGCAGCAGCAGGTATGTGTCTTTTTAGATCACCTTTTTGAATCAATCTGCTTATAAATTAGGTGGCAACCCAAAGAGAGTTGCTGAAGTATTTTAATTGTTGCCATCTTTAAAAATGGCGAACCAAATCGAGGTACTCGGAAGAAAAAACACAGCAAAAAAGTGTGCGGCTCTTCGTGGAATTCCACAAAGATTGAACATGCGCATTTGTGCTCAGCAACAACAGAAAAACCACCTGATTGGTCCAATTTAAATTGCAGTCGTGCGTCAAACGATCGTTATGCCGCGCTGTGAGAGTTAAATCATAACGATATAATTTAATATTTTTAGGTAGGATATATATTTTTAGAGTTATAAGCCCATTTAATACATGTATAGTTACTTTTTTTTCTGTATGCAGAAACCATTGCACTGTTAAGCCAATATTTAACCCTTTGAACCCTGAGTTATTGGTGCGAGTCTGTCTTCTCACCCTGAGTTATTTTCCAGAATAAAGGATAATTATATGTTATTTTCCAGAATAAAGGATAATTATATTCGTAATTATTACGAATATCATATTATACGATAATAGAGGGCAGTATATATCACAATGTAACGATCAATATGGTGTATGAACTGGCATGATGGTTCTTGAAATAGCTCATGTTTAAATATTGGCTTAACAGTGCAATGGTTTCTGCATACAGTCATAAAAAAAAGTAACTATACATGTATTAAATGGGCTTATAACTCTAAAAATATATATCCTACCTAAAAATATTAAATTATAAAGATGTTGAGATATTGCCCGCTAGGATCGGGTGAATATTGACGAAGTGACACTCCTAAATGTAACGTGAAGTCCGATTTTCATTTTCACGTTTTTCTTTTCTACACGCCGACCAAGCTATGTGTACATTATCGATATCCGGTAGTGCAATTGGGGGATGCATGCGAAGGTTGGATGGACAGCCGTATTGTTCCGATGGATCAATACGCCACACACACGCTACCTGTCATACTCTCCCCCGTGTTGAAATGTAAAATGTGAAAATGAAATTGTGACATTACCTTACATTTTGGATTGTCAATTCTTCAATATTAAACCGATCATAGCGTGCAATATCTCATATTAATGAAGATAAATTTCTCAACAACTTTATAATTTAATATTTTTAGTTAGGATATATATTTTTAGAGTTAACAGCCCATTTATTACCTGTATAGTTACTTTTTTGATGACTGTATATTGTCTATCTAAACATATGGTGATAATATTTACTAGGGTGCATCTTCTCCCCTTATGTCAATGGATTTGTCTGTCCCTAGTCTTAAAATGTTCCTTATTGTCACAAAACTAACATGTGCCAAGTTTGAATTAATTTGGAAGTTGTCATGGGGGGGGGGGGGAATTAATTTGGAAGTTGTCATGGGGGGGGGGGGGGGGGGGGGGCACCGAGAACCTTAAGTTACAGTGTGTGTTCTATGTAGGAAAGTATGTGACCCCTGTACAATTCCAATTAGAAGCCGATCGAACAATTTGAAGTAGCTGCCATATCAAAACCGTTTGGACTTAGAAGTGCAAATCTTGTGAGCTAATAGAACTGATAATCATCTTCGGATCAGTAATTTTGACATTTTTGGAACATTTTGTGCAATTTTGGAATGTCGTCTGCAGACGCCTGCTGCGTAGAAAGTGTTAAGAAATCTCTCTTGAGGCCTTATCTGCTTTTTAAATATCTGTTTTTTGTGTTCTTTGCAGGTGGCTCCGTAGGTTTTTCACCAGCCAAGGAACCAGAAATGGCCCCAATCAGAAATACAGGGGGTAAGTCAACATTGACTTTGGGTACGCATGATCATTCCAAAAATCGCGGAAAAGGGGGGTTTTCTGTGCCATGTCCACGGACATTCCGCGGACATAAATTTCTCCAAATTAGGGGTGTTTTTTTGAAGATATGTCCTCGATTTCAAAAAATAAGAGGTCATTTTGAAAGCTATGTCCGCGATTTCAAAAAATTAAGGGTGTTTTTGGAGAGGCTATGTCCGCGAAGAAGGAAAAGGGGTATTGTACCATATGTGTCCTCGTTTTTGTGCAAATAGGGGAACTATATAGAAAGTGTCCTTGAAATGGTGAAAAAGGGGGGTTATTTTCAGTCAAAATGTCCTCGTTTTTGTGCGAAAAGGGGGTCAAATTAGCAAAACTGTCCGCGAAACGCCGTCAAATAGGGGGGTATTTCAAGGTCCTGGAACGATCATGTGTAACCCCTCTGAATACGAAGAGAGAACACCGGGGTAAGTACTAAAAGATGGACGCCCGCCTATTTGGTTGGTGCCCACATACATCTAACACAAAAGTTCCTGACCAGGTGCTTTAATGTTAGCTTAATGTAATATCAGTAATAAAACAAGTATAAGACCCCCATACACGTAGCAAAAATCCTGTAGTTCGATGAAGCTCCAATAAAGATTAACTAATGACGGTGCATAGTGTGTACGCTCCGCCCTTCATTGAACGAAGATTAAATCAGGTTCATTCGATGAACCTCGGGAGGTTCTTTCGAGGACAAAAATGTTAATTTGATGAATTAGCAGTGTGTAATGTGTACGGTTGCTTTATCGAGTAAAGGGAGTCATGCGGATAGAATGATATGCAAGGAGTCAAGTTCAGTATCGCATGGCAACCAACATTAATTCAATCTTCGTTAATATTTACTAATGTGTATGCATCTCGCTATTTGTTGTTCATGGTTATTAGTTGTAATGTGTACGCTTTCTTAATTAACCAATAAAAAATGAATGCGCCTCCTGATTGGTCAATCGTGAAATTGTCACGCGCATGCATGCATAGTTGTGTGCTCATTTCATGCATCTTAACGCAGCTTCACGAGCAACAACAAAACACGCTCGCCTGAAATAGCATTATGACAGTGACCAGGGTTGTAGCCAGAGCATTTTGAGTGCCGGGCTCAATATTTCGCTATTTGGGCTCAATATTTTGCTATTTGGTTACATAATTCTCGCGGCTCAGGGGCCGGGATGTTTTTAAGGCACGTTGAGGGTTCCTGCCACATAATGTCTTGTTTTATGAGGCAGTTTAATGATTTTATCCACAAATTTAAAAATATATATAATTTTTTTTTTTTGAGTGCCGGGCGGGCTCATCGTAATATACGGCGTAGCTACAACCCTGACAGTGACTAATAAAACAGGGGTTTCTTGTCGCCTAATGCGTGGAAGATATGTTGTTGTTTTTTGTAACAGGTGCAGTAGTATCGGTGGATAAAGAAAGCTCCAAAAACTTACCCAAGTTTTCATTTAAACCACGTAAGTATTTTGTGAAATGCTACCCATAAGGCCAAATTTTTTGTTTTGTTATGTTGTCCTCCACAGCTTTCAGAGAGAAGGGGCGGGCGGCGGATTTTAAAAAAAAAACTTTTACCAGCGGAAGCCCAAAGTTCAGCCAACAAGAAGTTGAAATCACTCTGGGAGTCGCACATATATGTTATAAACACTTAATTTAATATTCAATGCCATTTAAACTGTTAAAAAAATGTTTAAACAAATATGTGAAAAAAATCTGAAAAAAAAAAAATCTGGAAAAAAAAAAATCTTATTTTTTAAAAAAAAATAGAAAAAAAAAAAAAATCGGAGTGGCCCTAAATCTGGAGCAGTCGGTCGAAGACAACATAACAATTTTTGTTTGTGCCTAAAGTAGTGACTTTTTGTTTCCAAACTTGATCCATGGCGAGTTATATTTGTGATGTTATACACTATAAGATGAAGGGACTATATCAGCGGGATTGTAAACACAACACCACAAATAAGTCCCCCTCTCCAACAGTTCGTCATAACATTGCAAGGTAAAACATGTTATCGATAAAACATAGTTAGAATAATCCTATGACTGTTTCCCTAAAGTGTTGTTTGAAAATGAAAGATGTCCATGAGTTCATGGCTGATTGAGCTCAAATGGAATACAAAAAACTGCCTTTCTCAAAAGTCACATCTCACTGTGCTAAGCGCTGAGCCAAGAAGTGGATTTACATGGCTGAATGATAATGAATTGATATTCATACACTCTATGTAGTGTTGAACCAATCAGGAAGCAGGAATTACAAATACGCGGAGTGCATTGAAAGTGTCCACTGCACTCCGCGTGTGCGCTGTTCAAATCACGCAGTGCGCGATTTTGTTTTGATTCGTTGTTGAAGATTCGCGGGTTCGCCGATTTCACTGCGGGTGTTAGCAAACTTGTTAAAGTGTTTTTAGTCGTTTTACATAGATCAAAATTATGCTTAAATTGTGAATTTTTATTTGTATAGTGTCGTGTATGAATTAGGTCAATGCATGCGTATGTTTTGGTTTCTCGAAAAATTAGAAAAATCAATGCACTTGCGCAAATGTTGATATGCTCACAATAGCACTCCCCCTTCGGGGTCGTGCCATTCATCAACATCAGCGCGCGTGCATTGATTTGTCTAATTTCTCTCGAAACAACACATACGCATTTATTGACCTATAAACGTACATTAGGCCAACAAAAAAAAGTTGACTTGCCCTTTCCGACCGACCCTAATTTTCGGAAATCTAGGGTCGCTATTATTATTATTTTTTTTTCAAAAAAAAAAGAAATAGATTGAAAAAAAAAATTAAACAAATTGAAAGAAGCACATAACAATAAAGAAAGATCAAAACGTGTTTAAAAATAAAAAATAAAAAATGTTAAAAAAATGTTTAAAAAAATGTTAAAAAATATCTTTAAAACGTGTTTTTGTGCAGTAAATTTTCAAAAAATTTCAACAAAAAAACCAAAAAAAATCGACCGTCCGACCCTGACTTTGACCTGAAAGAGCAAGTCAACTTTTTTTTTTGTGGGACAAATTAGGACACTTTTTCATGATGGTGTAATACTTGTTATAATCATTGGACCATGACCAATTTAATCTCATGTAAACCCCAATTAATTATTATGATATCCTGATAATATGAGATCAATTCGATGAAAAATAAGAAAACTAGCATAATTTGCGTAAACCATGTCATTTACTGGTTTGTACAATGGATTTATATGTATAGACCAGTAAATAACATGGTTTACGTTTCAATGCTTGCTTAATTCGGGTCGTGTCCCCGATCTACGATGTTTCTCCACACTCTTCTGTCGTTCATTGCTGTCTTTATGTTACTCGTCTCCAGTCCAGTATCTTGCTTGAGTAGATCGATAATGTCAGGGCAGGTCGTCCCGGCTTTCTTTTGCCATGTTTGGGGATCCAGTGCACCAGTTTGGATACTGCTCCTCACTTCTGTAACAGTGGCCAGCAAACCTTGTTCTTCTCTTCCGGATCTTCTGGCTTATTTTGGGGAGGTCACCCATACAGTTGGGTGTTTGTTATATGTTGTTTCCAGTTGACATTGAGTACTACTCGCAGCATTCTGGGTAGCCAGCCATCTAGCTCTTTCTGTAGCTTGGGGGTAAAATTTGTTTCAATACGTTACAATAATTAGTAAACATAGAAAATATTTCATCAGTCAATAGCAAAGATTAGTTTGGTAATCCATTTAATTCTGGCACAAATCAATACTGGCTAAATAGTCCACAAATCAGATGCATGCATATTCTGTGCAAATCAAAAAAGTTCTCGAACCCACTGTAGATGGTTCATTAACATGATTATGGCATAAATAGTGTGCGCGTTCATGTTACTCTACTGTTACTGTGTGAATGATCCATTGTACATACTACAAAATAGATTGCCTTGCCTAATACTAGTCACAATTACCTTAATTAATGATGGATTTTTCTCATCGCTTCAGGATTTTATCTTTATCGGTTGTACTTTACATTGAAATAAATATTGGTCATGCTTCAGTGATTTAACAAGGATTTAAACCATCATCAAAAAGTGTCCTAATTTTTTTGATACCCCCTGTATAAGTAAGAAGTAATTCATAAATGTTTGTGACTTTTGAAAAGGGCAGATTTTGTCTTCCATTTGAGCTCATTCAGCCATGAATGAGCTCAAACAACACTTAAAGGTATATTATGTGATCTTTCCAGGGAACGCCCTCAACAACTTGCAGATTTACATTTCTGACCATAAATCGTACATACATTCCAAGTTACAGGCGATACGATCTTAATTACTTCAAAATCATGATTTAGAGTGAAAATAAATATATTTTCACTCCACTCTTAAATTCACTCTAAAACCATGATTTTGAGGTAATTAGGAATCGTATCGCTCTGTAACTTGGAATGTATTGTATGATTTATGATCAGAAATATAAATCTGCTAAAAAAAAATAATGAATAGAGGCGCTCTCTAGAAAAGATCACATAATATGCCTTTAAGAAACAGTCATAGGATTATTCTAACTATCATGATGAACTGTTGAGAGGGGGACTTACTTTTTGTGTTGTGTTTAATAACCCTAACTCCCACGGCTATGTTTTGCGTGTATCGGGGAGGGGGAAAAAAGTACAATATTTTTAACCCAATAAATCACCGAGCACCCCCCAGGATTCGATCCCGGTACCATCTGCACCCCAGTCTGTGCCCCTATCAACTGAGCTAACTCCCCAGCGCATATGCGGACACAAACTTTGTGCCAACATATGCCTGCGGTAGGTGACGTAATCGAGCCAATGCAGCAGTGGAGATAGTTTGATTTTGGATGATTTTGTATGGTGTAGTGGGGTTAGGGTTATGAAACCTACTTTTCTTTAGGTTGAAAAATCCCGGGGGGGGGGGTACTCACCCAAGACGGTATACGGGGGTTGTGCGCTCTAATGGTAGCAGTTTGGGCACAAAATCCCTAAACATGGGGTATGATTTTGTGCTGGAAATCCCTAATAATGGGTCACTTTTTACAAATGGGTCTATTTTCGCGATTTTTTTTTCTTTTATTTTTTGCGAAAATTTGCAAAAATTACGTCTATTTTCGCGAAAAATTGCGAAAAATTGGTCTATTTTCGCGAAAATTTGGTATATTTTCGCGAAAATTGCGAAAAATAGGTCTAAAATGAAGCAAAACCCCTAAAAATGGGTGCCGATTTTCCCAAATCACCCCTAAAAATGGGTATGGGTTTTTGAATCTCCAGCGGGCACACCCCCGACCAAACCAAATCCGAGTACCCCCCCCCGGGGAAAAATCCTGACAGTTAGAGCAAATGTATTTCTATCCAGCTGATTGCCAGCTGCTGAGTTCCTTAACACTTTCCATGTGGCTATTAGTTTTACCATATCGTCAGCCTGCTTCGATAATTGCCTTACTCATTTTTTCTAGTTCTTAGAAAACAACAAAAGTATGAAACCTGTTACCTGCGTACCTGTTACTCATTTTGCATTATTGATGGATGGATATACATTATGTGGAATGTGACTTGTATTGTTGATGCCATCAATTGGCGTGCATGGATGCCACTAATCCAAGTCATATAGAAACAGATGAACACAGCCATACAATAATTTGATTAATTCCATGGATTTGTCAATGCAAATGCAATAATGCAAAATGAGTAACATGTTGGAGTGGTCTGGTGGCCCTTTTGCAACAAAGCTCTTCATTTATCAACACTTTTGATTGGTCAATTGACTTAGGTATTATAACAGCATGTGCATAATGTAATGAAGTCATGATTTATGCAAAAAACTCAATTTTGCTGAAAGTGAGTTAGGCAATTATCGAAGCAGGCTGACGATATACAAAACAGAATTTTCAGAAACCTTCCCAATCTCCAAAGTCTATTTCGAGGATAGTTTTTGTTGGAATGTTGTCTGCTGATGCCTGCCTGTATGGAAAAGGTTAAATAAATGCCAGTGAAAGGTCAAATCACATGGTCGTGCATACTTTTGCTTTCCACAGGAAAACGCAATCAGCTAGAACCATGCATGTTGACACTGCCGAAAGATGTAAAAGAAAGAAGAAGTTGTTTTGGCCCTCAGCGGACCGATCCTAAAAATGTAAAAACTAGGGTCACATTTTTTATTTTTTTATTTTTAGATTTAAATTTGATTAAAAGTGTTTAAATGTTACTAATTCTTGTTTGAAATGAATAAGTAAGCGTAAATAAATGTTTTTAGACTATTGTCACACTAGAAACATTAGTTAAATTGACATATGGACCTATACCAATTTTTTCTTCACATAAACCATATATTTTTCAAGCCCCCCCCCCCCCCCAAAAAAAAAATAGAAAAAAAATAGAAGAAAAAAAAAATATAGGGTAAAGTCGCCTATTTTCGGTCAGTGCCTATTTTCGGACACTTTGGCAAAAGTGGTGTAATTGCATCGGTCGTCGCCATTTTAAATGCAATACCGGCATCACTATGCGGGGGGGTTTTTAGCTGTCAGTTTATAACGACGGAGGTCATTTCGTTACACGATTTAGGCGAAGTGACCGAAAATAGGTACCCTATATATATATATATTCCGATCGACCGACCCGATTTTAAATTTTTGGCACTTGAGGGCAACACAACTTGTTTGCCTAACTGCAATCAACCTCTATTTTACTTCAAAAAGAAAACACTAAAAGGCAGCTAATTGCAGGGGAAACTTCACCGGTATTAAATGAAACATATTTTGTATTATCAGCAATCATCTTTGAACTTTATTTCCTAATTATATGCCTTTTTTTCTTTTTACAGTAGCAAAATCATTCAATGTATTCCAAGAGCAAGAAAGTAAGTAAACATTATTTGTAGGGAGATGGGGGAGGGGGGGGGGGGGGGGGGGGGGTTCGAACACAAGATCAGTTGGAACGTTGAGTTTTGTTTCATGCGTTTAATAATTAAAAAAAACACTACCGCTAGCTGCTAACCACCTGCTAACGGGGACATTTCGGTGGTAGTATTTGGTAAATAATTGCATGCCTACTATATCAGACCTTTCTGGGTTATAAATGTTAGGCCAAAACAAAACAAAATGTTTGATTGTCCTCGTCCGCCCAACCACTCATAATCATTCCTACCCACAAAAAAAAATTGTTTGAATTTTATTTGAATTTTTTGAATTTTTTTAAAAAAAATTAAAAATTTCCCAATTTTGTTGTTGAAAATTTCACTTTATTTACAAATATTAATGGAAATTTTGATTTACAAGTGTTGAGAAAATACAAAAAATACTTTTGGTACCTGAAAAAAGAGATAAAAAAGTGAGAACAAAAACAACAATCCTGACCAACCACTTTGTAAAAGTGATCTATGGACAAACAAACAATGCCTTAAACAGCACACATCATGAACTTTAAGACAAATGTAAAGTTAAGAAATCCAGTCGCTTTATAAGGTCAGAAAATTGATGTTTGGTAACACTTATTTTACATGTAAAAGTATAAGGAACCTATTAACCATGTGCGCAATCGGAAGGTGGACTGGCTAGCTGATGCCCTTGCCTGTCATTAAAGGGCAGTTGTGAGATAGGCTTTTACGACGGTATTCATAATATAAGTTAAAAGTTTAACGGGTTCGCAGTCGGACAAGTTTTAATCTGTCAAGATTTGGTCAGGATTAGCTCTGACTTCTTCCTCTGACTGGAAGGCCAGTGGCAACCTACGTATAGAGCTCTTTTCAGAGCCACCATCTTTGTTCAGTGGAAGCGGCAATCCATCTGAACGGCTCTTTTCAGAGCCACCAATTCTTTCACAAAGTAGGAAGGGCACCTACTCTCAAATCATCCGCAAGGCAGCCCAAATGATGATAACAAGAGACGAGGCAATCTCTATGTTTTGTTTTATATTATAATAATTTGGTCCTGAAGAAGTCAGAGCTAATCCTGACGAAAGATTGACGGATTAAAACTTGTCCGACGGCGAACCTGTTAAACTTTTAACTTATATTAAAGGGCAAGTTGATCCCAGGGCATTGGGCCAAGATTGGTTTGGTCCCCTGCCTGTAACCCCCCTCCATGGGTTTGTTGTTTCTTCCCAACCCAACCACTGTGGGGAGTAATGGTTTAGAAAATCTCAACATCATTAATATTATTTGTGATATATTATATCTGCAGGTAGGTAAATCATGACGGACAGATGGATGTAGGGGTCAAGTCTAAAGGAGCCGGATTTAAGTCATTCAACATGGGCGGGCCAGTGGTCAACCAACAAGAGGGGCCACTCAACAAAATGGTTTGGGGTTCAGCGCTCAACCAACAAGGAGGCTCCCACTAATCTAAATGGTTTCGATAGTTCAGTGACACAGTCCAAGGGAACAACAGGTGAGCTGGAAGATACACAATTTCAATGTTGACGGTGGTGTGGAGGGATGCGGGAGGGTGCAATTAAGGAGGGTGTGGACCCTCAGCATAGCCTCCGTAAAACTGCTGTACTCCTCATTGTTCATTTAATCTATATAAAAGTATATATTTTCTTGAAGGAAAGGTTCAATGAATCCAATCATGAACATGAAATTGACCATTTTGGGAAAATTATAAAAACACATTTTTTTACCCATTTAGGTTCAGGCAAGATAACCCAAAATATATTTTGTCAAATTTTGTCATACTATTACCAGTTTTATTATAATCCTAATAAAATTCCCTG